>CM050430.1:25790917-26055917 GCA_027564155.1 Gymnocypris eckloni scoliostomus | reverse complement strand
GCAGGTTACTTCTGATATGACACAAGGTCTCAGGACCCTCAGCTTTTATATTGAATACTTTTGAAAGAAATTCAAACGATAAATATAGTTTTGTGGCTCTTCAATGTGTCACACACTGTGTGTGTGTGTGTGTGTGTGTGTGTGTGTGTGTGTGTGTGTGTGTGTGTGTGTGTGTGTGTGTGTGTGTGTGTGTGTGTGTGTGTGTCTGGGTGTGTGTGTGTCAGTGTGTGTGTGTGTGTGTAATCACGTCCTGTCAGATCAGGATTCATATTTTGCGATCCTTCAAGCGCTCACTATTAAGCGGTTATCTCTCATCAAATAGAGCCTCGTCCGGACAGACGGTCACATTAGGAAGCGCAGTCTAGTGATGAAACGTGATGACATGGTTACCGTGAGAACAATTCTATCTCCAAGCAGCTCGACTTCAAGTCAATTGAATGATGCTAAATCCTTTTATGGCTGCGCGATCATGAGTTCAGTGATCACCCCAGGGAGGAAAAACGGAAATTAATTAATTATCTGCGTGTATTTTTCATATGAATAACATTAAAAGAATGGTCAGGGTTTGATAGAAATTATTTGCACTCCTCCAAAACAAATTGCAGGTACTATATGGAAATAATCTAAACAACGTTACAGCTCAAATAATTTACTCAAATATTTTTTTTTTTCTCAGACCCCCCTGAAGATATAGTATTTATGGAAGCTTGAGCAATACATAATATCAAAAGTCAGAAGAAACTCTAACTGAAAACTTTTAGAAAATACTTCATATAAATTACCTTTTTTCTGTTTTTTCTGTAATTTATTTATATTTTAAGAATTTTTCTCCTTTTGTAATTTTTTCTTAATTTGTTAAATATTTCTATTTAGCTTTATTATTATTATTATTATCATTGTTATTTTTGTTATATTTAGCAAAAATATATAACGTTCATATTCTATAATCATATAATAAATGATATCAATGATTATATTATATCATTTCTATAATTCAATTCGTATTAAGCTGATTGAAGTTATTTATGTGAGCTTCACTCTCTGGATGCTGAGTGATTTTTGCAGCCAGCGATGAGTTGAAATGATCGTACGTGGAAATCGAGCTCAAATGCTGTCGATTGAGTTTAACTCAATCGATCCGGGAACGTTCTTTAAGAATGTCAGCCATAGGAAGATCCTTCCGAGAGTGATGGAGGGATAATGATGCAGGGAATGAGAAAGTGCAGAAGGTTAAAGTCTGAAACACCGTGGCTCTCTTCCTAACCTCCTGAGCTGTCTGCTGTATGGAGAGGTAGACACCTGCTAAAGCGGCGTTGTGACTGAAATAGAGCCTCATGAGCAACCGCACATGAACTGCCCAAAGCATTTGAACAATTGAATCCATTCCAGAGAAATCTGCTCTGAGATGGGAAGAAACGTCGAGACTCGATTGAAAGTTGATTAAAATAGAGTTTGACAATTGATCGATTGACCTATCAATGCTTTCTATGTAAGCATTACTGCTTTACCAGTAATATTGTAGAATTTCTATACCGTAATAGAATTTATAATTTTTTATTCTTTTATTAGTTTTCGTTTTAGCAATTGTTACTATTTTTATTTTATTTCATAAATTTTTTAAGCAACTTAGCCATTTATTACATTTAATTTTAGTTTTTGCATCTAATTTTATTTCTGCTTTTATATGTATATATTTATATTTAATTTTAGTTCTTTTTTTAATTACCAAAAAAATCATTTTTTAATAGTTTAAGTTTTAGTTAACAACTACCTTGTGCCAGTTTCCAGAATTTGTCCACAACAAATGTTTTCCTGAGTGAATAATTGATCTTCATGGCGTTGAGAAGTGCTGCGTGCTGCATGCACACTACCTCTGCCTGGCGCTCTCGGAGTAGGTGCTGTCTAGGGTTCGGAGCACAGCCCGCTGCTGAAGGACAGACATGTATTGATTCAGAGCGAGAGCTGCTGAGACTGAAGAACAGAGATCTGAGCTCATGAGATTTCTCCTCCCTACCATATTATGCTAAGTAGAACACTTTAGCTCCTTCAGACTGAACTCTATTAGCATGATTTATGTGGATCTGAAGCCGTTCTGGATGTCATCGGTGTAAACAAGTGTAGGCCTGCGCCGTGTAATGTTTTGAAACGCACGCACACGAGATGTAGATAGCAGTGTTTAGGGAGCTAATTTTACATGTTATGCTACTTTGAAACTTTGTTACACTACAAATTTTATTTTGTCATCAAATAGATTAATAATATTACATATAATATATCAAAAATATAAATAACAATTATACAAATATTTAAAATAAATGAATAGTAATACAAAAAAATATATAAAACATAAATATATAATCAAAATATAATTATATATATAGAGATGTGAGTGTAGTAGGTATATATATATATATATTAGTATTTTTAGAATGTTAGTATATATATATATATATATATATTTATATATATATATATTAGTATTTTTAGAATGTATTAGTTTGTATATATATATAGTGTGTGTGTGTGTGTGATAATATAATATATATTATATTAATTGAATGTATTTATAGTTTTGTCTCAAATATATATATAGAGGTGTGTGTGTGTGTGTGTGTGTGTGTGTGTGATTAATATATTATATTAATTGAATGTATTTATGTATAAATAGTTTTCTCAAATATATATATATACTCTGTAATAAACGTATCAGTTCTCTAACATGAATGGGACTGCTAGCTCATATAAGATCCGTTAGCTGTGCTTCTTCAGGATTCCCGCTCTCTCCCGTCGAGTGTTTTTTCCGGGCTGTGTGTAATTGGATTGCGTTTAATCCTTCCCTTCGCTTCAAAGAGAGCTGCTATATTTGATTGTGTGTCTGTCTCCTGTCTTCTGCAGGGAGTCTCGTCGCAGGAGCTCGTGTCACTTTGACGCTTTCTATCTACAGCACTGCTTATCTGTCCTCTGAGACGCTCCTCACGTTGATGCTCTTCCGTTTGTGCTGCACATCGGAATGAAAGCGCTCTTTTTTAGGCTTTGCATGCATGTTAAATGACTACTTCTTCAAAAAAAGCACAACAGGCGTCATGGACGTCGTTCGTATGACTCATGTGCTTTCAAGTCTTGTGAAACCATACAAAACACAATCTTGCAAGATCTCATGACGATTCCTCCTGTCAATTACCCAGAATCCCTCATGCAGGTGCTTCAGCTATCATTGTGTTTAAGACCTGACCTGACCTGACCTTCACACACCGACACTGCTTCAGGACAGGAGCGTCTCTCTTAAGTTCACTCCGGTGCTCTGAACAGATAAGAACGTGTTCACTGATTGTTCTTGGTGTTTGAGTGAGTGTTGAAGCTCCCGGCAAAATGTTTTGATATTTTTCTGAATATTTAGAAATAAAGCAGAATACATTTTCTTGAAAAAATAAAGCTGATATTATTATTATGATGATTATTAAGGTATATCTAAATACTATATTCATTTTTTTTGTTTACATTTATTACATATTTTATTTTATATAAATATATTTTAAACTTCATATATATATAATACATATAGAATTTGTTTTAATCATTTTTAGACATTTTTAATGGGAAAATGGGTGGTTAAAATGCTGTTGAAGTCTTTCTAAAATCACTTTAAAAATGTTTTTATTGTTCCTTATTATCATTAATAACATTATTATTATTTCTCCAAATATCAAAATTTACTCAAGGACCAAAACTTAATTATATATAATTCTGATATTTTTATAAGTTTTATCTTTGGTGTTCTGTGCTTCATTCGTTCGTTCATATATTCATTCACTCTCCTTTGAACAAGAACACAAATATGAAATCTTGCAGTGCTGCTTCTCTAGTGTATTTATGTGTGTATAAAGTTTAGTTTTCATAGCACAGAGCAATCGTATGACTTCAGAAGTCTTAAACGCACAAATGGACTACATTTAGGATGCTTGAGGAACCTCGTTGGTTAAATACAAAAGAGCTGTATACATTTTCCACAGAAATCATGCAAATGTGGAGCGTGAGTAAATAATGACTACATTTTATTATTCAGATGAACTACTCCTTCTCATCCAGATAGTGTCGTGCCAGGCTCCGTGATGAGGGTGTCCCACCAAGGTCCTTTATCGAATAGCCTACACTCTCCTGACTTCCTGTTGTTATCTCGGTTATTACTCACACAATCTATGATCAGGCTGCGGTTTATGTTTATGTATCTCACAGAATACAGCCACCAACCTGTAAATAATGCATGCGCTGTTCCGACACGTGTCGCAGTTGGCCGTGTCCTGTCCGGTCCGATAGGAGAGTCTGAGGAGAGAGAGAGAGAGACGAGTCATTCCCCGTTCACCCTGTCCTTCCTCATTATCAGCTGTGTTAGCATTCATCACACCGGCGTTCTGCAGAGGACACGCGGAGCGCCGGCTCTCAACAGAACGGCCCTCAAACCACCGCGGCGCTGCAGAAATGTCAAATCCAGCTGCTTTTGACTCTTTTTGTTTGCTAATAGGTGCTAAAATGTGCTGATGCTTGTGACATATAGTTCAGTTTCTGTGTGGCTTGCTGTCTACATAGGCAGCGGTCTTTTAAGGTAGCATCCTGGCTGAAATGAAACGGCACCAGACTGAATTTTACAGTGAATTTCAATAATTAATTCCATCTAATTATGTAATAATCTGCTGAAATGCACAATAAAATCTAAAAAGTTTAATACAGTTTGGCTTTTTAAATCAAATAAAAATGTACTAATTGATTCAACTGTCTTAAATATTTGATAAGATTGTTATTAAGACAAGTCTATTGAGCATTTCTATTGAGCATTTCTATTTATTGTTATTTACTTATTATTTAAGTAATTATATTTAAGTAATAATTATGTTTATTTTTTCCTACAGTTAATCCAAATGTATTAGTATTTTTAAGTACTTATTTTATTTTTATATTTTTATTTTTTTCATTCTTAACATACATTTAAAAAACATTTTCTGGTAATTTTCAGCCAGGACATTATTAATCAATTTTACAGACATTTCCGTTAAACCTAAAACACAGTGCAGTGAATGTTTGAAAATACAGCTAAAACACCAGTAAATAATCAATATGGAAAATATTCCTTGTGCTCTTTAAACCTGTGTAGAGTCCACAGGAGCATGATTGGACTTTGCCCAACGAGAGAAGAATGCATCTATGGAGTTTGTATGTTCACAAGAGCCTCCGGCCTGCAGAGAACATGAAATATGATCTGACAGGAGAGTTCAGGGGTGAGTTTAGACCCCTGGACACTGATTCCTTCCCAAAATCCCTTGTATTCGACCAGAGAGGTGTGATATGATTTCTGCTCACCTAAAATAGACTGCGCTCAGGGGGAAACGGGAAGTTCATTAACTAAACCAGAGCTTGATTTCAAAGCTTCTTCAATCCTCAGATCTTCTCCTGTTTCTGCCTTTCACTTTTCTCTTAAACTTTTTATGTTTTTCAGCTGTATAACTTTGTGTGAAAATATTTGATTCAAAGTGAATTATAATCAGGCGGATGTGTGTGTAATGTTTGTTGAAGTGCAGAGCTGTGTTCCTGAATTACTTCATTGCTGTTTTGTACATCAGCAATCAGCTTCACGTCGACGCTCTTAACAGCGTGAAAAACAAAACCGTTATTTATATTCTGAATAAATTATACATAATACTAGAATGCATCTCATTATAGTCCCTTAACTGTCACTCGCTGGAGGTTTGCACAGTTTCAGCTGACTGTTTGAGGCTTGCGGACCAGCACGAGCTCAGTGACCAGTGCTATATTTCTGAATCTTCAGCATCATGGTCAAATCATGTGTATTTAGCTGTAAGATCTGCATGTGAGTTTGCTGTCTAATTTGAAAGTGACGTCATGAAGTGAGTGCTTGCAAAAACACTAGGGATGTACGATATGATACGATAATCGATAATTAAGTCCTTCTACGATAACCAGTATGGATGATCATTCACTTACTAAATTGCTAGTTATCATTAATCTCATTGATTTCTGTCTCTGAAAGCAAGTTTTGTATATTGGCTTAAATGTTAGTTCAGACTGTGTAGCAAGAGAATACATCTTATTTACACCATATTTAATAGTAAACACAAAACTGTGACTAATGTTTTCAGTTTTGGATGTATATTGGTGATGTTTCGTCTGTTTGCTTGGCTCTCAGTGAACAGTAGTCAGTGTTTTCTTCTGATTCCTGGTCTCTGGTATGTGTTTGTTTGCCTCCAGCAGGATTGTGCTAGTCTCTGAGCTGAATATTTCTTACATTTTTTTAAATTGCTAAAGTAAATAGCATAAATCTCCTTTGGCCAACAAGTTTTTCACTGCCGGTGGTGATGTGTGTTTTTGAGAAGCTTTACTTTCACTGTTGGCTGCCATTAGTAATTACCGCCTGTCGTCGACACGATTGCTTTGCTGGCAGGAAGAAGGCGACCCGTACGATGGTCTCATGATGGAGGGCCAATGACAGAGTGATCAATAGTTCTGATGAGGCGGGTTGTCATATCTGTCTGTCTCTCGTATCTCCAGCTCGACTCTGTCCGTCTCTCATTGATGGAGTATTACGGGATGAATACAAGTTAAGCTATATTGACAGAATCTCTGGCACAGGAAATCATTTCAATTCATCATGTCTATGTGTGTGTGTTTCTGTTGTACTCGGTTGAAGTTATAGGTAGGTTTTGGTAGTTAAGCCACTCTTTTTCTTATGGACGTTTAACCCAAAATATTCCTGTTTTTTAACACTTGTTTAACTTGGTTTAACTTTTTTTTTATATGCATTATATAACTGAATATTCATTGATTACTATTAAAGTTAATAACCTGATGTTTATTTTTTTTTATTTTTTGATAATCCATTGAGTAATAATTTCAAAATGTAAGAATATAAATTAATTATTGAAATTGATAAATGTTTAAATATTAAATATGAATTAATAAATTGGTACATTTATTTTAAAATTAACTATTTGTGATAAATACATTGATCCCTTTTTCCAGTCAGACTCTGTTGCGGTTGCTTGGTAGAAAATGCATTGTGTGAACAGTTCATGAATTTGAGTTCAGTGTGAAACGCCCCGCTACTCTGTGACTCAGAGAGACTCTGAAACTACAGCCCAGAGCTGATTTTGGGCAGTCGCTGTCAGAGCAGCTCACTCGGTCATTACCGGCACCGCCACCCCTGAGACCTGCACCGGCCTCCTTCATAGGTCAAACTGCTGGGCTCATCCTATAAAAGAACAGGACACCAACGGCCATTTTGGCTCTAATGAGAGCATGTGAAGTGCTGTTTGTTGATGCGTGGGGTTTATCTGAGGCTAGTTTCCGTGTCTAATGGGGACAGTGATGTATAGCGCTGTTGCTGGGAGCCTGGGCTTGGACAGAAGGGCAGGAGGAAGGCAGAATAATGTTTGGCTGCCGGCGGTGATCAGGCCGAACCCTTCGGAGCAGCTGGCATTGCGCAGGAGGTAATGTGTTGGAATGTAAAAAGGAAGTCAATTATGTTGTATCCCGAAAGAGAGAGAAAGAGATGACCTTTGGGACACGAGCTTTATGCTCCCACAAAGGGACCCTCTGTTATTTGCTGCATATTATTTTTGCAGATTGCATCGATTATCATTTGAATAGATGCACAGAGAAAACAGATACTGTCAGAAGTAATAATTTTCAAAGCTTCGGGTGACAAATATGTTGTAGTGTCTAACTAATTTTCAGTATGGATGAGTTCTGGGCCGGCCATTTTTCTTTTTGACTCGGAGTAATTATTTTTGCCTTACATTTTAGCAAGGGCATATAGAAATGTCAAGCAGCTGAGATATTGCTGCAACGCGATTATATATTTTATGTATTTTTGTAAGCCAGTTATGTGTTTGTGTGTGTATATGTGTTTTGTTTATGTGTGTATATATATATATATTTTTTTTTTTAGCAGACACTTTAATCCAAAGCAATTTACAGTGCAATCAGGCTATACATTATTATAATTTTTTTTATCAGTGTGTGTATGTATATATATTAGGACTGCAACTAACGATTATTTTGATAATCGATAAGTTGGCCGGTTATTCTTTCGATTAATCGATTAATCGGATTAAAAACATAAAACATTTTTTTTTATTAAACACACTACTCCACATTCTGTCCAATGCCTTTCAAACAAACGTGCCAACTGAATGATATACATACAGTACTTAACAATTTATTAGACCACCTATAATAATAAAGAGAAAACACAAATATTTTAGGAAATTCAATCTAAAAATGTTATTGTCATTTATTGGGCAAATAACAAACTGAAACAACCAAATAATATTAATTTCCACTATAACAAAAATGGCCTCCTATGCCTTGCAACAGCTTGCATTCTTGCTCGCATTGATGTACTTTTTGACTGTAATTGGGTATCTGAAAAAAAACACCATGAAGTGCTCTGCCTTTCTTTCACAGGTAACAGAAATAATTATATTATAGCATTAGAAACAGCCTACTACTGTTACTAAAGAGCTTATGCATATTGGAGAATTAACCAATACAGAAAGCTAAAACATGATTTTGGTAATCACCAATGCTGTTAGTTTAGAGCAGCAGTGGCACAAACCTTACATACTTTGTTAAAAACCTTACATAAATGTGTTTTTAATACATTTGTTAAGCACTGTAAAAGTGAATATAGTTTAAATATATATTAAAATAATAATAAAGATGAATAAAAACACAAACTCAGTGTTAACCAACAGGTGAGTAATTTTCTGCAGGAACAGCGCTGACTTTGACCAGTCACGTGTCATTTATTTATCCTGTAATAACGGCTATGAAGCTTCTGATAATTATATTCAGAATTACACGCTGTTATCCCTTAACAGTTCCTACTCGCATGGCATGTTGACTTTTAAGCCTTAATTTAACTTTCAACAACAGATATTTCAGCTCAATGGATATGTTTGTGCTGAATAGTCTTTTAATTGTCTCCTCTGTGATCCTCTATCTGACGTGCACGCGCCCGCCCGCCTGCCCAGGCGCTCATTCTGTATTTTAAACTTAACACAGGCTGTCAGGATGGACCTTTATGCAAAAATGGAAATGTCGCGTGAATCTGTGACATTTATAGATAAGGATATATCCGTGAACTGGACGTTTTTGCACTGAGGACGCACACATCTGTCAAAGAGCCTGACAGGGCAAGCCATTACGCTAATGCAGGGTTCCTCAAATCTTTCCCTGGAGTTCCAATCTGCTGCAGAGTTTAGCTCCAACCCTGATCAATCTCACATACCTGTGATTTTCTAATGATCTTGAAGACGCTGATTAGCATGCTCAGGTGTGTTAGATTAGGGTTCGAGCTAAACTCTGCAGGAATGGTCCAGATTTGAGGATCCCTGCGCTAATGCATTAAAATAAAGAATGATCATGTTTTGGGCAGCTTGGATCACGTACTTCTCCCGCGGAATCTCATTCTGTTTCCTCCACTATTTTTAGATGCATTTTGTCCATAGAAATGCCTTAGTGCTGTAATTTGACGCAACCGACTGAAGTTGGACGTGCACTGTGGGCAGACCCGACTAATCGATAATGAGAATCGTTGTCTGTGATTTTCATTATCGATAATAATCATTTTATCAATTAGTTGTTGCAGCCCATATATATATATATATATATATATATATATCTATATGCGTGCATGCATACATACATTCACATTAAATAACTTTCTCTCCTACACTATTTGTTAATTAACAAAATATTGTATTTTTTTATTTAGCATGACAAAACCTTGTCCAAGACCATGCCTGGAAGTACGTTTATTGTTTTGTATGTTTTAAAAATTTTTTGGATTTTGTTTGGAATTCTTTTGTTTGCACGATTCACTCAGTTTGTTTTTGATCATTATCTAATGCACACCAGTGATTCATAGTTTAGCTACACAACCGCTAGCATTCCCTTTGATCCTGTAGCATGCTTTTAGTCAAACATCTCTTTGCATACGTCTTTGTCTGCAGCACGCTTTTGAACATGTTGAAAAGTACTACATCACGCCTGTGGTAATGTAACGGATGTAATTATGAACACACTCACCTACGTCCTCCAGTCACACGAATGACATTTCTGAGTGTGTGGAATGAGACTAATGTTGCGTATCCACACAAGCATTAACTGTTTCTGCATTGAATGCAGGAAAATACACTTTCTCAGACCTGAGCTGGCGAAATGAAAACTCGTTGCATTGCCTTGAGAATACATTAAAATATTACTTGAAGTGTAATATCTGGAAAAGCATTTTCCATAAGAAACCTCTGAGGTGTTGGGTAATGTTAGAGAATTCCCTCTCTGAAACCAGAGTTGAGTTTCATTTGTTTTTGTGTCAATGCGTTTTTTGTCTGTAAAGCATGCTATGAGACTTTATATAAGTGCTAATACACTGGCTAAAATGAATAATGCTCTGGATAATGTTTATATTATGCAAAATGTTATTTTGATCAGTCAGCGGTCCTTGTCCCATGATTCTCTGAGTTTGTGCTTGAGCGGCTCTCTAATCATCCTCATGATGATGTTGTCTAGTCTCCTGATCATCCTCTGGATCATTTGTTTTACGAAACCCTCTTGCTGTGACCTTAATTTAGCTTCAAGTGTATAAAATAGACATGTAGTCTTGCAGGTAATGAATGCCGTTTTTAATCACTATCCTGGCGAGGTTCTAGTGCTTGCATCCCAAAGCATCTTTAGGGAAATATGTGTGTGAATATGCAGGAAATAAGTCTGTTTCCTGTGCAAACTAAAATTGTTCTTTTCCCTTGACCTAACCAGTCTCAAACATTAGATTTAGTCCTGCTTCTCTCTAAATTGCATGCAAACTGATCTCATAAGGGGCTTACTTAATGTTGTATAGTTTTGTGTGTAAATGCTGAACTAATCAGCATGTTATGCTTAGCTGGTGGGATAAAGCTAAATGTGGCATTGGAATATTTTAAAGAGATAGTTTAGGCTGATTTGCATGATATCCTGCTGTGGGAATGAGCTGGTGTATCACTGATTGGATATGACTGTAAATATTCAGCTGTTATGCATGTACATATCCTGCTTGCATAACTTACTAGTTAGTGTCTATGATATTTCCCATTTGGACTTGTTCATTTCATCTAATTATACTGCGTAATCTTTCTTTGTGAAGTACATTTTATTCTCTCTTTCTACTCTCTTAAAAAAGGTTTGTCATTGCTTAATGCCTCTGCCCCGGTTTGGAGTGAATTCAATTGTTAGATGAAATAGGTGCTCTTGAAAGTAGAAAGCTTTTGGCATCGTTAAATAAGTAGTATTTAGATGGCATCTAGCAAATTTCCCAGGTTGAGTCCAAGGTGATAAAAGTCAATATGAAAAAAAGTGCTGCCCCGAAAGACTTGTTAACCAAACCAAATATGCAATTATCCATCCTAATTAGACCTGCTATCGCAGTTCTTAGGGGTGATTTAATGTTCAGAAAACCATAAAGACAACCAAATTAACCAATCTTTAGGGCAACTTTCCGAACAGTGTGCATTGGTTCGTTGGAGCTTTCAACACGTTTTAGTTGGCATGAGTTGAAGATGTTTAAGGAAACCTGTAAGTAAATGCAAATCTGCTTAGTGCAGTTCTGTTGGCACAACCTTATCTGATAAAAAAGAGTGTTGCACTTAAAGTCTTACTAACCAACCAAAAATGTACTTATCCATCCTAATTAGACGTACTATAGCTATAGAACCAAACAATGGCTTTGAAACTGATGTAATGTTTTTGGTGTTGGAGTAGTTTCTTGTACCTTGTGTATAAATGCATTGGAATCTACCAAAGTAATCCATCTTTAAGTCAACTTTATGAACAATGTGTATTGTGGTTCACATTGTAGTTGGTGTGGATTTTTCCATTACTTTGGTGTCACAGATTTTCATATTTTGAAACGGAGTGCTACACCTAGTTACTAACCAACCAAAGCTTCACTCATCTATCCAAATTAGGCCTACTTGTATTTTGTAAGGCCTGTAAGTATTTTTTCTGTGTTGAAAACATATCTTGTGTCCAATGCATAAACGCACAGATAAAACAAAAGCAATCCATCTTTAGGTCATCTTTTTGAAAAGTTTGTATTGTGGTTCACTGGCACATTCAACACATTGCAGTTGACATGTGTTGTGAATGCTTGGATAAACCTGTGTGGAAATGCAATTATTTGCTGAAAAAGTGCTGCTCATATAGTCTTGCTAACCAACCAAAGATGCACTCATCCATCCAAACTGAATCTACTATAGAGGATTGAGAACCAAGCAATCCATGGAAATTAAGTAATATATACTATGTTGGAATAGTTTCTTGTATCCAATGCATAAACGCATAGAGTTATCCAAGGTAAACCTCCTTTAGGTCAACTTTCTGAACAATGTGCACTGTGGCACATTGGCGCTTTCAACACATTGGGGTAACCTGTGGAGAACTGCACTACTGCTTGGTGTAGTTCTGTTGGCACATAATTTTATATTTATGAAATAATGTGCTTCCCTTAAAGTATTGCTAACCAACCAAAGCTGTACTCATCCATCCTAGTTAGACCAACTATAGCAGTTTGTGAACCAAACAATATGTGGGACTGACATAGTTTTCTGTCTTGGATTAGTTTCTTGTACAGCATGCATAAATACATAGAAGCAACCAAAGTAATCCACTGTGCTTCAACACATTGCATTGGGCCTGTTTTGGGAAACCTCTGACAAATTGCAATTCTGCTTGATGCAGTCCTTTTGGCACAATATTTAATTTTACTCTTTGCATGCTGATTAAAGTACATCGTCTTACCCTTCTCTATGAGCTTCTCCTTTTTCCAGCTCCTGAATGACACCCAGCAGCACTTTGATGGTTTCTTGGCTGGAGCTGATCATGTTTTCCATGGCCTGGAGCTGCGCTTTAACATCCCCATCCTGACTGACAGGCACTATTTGCTTGCACGCCTCATTATCCATCTGTAGAGTTCCCGATCCTGTGCCACCCCTGCATGGAGGCGCAGGCATGGGAACGGCTTTCGAGGAGATCGGAGTCACCGGCGCCACCTCCTCCATGGCCCGCAGCGGTCGAGCAGACAGCGTGCCCACATGGCACTGGACCTGCGTCGTGCAACTGGTCCGTGGTAGTGTCTGCGACTGCAGGCCATTGAGCTGCAGCGCCTTCTTGCGTTTGCTCCACTCGGACGGACTCTCCAGGCACTCCACCTGTGTGAGGGAGTTCCACGCGATAGGTCCCATCACTTTGGAGGAGGAATCCTCTAGAATATTCCCACCGCTCTCCCCAGAGTTCAGCAACTGTAGCTTGCCTGAGCGATCAAGAGTTTCAGAGTCTCTCTGGAAGCCCTTACTGTGTTTACTTCTGACGCTACAGATCTGATAGTCCGAGTTGTCCATTCCCGCTGTGGACCCATCTGTCGGACAAGGAAGTTCCAGAACATCCGAACACGGTCCGTCTGTTCTCTCCAGACAGTCCCTGGCTTGTGGGTGTTGCTCTATATTTGTGACGCACTTGCTGGTGTGCATTAATGCTCTTGTTTTTCTCACATTTTGAGAGGGTACGCACTCCCTTCCCGCCTCTGTAGCTTTTGCCCTCTTTACGTCAATAACAAACCCATCGTCCCGATCCTTACAGCTCTCCACAATAGCGGCATGTTTGACCGTATGTCCTTTCTTCCGCTCAAATGGAAAAGTCTGGTAACGCTTCTTAAGGTCCGGTGATGTTTGCACTCCGGTGCTTTTGGTGACATTGGGGATTGATCTGCGAGCTGGGACTGTCATGTATTTGCGGTACGCCACCTTGTAGACCGGCTTCCCCCCTCGGGCCGCAGCAGCCTGTTCATTCTGTGCCTCGCAGATGTCCTTGAAGCGCACCTGAAGGGCTTTGTTGCGTTTGCGCACCTGCCGGCTTTTATCCGACGATCCTTTGACCTCCAGGGCCATGGAGGCCGCCGTTGCCTCTGAGTCCGACTCGGAGTTGGTGAGCATGCATTTACCAGCGTCCTTGCTCACCATGGTTCCTGCAAACACAATATTATTAGTTGGAAAAATGGTACACTTGCCTTTAGCAACTGTATCTTGCATGTAATTGTGTTGGTAGATTAGATTTCTGTGCTTAAATGATCTGACACAAATGTGAAAATAATCAGTCATGGAACCAGAAAAGGGCACAGCTGCAACATTCTCCATCCTCAGACTCTATGAACCTTTCATATAGCGAATTTGCGTCCTTTCCTTCGCTAACCTGCTCGGCTTGTTTACAGTGAAATTTATGGCGCAATCTCGTGAGTGTTGTCTTAGCCCATGACTTGTTTGTCTTTGACAGTTAATTGCTTCTCTTAATCTTGTGTGTTCCTGGAGCGACTGCTTGCAGGGAGAATGATAGGAGTGAAAGCGCGTCATCGGTCTACCTCCCTGGAGCTCACCATCCCTCAGCTAACTAATAGAAAGAGAGACACTGCCTGCCCTGTGATTCAGCATCATCACCCTTACAAACACTCCCAGCTTCCCTCAGAGGCCTGTGTGTCACACTGCCTTTTTAGTGCCTCGATATGTGCATTCTTTTCTGGAAATATGGGCGTGAGTTTGATGCTGTATATGTATGTATTTGTCTCTCTGTCCTATCTAACTATCCATCTATCCATCCATCTATCCATCTCTCTATCTCTCTATCTCTCTATCTCTCTATATTAGACAACATCTATATTTCTACTTTACTCAATGAAACCAAAGACTGCATGTTAGATTTACCCCAAACTAATTATACCCCATGTTTAACCACTATAGAGAGACATCAGTGGCAAATTCCAGAAGATCTGGCCGAGGTGAGGCTGGGTTCATGAGTGCCGAAACTCCGAAAACGGCAAAGCAAATTTTCAATTAGACGTTATCTTAATTAAACAACTGCATATTTGAAGGCTAAACAACTAGTTTATTTCCTAAAAATCTCTTAAAACTACATTCTGTGACACAAAAACTGTATTTGTTTTAAATGGAGTGCTGTTATCACTAGAATAATGCATGCCTGGAAAAGGATCTCAGCGATTTAGTTTTGGGAAGCAGAAAAAATGTGTGTGTGTACACACACACTCACACACACACACTCACACTCACACACACACACACACACACACACACACACACACACGAGTGCTTTCTCAGAAGTTATGTCTCTAAGTTCATGCCCTTTAGCCATCATAATACCACTTCACTTTAACAAATACATTTTCAAGTTCTTCTGAATATTCTCTTTATTTTTGTTTGTTTGTGTGTGTGTGTGTGTGTGTGTGTGTGTGTTTGTTTGTGTGTACTATAATGGTTTTGTGTAGTTAAAGGACAGGTCTATGGGGCACTAAAAATAGCTTTAAAAACTATTTTAAAAATTCTTCTTGAGACCTGTTCTTTTCTGTTTTGCTTCATTGAGCTGTTATTGAACACCAGAATGTGTCATGATGCTGTGTGTTGGACATAAATCTACCTCATTATATCTGGATTTCTTAAAACCAACTAGACTTTCACACAATCCACCGACAAACTCCTTACTTCTCTAGTTATTTTTAGCCTGCTTATTCGGTTTCAGATTTTCTTCTTACATGAAAGGAAAGACAGTTATGCAATGACAGTCACAAACAGGAAAATGACTCTCTTCAAGGTCTCAGGCTGATTGTTGTGAAGTTTTCTGTGATGGCTAACATTACTCAAGCAGGGTGATATCGGAACACTGTAACCCAGGACTCCTGGATCAAATCTGATTTCTGCTTCAGTAATCTTGTCTTTCAAATATGAAACATTCACAACAACAGATATGAGCCGTGTGGAGCAGCAGCTGTAAATCTTTAGTGTGGCACAGGACGTCTTTTGTCTTGTCTTACAGAACAACCTTCTTGTTTTATGTTCACTTCCTGCAGTCTTCCCTACATTTACCCTCGAGTTTCTGCAATAGTCTGGTCTTTCCTTCTATGTTCAGTACCGTTCAAAAGTTTTGGGTCAGTAAGACGTTTTTTTTAAATTTATTTTTAAATTAAGTTGATTAAAAGTACAGTAAAGACATTTATACAAATAAAATGTAGTTATTTTGAACATTCTATTCATGAAAGAATACTAAAATATGTATCATGGGTTATTATTATTAACTGTTATTAATTTAATTGAGAATGCTTTTTAAATTCAAATTACATTTCTGAAGGATCATGCATCACTAAAGACTGAAAATTCAGCTTTGCATCACAGGAATAAATTACATTTTACACTGTTCAAATAGAAAATTATTCCAATTTGACTGTATTTTTGATCCAATGAATGCAGCCTCTGTGAGCAGGAGACTTCTTTCAAAAACTTAACAAAAATCTTACCAACCGGAATTTTGAATATTAGTCTAAGCCAAAGGGATTTATTTGCATGCCGTTTTTGTCTATTTTCTTCTTTTTAAGCAACCACATGATTGAAGAATCATTCAGGTTTGTAGCGTTAATGGTATATTTTGCACGCCACAGTTCAATACTCATAATTATTATAACACTATAGTATAAGGGGTTTGTCAGGTCACTGACCCTATGTGTAAGCCTTATTAAAAACCACAAAAAGAGTCTCAAACTCTTATTCTCGTGCACATGTATAGACTGCAGGGAATAACAATCCATAAGGGAGCAGCATATGTTCTCAAACTCCAATGATATGTAATCTAATGGAGTGTGGATTCCTCTGCGTGTTTAGAAGCAGGTTGATCTCAGAGTTACTTAGCTGTGCTTCTGTTGAGTGTCATGTTGAGCGTCTTTAATGCTTTCTGCGCTATTGGATTATGTCTATTACTCTAAATCATTTGTTAAGGGTCTCAAGGAAGGCGAGATAAACCGGTGCTGACAGACCCTCGGCGACTTGCTGTCTTCGAGGGCCGTTTGGGATCGATGTGAGCTGCAGACATAATTACAAACTTTCAATACAGCAGCCAAACACGCGCTGGCTGAACAACATGCAAACAAGATCGATACGGCTGCTAGGAATCATGGGATTGTATTAATACTTTAAATCGAATCCGCTGTGGACTCAACATCGTAGGCATCTCTCCTCCTCCTCGTTCCTGATCACTTCTGAGTGTGATGTATTATTGGTGTAACACGGTTGTCAGGGAAAGCCCATCCCAAAAGCATTTCCAACTCAATTAATCAGAAAAGGTAGCTACTGCCGACGGCTCGAGTCCCCAAAGAAGCAGTAGTGGCCCTGGGATTATGTAAACAGCAGAGCGTGACTTTATTTACATGAGACTCTAAAGAATTAATTCATCAAATTGTATTTTCACAGTTGCCTCGTGTTTGATATTGTGGTATCGTAGCAACAGCCGAGTGGTTTTCTCCTCCTGGTCTTTGTCAACCTGAGCTCCTGAAAAATCAGCTTTATCTTTGAAAGACCCTGAAATGAAAGGTGGAAGATGGTAAACTTAATAAAGTGCTTTTATTTGCACACTGCTTTCATTAGTGCTGCTTGATATGGTGAGAATAACTATGGCTGTTAGTCATAGTTGAGCATATGCTGTTTGCATTACAGATATGAGTGAAACCTCAAATCACACGGCTGAACATAAGATTTGGATGGAAAACTGTACTGCGACACAGCAACCAAGGTTGTGTGTCATTCAGGTTTTTTATTTATCATATTTTTTATTATTCAGTATTTAATTATTATTAATTTAGTTCAGCAGCATTCTGTTTTGAATTAAGATCTTGCAAATGTAAGGGAATACAATTGTAGTAATTCTAATTATTGTTGTTATTATTATGCAGCATCCTGAATTGAGAATGCTTTATCAAATTAAATTCAAATGAAAGTAACTAAACTTTAATTTGAAGTAGCAAACGGTATTGTAATTTAAATCTGAATGTAAGGAAGTGGTCATTTCCTTTTCATTATTAATTTATCTTATTTATCTATCTTTTTGAATTATTAATGTATTATTTTACACGATTCAGAAGTTAAATAAAAATTGGAATTTGAATAAAAGGTCAAATTAAAGTGAATTAAAATTAATTCAGCCTTAACTTTATTATTTATTTATTAATTTATTTTGACTTGAAAAGCTAAACGATTGTCAGGGTAAACTTATTTTGTTGGCCTTTATAATTTGAAGATTTTGATACCTTTTGGATGAATGGATGGGTAGATGGTATATTTTCATTTAGTAATATAATAAAAAAATGATATGATAAAATCTTTTTTTTTCGTTCTTGATCAGGATGGAAGAAAACTTAATTTCCACGAATGCATCACCTTTAAATTAGTCTCCAATTCAACTTCCTGTTCGGTGTGGCTAATGAAATTCAAATCCACACTCATGGTTCTATTGCTAATTTTACCCCGATCTAGTGCTCTTTGGCATCTATTGACTGTGTAGCAGTGCCATTCTTCTGGAAAAGACTCATTGTACAGTAAATCCTGCATCTCGGGTCATTTATGATGCAAACAGAGATGTGTAAACAGTTCAACTTCAAGTGCATATATAATGATGAAGTCACAGCGTGTTCTGAATGGATCATCATGTGTCGTGTGACGCGTACAGACCCGCAGACGTTATCCAAACACGAGTCTCACTGCTGTTTGAAAGAGCCACATCTGTTCAGTCACACACGAGTCTCTGCAGGCTTTGGTTGTAAGACGGTGCTGTGCTGCAGCGGCTGTGAATCGTAACTCATCGATGACGCCTGAACCGCTAGTTCTGTGCTCAGGTGAAGCGTTACAGCGAGCTCTTCATTTTTCCTGGTGACAAGTTCATCTGCCTGACACTGCTGCTTTCTCATGCCAACACTAACTGCAGGAGTTCAAACACAGTCTTCTGAGAGAACACACTCTCATGGATGGATGGATGGACAGCCTGTCCTCCTCCCTCTTCCCCCAAATCAAGTGAACTGACCTGTAAACTTTCATCTGAGACCTTAGCATCTCTCTCCATCCATTATTATTTATTTATTTTCCTCCTTTCAGATGGGGAAAAGGTCTTTTAGATAGATGGTCAACATTTAATTTAATGTATTTTTTTACGTTATTAAAAAGTAGTGTGCCCATTCATTAGCTGTGGTAGTATTACATTGAATGAATCCTTGACCTTCTTTTTTCTATTTATTTTATTATTATTGTTTTTTATATTACTTTCATATTTAGAAATAGTATGTTGCACCATAATTAAAAGGGGATTGTTTTAATTGAATTAATATAATTTATTAACTATAATATAACTTTCACATTTAGGTCAATCTTAAAATATTATTTTATATTGTTATTACAAATTTAGTGAAACACTGACCTTTAGGATTTGTTTAATTGATCACAAAATGATTATTATTACTTCTGCACTTAAAGGTAATGTGGTGCACACATTGTTGTCATTGGCCATTCATTTGAAGATGAATATTTTCATTGAAGAACAGTTTTGACTTGTGGACTACTCTTTTGATGCTTCGTTGTCAGAGATGTATGGGAAAGAGCTTTGCTTCTTTTGAGTTTTCAGCTCCGTATGCTTCTCCAGTGTTGACCTGCAGCTTGTGTGTGGTTTCTGATCGAGGGGTTTTCCTCAAGTGCAGTCAGGTTGAGGGGTTTAATCTGGCCATCTAGTAATGGGCATGTAAAGAATGTGCTTTCGGGTTAGATAACTGATCAAATCAAATGTGTTAATTATGTAAGACTAATAGCATTGTACAGGAACATCGGGTCATATTTCATATTCCTCCTCCTACGTCTGTGAGTTTTAATAAAACAGGAAATCCCTCCCCTGCTCGGTTTATTTCTTTATTTGCTGACAGGAGCGTGGTGTTGTTTGAGCACAGGGTGTCCTTAAACCCTGCTGGAGCAAATGAAAGTGTGGCACTTCTAGAGAGCTCACCCTAATCCGGCTTTAGCTGCTGCCTTTCTGATATTTATTTATTTGGTTTGTCTGCTGGGTTTTCTCCTGGTGATTTCCCCTGCAGGATATTATTAGTCTGCTTTCTCAGAATGAGGCCTGTTCACATTCAACACAGAAAGAGTTCATGTGCATGTGTAATATGACCAGGATGTAGCTGACACGGTCTCTATTTTCAGCACTTTTCATCGAAGAGTTTATTTTATGATTATCATTTCAACCAAACCATCAATTTCTTCTCTTGTGAGTTGTGACTCATATGTATTGTGCTAATACTGAGATGTTTTAATAGCAGATTAATCTGTTCATTACTCAGAAGTCTTCATGTGGCATTTTTAATGCATCAATGTTTTTTATTTTTATATATATTATTTATAAGGTGCAGTAATTGTATTATCTACAGTCAATATGGTGCTGCATTTAATGAAAATAAGTAAATTTCATTAAAAAAAGAAAAGAAAAGGGATAGAAAAATGCTTTGAAAAATGTTAAATAGTTTGCATCATTTCAATTTTAAACAGTACAAACTTTGTCTTAAATATTTTTTAAATGGATCTATGTTTTTGATTCAGTAAAAAGGATAGTATGATAGAACAATAGATGGATGGATGGATAGATTTACTAAATACATGTTTTGACGTGCTATGATAATTTATCATTACACCTGAAGTCCCAAATCCTAAGACTGGTTAAAGGAGTAGAGAAAGTCCCAGGCACGATATCTTTGAGGAAGAGGTTTGGAAGGGTAGCAAATGTGTCTGATTCAGATCAGGTCTTACATGAGGATCGTTTAATGCCTGTGACAACAAGGTGGAGGTTGCTAGTTTTCCTTATCGCCACTATTGCTGAAGTTATAATGATTGAATGCATGACTGCTTTAAACTACGTATGAAGAAAATGAAATCATTTGTGTATTAGAATGTATTTGTGTGCACGCTGGACTGCAGATATGCTAAGTATAACATTGTGTTTGTGGTAGTATGGAGGATATTGTCCGTGTGTGATCCCTGCTGCATTAAAGCCAGTGTATGAAGTCAAATCCTTTGTCAGTTAATCGTTTCTCTAATGCCATAAGATGAGGCCGTCCATCTGAACGGCTGCTATTAGAGGATTGTGCTTCTAATAATTGTGGCTCTCTGATGCTAGAACATTTTAATGATGCATCGCTGTCATTTCATCTGGAGTTAGTGTGCTCGCTGTCCTTCCATTAGATGCGTCTCTTTAGCGGGTCTGTAAAGCGTTACGCTCGGGTGGAGAGAGGACTCTTTAAACGCCGGCTTTATTGCAGCGAGAGCTCAGAGATCATCACATCTGCCCTGCTAGTTAGTCCTTTAAATCCACATTCATCAAGCATTACCTCACTGAAGCACTGAAGATGAAGCATTATGACATTTCTGACTATTGCTGTGTACATTTACTAATGATAGCATAGATGGATGGACGGCTCACTTTCATTCAGTCATTGACAAACAGTAGATCATGTGCATTCAGACATGAAGACTTATTAACTAAAATGTAGCCTAATTAGTTGCTGTGCAGGATTTGTTTGACTGATCGATTAAATATGGTAATTGAGTTCGAGTGTCTTTGATTTGTTAAAAGAATCAGTTCATACGAGTCATTTGTGATTTGAATTGTGGATGGTTTCATTCACTAAATAGATTCAGCTATTGATTGTGCTGTATATGTTGATGGATGGAGAAATCAATGCATGAGTCATTTGTTTGTGAATTGGATAATGGTGATTGTGCCATATGTTTTTGATTCACTAAAAATAATCTGTTCATAGGAGTCATTTGTTTGTGAATCTGGTACTTTATATTTATGATTCACTTAAAATAATCTGTTCATAGGAGTCATTTCTTTGTGAATCTGGCACTTTATATTTTTGATTCACTTAAAATCAGCGATTAATTCGTTTAATTCGTCATTCGTTTTTTAAATGGACTGTGCTAAATGTTCTGTATATTATTAATGTACTAAAAACAAATAATCTCAGAATCAATATATTATCTATCTACTGTATAACCGTCTGAGATGAATCAGTATGTTAACTTAGTGAGTCTTTTTGATATTCCTTTAACTTTATTTCAAAAGAGGGATTAGTATTTGATTTTGCTGAGTGTGGCATATGTTTGATTCACTAAAAATGATTGGTACATAAGAGTCATTTTTATCAGAATGTGCTGTGTGTGTGGATTCGAAAGACAAATTAATTCTATCTGCTCATAGTATTCATTTGATTCTGTACTATACCAGTTGCACTGTATGTTTCTGATTCCTTAAAAAGAATCCGCTCTCTAGAGTCATTTGTTTGTCAATTGGACAACACTGTTTGTTTTTGTTTGCAGACCATCAGGAAAAATCAATAGAAAGATGTGGAAAGATTGTCAGCGCTTATCTTTTTATCTCCTCACATTCGGTTCAGACCGCGAGCTCCCGACAGGAGTAAAGATTCAACAGTGATGCAGAAAACATGCATTTCTTTAGTAACAGATCACTATCCAGATGTGCTAAGATATGAACGAAAGTGTAAAGACATTTACAATGATAAGCTTTTATAAGCACTATGTGATCTAATAATATGAATAATGTGTGTTTCAAATGAAAGTGTCAGTTCACTGGAAATGAATCAAAGCGTTGAGTGGAGTCAGAGCCTGATCTGCCCCGCTGACCCTGAACAGATTTCCTCTCCGGCTTTGCTGAGAGCTTTTACTCTATTTAGTATTCAGCTCTGATAGACCTGCAGTATTTTGAGGAAGTCGCTGGTGTACGTGGAACTGTTTCTGACTCAACGCTGAGTAGTAAAACATCTCACCCCAGCGTTTTACACAAACACACACATGCAAAACCAAAGCTCTTAAACATTTTTAAATAAGGTTCTTGTGGATGTTTAACCAAGACTTTGCTGCTCAGGATAGGGGTCAGATTAGCACTGGCTGATTTTGAACTCTTCTGCAGTGTATTATCTTTCTGTCTGCCAGTTAATGTCATGGAGAGGCTCTCTGTGGAGTTTCAGACAGCGGGGTGCAGCTTCCATTACCCACACCACTCTTATTTTACAGAAAAGCAGAGACGTGAGATCGGGGAGGGAGAATGAGGGCAGAGATGCATTGTGTGATTGTCCTCCAGCTATACATCAAAACAAGACTAATTCAGCCAGCAAACATTAGTGCTCATGCTTAATGTGTGGTGTGGTTTATGAAGGTGTGCAATGGTGCAGATGTGGTTGGTGTCTGTAAATTGGTTGCTGCTGGAGACCAGGTAACCAGAACACACACACACACTACACGCAATACATGTGTGTTTGTTCATGTGTGAGATTGTTGTTAGATGTACACAAGGTGTCCTGGGTAAATGCATTATCTTTGAGGTGTTCGTGCTCTCCATTTTGCACTGAGAAATAAAATGTGGTTTAGGGTTTACTTGTAAATTATTTTCATATAATTAGTAGTACATTTCAAAAGTAATAAGCAGTTTACAATAAATAATGTTCAAAGATATTATGGATGTCAAGGAATAAAGAGGGATGAATGGATGGCAGTAAAGGAAGTAAGAAAGATGGATGAATGGAAGAACGTCAAGAAAGAAAGAAGGAAAGAAAGAGGTGGATGGGAGGAAAAAAAGAGGCGGATGGAAGGAAAGAAAGGTGGATGGAAAGATAAACATGGATGGAAAAAATAAAGATTGATGGATGGGTGGACTGATGGATGAAAAGAGAAAAATAAATGGATGGCTGGAAAGAAAAATGGATGGATGGATGTCAGGAAAGAAATAAAAATGGATGGATGGAGGGAAAGAAAGAAAGATGGATGGAAAAAAAATGGATGGAGGGAAAGAAAGAAAAATGGATGTATAGCAAGAAATAAAGAAAGATGGCAGGCAGCAAAGAAACCGATGGATGAATGGGAAGAATCAACAACTGGCAGACGATTTGAATGAGTTCTATTGCAGGTTTGAAAAAAAACTCCTCAGGGCTGTGTTCTCTCCCCACTGCTCTTATCTCTCTGTATACGAACGACTGCACATCTAAAGACCCCTCTGTCAAGCTCCTGAAGTTTGCAGACGACACCACACTGATCGGCCTCATCCAGAATGGTGACGAGTCTGCTTAGAGACAGGAGGTTAAGGAGCTGGCTGTCTGGTGCAGTCTTAACAACCTGGAGCTGAACACGCTCAAAACAGTGGAGATGATTGTGGACTTCAGGAGAAACCCCCCTTCTCTCCCCCACTCACCACCATGAACAGCACTGTGACTGCAGTGGAGTCATTCAGATTCCTGGGAACCACCATTTCCCAGGACCTGAAGTGGGACAATCACATAGACCCCATTGTGAAAAGGCCCAGCAGAGGCTGTACTTCCTTCGCCAGCTGAGGAAGTTCAACCTGCCACAGGAGCTGTTGATATAGTTCTACTCTGCCATCATTGAATCCGTCCTCTGCATGTCAATAACTGTCTGGTTCAGCTCAGCTACTAAACCTGACCTCAGAAGACCACAGAGGGTAGTCCGGACTGCTGAGCGAATCATTGGTACAACCCTCCCCACTCTCCAAGAACTGTACAGAAAACAGTTATTGGAGCACACAGCAAAAAAAGCTGCAAAAAATCAAAATCACTCTGGACCCCTCACATCCAGCACACTCCCTCTGTGAACTGTTACCGTCTGGTCGACGCTACAGAGCTCTGAGCACCAGAATGACCAGACACAGGAACAGTTTCTTCTCTCAAGCAATCCATCTCATGAACACTTGACAATAATTATGGTACACACACACGCACGCATACTTTGTCTACTCTTCAACAATTGCACATAATATACATATGTACATACAAAACTGTCCATTGGTATATACCTGTACATACAATTGTCAATTTGTATATTGTTATTTTTATTTACTTGTTTATAAAACTTTTTTGTTCTGTAATTATCATTCTGTTGCACTGCGGTAGCTTCTGTCACAGAAACAAATTCCTCGTATGTGTAAACATACCTGGGAATAAAGCTGATTCTGATTCTGAAATAAAAAGGGATGGATAAAGAAAAAGAAATGACAAACAAAAGGAACAAAAGAAAAATGGATGTAAAGAAAGAAAGACACTAATGGATGGAGGAAAATAATGAAAGCAAGGAAGATAGATGGATGGATGGATGGATTGATTGATCGATTAATGAAAAGGAAAAATAGATAGATGGATGGAAAGAAAGATGATGAATGGGGTGGATGGACAGATGAAAATGATGGATGAATGGAAGGAAGAAAGCAAAGAAAGAAAGATGAACGGATGGCGAAAGGGAGAAGGAGATAAAGATGGATAAGAAGGAGGGATGGAAGGAAAAACATGTATATTCATTTCTTAATTGATTGATGAAATGTCAATCCCCAGTCTTACGTTC
This sequence comes from Gymnocypris eckloni scoliostomus, assembly GCA_027564155.1. Taxonomy (NCBI): domain Eukaryota; kingdom Metazoa; phylum Chordata; class Actinopteri; order Cypriniformes; family Cyprinidae; genus Gymnocypris; species Gymnocypris eckloni. Next base: position 26,030,589 of record CM050430.1, on the reverse strand, counting down.
ACAGGGTTAGTGAGTGTTTGAGGATGAACTGGTTGGTGAATCCAGTTTGGATTAAAGTTCAGATGAACAGTATAACAAATCAGAATTTGGTCTGAGTCACAGCATGTAAATGAGACGCTGGAGCACAGCTGTACGTTCAGTTTTACTATCAGCTATCTGAGATTCCCTAATGCTACAGGAAATAGACTCTTAGTTGGGCACTTTTACATTGGTCAGATGTTTCTTCCTAAGTAGGTGATTCTTGGTCAGAACAGCTGCAGTGTGGAGCAGGTCTCTTGATAAGACAGAGATGGGCATATTACATGCTGCTGTCTCATGTGAGTCTGAATCTCTTCAGTATTCCAGGCATGTTGTGATCTCTCCTCGTCTCTGCGTTTGTACAGTGAGCGAACGGACTCGTAATAAACCCATTACCACATGAAAGACAACATCTGGCTTCCTTGCGGCCGGTGCTGCTGCTTCTGTGTGTGAGGCAGGTGAAGAGCGAGACGGCGAGTCTTTAGGCTCCTCACGACTCAGAGTCACGATCTGATTCCAAAATGATTCTTAATGCATCTCAAGTGGGGGTTGCTTTCTCTGCCAAGATCTATGACCTCGAACTTTGTCTTTGTCAATCAGCAATCACTGCTTTTACTGCTGCTGCATGCTTTAGTGTTGGGCTTAAACTTTGACTTGTTCTTGACTATCAGCTATTGAATGTGAGACTGGAATGTCTTGAATGTTGGTTGGATGTTATTTAGCGCTGTTGTTTTACTTTCACTCACTTACATTTATTTGCTCAGTATGGGTGAGTCTGTATTGTTGAGTTATACGTCATCCCAAAATAATTTTTTTTTATACATTTTCTTTTATTGATCTCATTATTATAATCCAAAAAGAATATTTAGCTAATTCCTGGTTGTTTGTTTATTTATTGTTTTTAGTCAGCACAGTGCAGTTCAGTAATTTAAATAGGACATGCCTCAATGCAATACATATCTGTCTGTCTGTCTGTCATGACCCATATATTTCTGTGGGATTTACCTAGATATACTGTGCAGTAGGTGACTGACCATCATAATGCAGTATGCATCTTTCTCTGTGTTTCTGCTGGTGTCTGGTTGAGGAGGTAAACTGAGTGTCGGAGTGTTTCAGACAGAAATGACGTGTTCACAAAACAGCCAATTGAAAAACAGTCGTGATCCTTCAGGTAGAACCCAGATAAGGTGTTTTCCTTCTCAGTGTGGCGGTGGGTTCTCTCTCACTATCACTCTCTCTCTCTGGTGTGAACCAGTTTGTCTCTGGCAGTTGGAGTGTGTGAACAGGCACTCTATTATGCTCTTGTTACAGGCGTTTCATCAGGCCGGTTGAGCCAATGCACTTTTAAAGACATAGTTCAACTAAAAACCAAAATCCTGTCATTGTTAACTCGCCCTCATGTTGTTGGAAACCTGTATGACATTTTGTTTCTGAAACATAATTCAGAATGTTTATGCAGCTCTTTTTCTACAATGAAATGATGTAATGACCTCTCTAGCTCTCAAAACTCGTTTGCATTGTGAAACGCACAAGAACCAGTGCAGGCTGGCATCAGTCACTTATGCTCACCAATGCTGCATTTACTTGATCAAAAATACATTATAATTATAAATAATAAGAAAAATAAGCAACAAAAACTGTTTTCAACATTGATAATAATCAGAAATGTTTCTTGAGCAGCATATTAGAATGATTTCTGAAGGATCACTGAAGACTGGAAAATTCAGCTTAGATCACAGAAATAAATTACATTTTAAATAGTCACATAGAAAATAGTTATTTTAAATTGTAAAAAATATTTCAAAATTGTCCTGTTTTTGCTGTATTTTTTATTAAATAAATGTGTTCTCAGTGAACATAAGACACTGTCTTCAAAAAGTTAAAAGATTCCAAACTTTTGACATATAGTGTAGAGGAAATACATAATTGTATAGTATAACAGTGCACAACTAATTTTCTTGTGCTTGTATCTTTTTTTGGAGCTTAATGTCTTCAGTTCTTGTTCATTTTAATTGTGTGGAAAAGAGCTGCATGAACATTCAGCTAAACATTTCCTTTTGTGCTCAGAAAAACGGATAGTCATACAGGTTTGAATCAGTGTGAGACAGAGAAAATTATGGCCAAATGTTCATTTTTCACCGAAATAGTCCTGATTTAACCTACTGCCTGAAAACTACATTTTCTAAATCCACAGTCAGTCCTACTATTTTACAGTTCAGACCACCATACGCTCTCTCTCTCTCTCTCTCTCTCTCTCTCTCGCTCTCTCTCTCTCTCTCTCTCTCTCTCTCTCTCTCTCTCTCTCTCTCTCCCTCTCTCGCTCTCTCTCTCTCTCGCTCTCTCTCTCTCTCTCGCTCTCTCTCTCTCTCTCTCTCTCTCTCTCTCTCTCTCTCTCTCTCTCTCTCTGCGTGGGTTGAATAAAAAGATTATTATAATGCTTAACGAAGCATTGCGATGGCTGATGGAAATGCCACAGGATCAGAGGATCTTGGCGTGTTCAATGCAGCATTCACCGTCTTGTCTCAAATCAACTTTGGTGTTCAAGTTTCTTGTGCATTTGTATGTTTTCTCATCATATATTCACCAGCTGAAATGACTACGAGTCCAAACTTGAGCTCAAATGTAAAGGCAGAGACTCACCTCCAGACACGGCTCAGTTGTGGTGATGATGATGATGAAGGGGAGGGAGAGATGACCAGCACATGTCTTCCCTCTCAGCGCAGCTGGGGTCCGTCAGGGAGCAAGAACTGATGCGAGTCCGGAGAGAGGGTCTGCCATGCTGGAAGTTTCTCCATGTAACACACGAACGGTCAGAAGGTTCTCCTGTGATCCTTACACATCCAGCTTGAGAGATTCCACTGAGATCTGCCCCAAAACACACACGCAAAACTCGCACGCGTCTTTACCCCGACCGGCGCTCCCCCTCAACTCTCGCTCTCACACACACACACACACACGCACGCATGCATGCACACACCCACGCTCACTCACGCACACACTGCCGACGGGATGCAGCGGGGTCCGGTGCTCAGCGATGGCATGTGTGCGCATGAGACATCCATCCTGAACCAGCCGCTCCAAGAACTGAGAGACCCGAGAGCCAGCGACACACAGAAAGAGAGGGAGAGAGAGAGGGAGAGGGAGGCGGGGTGGAAGACAGCATAGCAGAGAGAGAAAGAGGAGGGAAATTGCCAGGAAAATCCAGCTTTAGGTCATGTGATGACCTGCTGATTTACATAGATGTCAGTTCCTTCAGTTTTTATACTTATACTTATATATTTATAAATAAATATATTAAATGCATATGTAATTAAAAAATTTTTTTTTTTTTTTGATAAAATGCTAAATGAAAGCGGGGATATATATTTATGTATGTATGTTTATATAGATGTATGTGTATATATATATATATACACAAAATATTGCTATACAAAAGCAAATGTATAATTTTGTACTGTCATAATTTATAATAATTACACTTTATTATTATAAATTATTAGCCATCTAATTGCCAGGGCAAAATGCATGTATTTATCATTTGCCGCTTTTGCACTCTGATTAGTCGTAGTTGTGGCATTGTATTATGGCATGGCAATGTTGAATGCTTGATTCTGATTGGCTGTCAGACATTCTAAGGTGATTATGTTTCAGTAACTGAAGGACTTTAAAGTCGTTCCAAGCTTGCATTATAGTTCCAAATCACGTCACCACATTATTTCAGTTATTTCAGAAAAGGTTTTATCAGTCTACTGGGAAACTAAGTTGCTTCTGAGGACAAGCTGGGATTTGAGAAAGTTTATGAAATAGATTCAAAGCTAGAGTTTTGTTTGAGACATTTAAGAGAGATCTCCTTGAGAACATCTGCTCACCCTCACGTATTTCCATCCCTGTGTGACATTCTTCTACTGAACACAACAAAGGTCATTTGAAGAATGTAGGGGTCAAAAGAACCTTGCACCCCATTGAGACATACATCTTTTGGATTTCACAGAAGTCAGTCAGTCACACTGGTTAAAAATGTCATGCGTAAACGAGTGAATTAAGAGTTTTGGGGAGAGCTTTCACTTCGGCCAGTCATCGTCTGTTCATCTATGCAGTATTTCTTTCTTCATCTCACTTCTTCATTCTCTATTTTTTCTAAACTACATAATGGCCACTTGAAGGAAAGTGCTTTCTGCTGATGCGGCACACATTGATTTAATTGTCTTAGCCGCTAGCAAGGCCACACCACCGCATGGCCTCCTCTAGGGTGACCGTAGGATTGGTTAGCCCTTATTCCACGGGTTTTGTCCAACCGTCATGACTGAAATCAAACTAAATTCAGTTCCCCGAACAAACGGCTTTGAACTTCCATCTCCTGAGACACACTCCAGAAGCACTCTGTTTCATGCTCTCAACACATATCTGTCAGCACCGCTATAGCGGCTCCATATTATCCGTGCTGATGTCCAGACCCTGGCTTTTCTGTGCAGAAAACTGCAGAATTCAGACACCTGTCAGGTTTTCTGTACCGCCATCACCTCTTTGTTGGTGTATTAAATAGTTTGTGCAATTTCATTGAGCTTTCAGTATGTAATACTCTCCACTTTTGTTTAAAATGTTTAAAATAAAACAGTTTTATTATTATTATTTTTTATCGACATAGACAATGGACAAGTCTGCATATTCCATCTGGGTGTGTAGATGAAGTGGTTTAAGCTCAGGGTTTCCCCTTTCACGGAGAACCTAGACATTTTAAGGGATGTTTAACAGTGTTAACTATCCCAATCACAAGTTTGTGGGCGGAGTTAGTGTAAATAGCCTTTGCCAACAAGGAGGCACAAAAAGATCCTAAAAATTGAACAAATTATAATGAAAGAGATATTTAAAAAATATAAAAATACATTGAAAATTATCAATAAAAAATTATAAATAATAAATCAAACTTAAATATTAAACGCAACTCTAATATTTCAGTCAGAAATTAACACTGGATATATTCCATCACCTGATTAAGATATTTAACCCATTGAAATGTATTGTGCTTATGGTAAATGTTCTGTAAGTCACTTAAGATAAGAGCATGCTAATGAAATGAGTTTCATAGATCAGTCGATAGTGAGCTAACACTGAATGAGTGTGTTTTGTTTCTGCAATGTTGTAATGACCGTCAGCAGGTCCACATGTATACTGCAGAATCTGACTGATTCGTGAGAACCTCTCTCAGCTCGCCTGTCGTTCACAACCTGCATCCCTGCTGCTTTAATTAGGACCTTAAAACAAGAGCTGCTGAGATCTGTACTCATGCCAGACATCAATCCTCTCTCTGTCTGTCTGTCTGCACGTCTTTCATTCAGCCGTGTGTCTATACAGTACTAAAAATAGTGTTTTTACATTTTATTTTATTTGAAACAACAGTTCATAAGAACAAAGACTTCCACAGCTATTCTAAAAGCACTAACTTTCTCTGAGCTGTAGCTGTAATCAAGTTGAAATGCTCCCAGTAAGTAAACACATTACACTCCATTATCGCTGACAGTGTGTTGAACTTCTTTATGTGTGTGTGTGTGGTAATAAACTTAATTAAGCCGAACACCCTCTCACACACATGCAAATGTCTGAAGGACTCTGGACCGGTTCTGGCTGGACTTGAAGAACTCTCACACGGAGACACAAAGTCTGTTTCCTCACAAATGAGTCAGTCTGAAGTTTCTGTAGATACGTGTTGCATCTAGATTATTAAGAGCTTTGTTTGGTCAATACAGACAGAAGATGCTGTAGAAACACCAGACGTCCATTATAAATTCAACAGTTCATAATCTACATTAGCATTTTATTTTTTTCCTGAAGTCCAATTATATTTATAGTAATGGTTTCTTGCACCAACACAGGCATCCTTTAGTTGGAACATTTTACATCCTTTTTCAATTTATTACATTTATCATATGGGAATTTGATTTGTATTAGCAAGCCATTAATCTCCAACAGTGCTGTGTAAATGTGCCAGTCATATGCTAATGTGCTAATTTATGACGTTCATATCATTATGATTTTAAAGGGGTAGTTCACCCAAAAATGAAAGTTTTCTGTTAATTTATCCATCCAAGAAGTAGGTGATTTTTCTTCTTCTTCAGTAGAACAGTGAAAAAGGTTTTAGCTGAAACTGTGGTCCTTGGTGATTCATAAAATGCAAGTCAATATCGCCTTTCAAACCACACAAACTTTCCCCAGGAACTAGAGACTCTGGGCCGGTACTTGGTGTGTTTCCACCGCAGGAACCAGGAACCCTCAGAAAGTCCCTGCTTGCGAGGTAGTACTTTTTCAAAGCAGCTATTAATGTTTAAATGAAAAGGAAAAGAGGCAGTGTAATTTGATATCATATTTCATCTTATTGTAAATACAGTGAGAAACATTGCAGTAGCCAAGGCGAGCTGACTGATGTTATCAAGTACGCTGCTGTTCCATTTCCTGAATTACTGGACTTGCGTCGCCCCATCCATGGGAGTTCACACTCCTGAGTCAACATTTGCATACTTGGTATTGAGAAACCCGTGCAGACCTACGTCACCAGACTATTTGCCTGTTCTTCTCGGTACTTTAGACCGCGATGGAAACACAGACAGCAACAGGTCTGGGAAAAAGTTCCTGGGACAAATTTTTCCAGGTAATTTCTGTGGAAAAGCGGCTAATGAATACCAGCACTTTGAGTGTCAAAACACAAATCAAGGAACACAAAATGAATACCCGTGGCTCCTGATGATACACTGAGGTCTTATGAAGTGAAACGATTGGGCTGTGCAAGAAAATTAACATTATTTACAACCTTATAACCTGTAATCCAGAGCTGCAGAATGAGTTCATTCATCAGATACGCTGGTATTTTGGCTCATTTTGAGTCAGAGTGACTATTGGATGTCCAAAAGAGATTTTTGATTGACTAACCTGATCAGATCTTTGCTGTTCGAGCTGCAAACTTTCAGATGGTTCAGTCCAATTTGGAGAACTGGTTCATTCAGTTAACTAAAAAGAACCGTTTCGAAAGAATGACTTGTTTGTGAACTGGACATTGCTCTGGACCGTTTGCCTGAGGTTCTGGATCCCTGGTAATAATGTTATAAATAATGTTCAGTTTCTTGCACAAACCGATCGTTTCACTTCATAAGACCTCAATATATTGTCAGGAGCCACAAGTATTTTGTGTTGCCTGATATGCTGTTTTGACTCTCAAAGTGCCTTTGACTTTCTTTTTTTGAACCACCAAGGACCACGGTTCTCTCTCAGCTAAAAATAAAGTCACCTACATCTCGGATGGCCTGCAGGGTGATTAAGTTAACAGCAAATTGTCCTTTTTGGGTGAACTGTCCCTTTAAGTCTGCTGCTGTTCTTGCATCGCTGCATTTCTCCTGCGAGGGGTTTTTCCTGCTGTGCGTCACACAGATGCTGCTGCTGCTCCAGATGTTTCCAGGCTCCTGCTGATGTCTTCAGTAAAGCGGACAGGGATTCTGTCTTAGCGGCTCCATTTTTAACTGACAGAGCCATTATTTAATTAGTGTGATTTATCTGTAAATGAACACGCTCCTGCGCTGTAATAAAACTGACTCGACCTGAAGCAAGAATACGAAACCATTAGATGTGAAAGATGTTCAGTCAGGCGCACGTCTTTCTTTTTCCCTGCTATTGCATCTTGAAAACAGTATTCCAAAACTACCCAAACTGCATACTGTTTTTGCATTTGAATTAGCATGGCATTGCTTTTGAAGTGTGCATGCAGTATATACACTTTTTGAGCTGATGCTGCATTCCATTCAAAGTCCGGTTTGGGATTTTCCTGCTTGATATTCAACTTCTGACCATAAAAGCCGCAACATTAATTGACATGCACTGTTCGCTCTGCAGGTGTTCGATTGACAGCATAGAAGTGCGGCAGCCAAATGATGCTTACAATGCCAGTTTCTGCTGCTCAGGTGTATGATTATCATCAGCAGGGGACATTTATTTGTGTTTTGCAGCTTCAAGTGAGTGTTTGATAGTTTTGTGACTCTCCTGTTTCAGTTTTAAGGTCTGAAGTGTCAAGGAATACAAGATGGAAACTATAAGAGAACTTTTTCAAACATTAGATCCATTTAAATGATGAACAATGGAGTGTTATTCAGCAAGGACACATTAAAACAGAAGTGACAGTAAAGACATTTATAATGTTACGAAAGATTTCAATTTAAAATAAGTAATGTTTCTGTTGAAACTTTCTTTCTACTATGAAGTAGCACTTCAAAGTTTTCAACATTGATAATAATCAGAAATGTTTCTTGAGCAGCAAATATTAGAATGATTTCTGAAGGGTCATGTGACACTGAAGACTGGTGCTAGTAATGCTGAAAATACATCTTTGATCAGATAAATAAATGATACTTTAAATTATATTCAAATAGAAACTGTTTATTTTAAATTGTAATATTTCACAATTTTAGATTTTACTGTATATTAGGATCAAATAAATGCAGCCTTATTTAGCAAAAGTAACTTCTATTCAAAAACATAAAACATGTCAAACGTTTGAAACCCTCTCTATCACTAGTGAAGTGTGCACCAGTAGTATGCACATTTGCATGCAGTCATATTTTCTGTCTTGATCAAAGTTGCTTTAATTGGCTTTCTGATTGGCTGTTCAAGGTGTTGGCCACTCCCATAATCATTTGTTTCCAGCGTTTCAGTGGTGTCTGGATGTGGTACGTCTGCTTGATTATTCTGACCTTGAGGAATCTCCTGAGCTGAAGTCGGGGAAACTCTTTCTCTCTGACTTCTATTTGATCGACCTCCTTAAGAAAACAGTTTCCATGGCAACGGGCCGAGGAGCACAACACAGATGAAGGGAGAGGATGCAGCCGTTGTCTCTGTCTGCTGAGATGAGAGCGAGAGAGACCTGTCATCTGAACTCAAACTGACACATGATGTAAATCAAAAGCCTTCTCCATCATTTCTCCATTAATTCATGATGTTCATGTCACACTGAGAGCTGAACATCTGCGTACTTTGTTTCATCCAACCATCCGTGTACTGTTATTCTTTCCATCCATCCATATTTTTCTTCCAGTCCTTCCATTTTTTTCATTGATCTGATTATCTTTCCTTCTATCCTTCATCCTTCCATCTGTCAATTTTTCTCTCTTTCCTTCCCTCCATCAATCGATCGATCATCTATCCATCCATTTATTGTTTTTCTTACTGTCCATCCATCCATCCAGTGTTTTTCTTTCCATCATCCATCCACACATTTGCTTTTTTTCTATCCATCTATCTATCCATTGTTTTCTTACCTTCCTCCATCATCCATCCACCCATCCATCCATTTGTTTTTCCATCCATCTATCCATTGTTTTCTTACCTTCCTCCATCATCCATCCACCCATCCATCCATTTGTTTTTCCATCCATCCATCCATTGTTTTCTTACCTTCCTCCATCATCCATCCACCCATCCATCCATTTGTTTTTCCATCCATCCATCCATTGTTTCTTACCTTCCTCCATCATCCATCCACCCATCCATCCATTTGTTTTTCCATCCATCCATCTATCCATTGTTTTCTTACCTTCCTCCATCATCCATCCACCCATCCATCCATTTGTTTTTCCATCCATCCATCCATTGTTTTCTTACCTTCCTCCATCATCCATCCACCCATCCATCCATTTGGTTTTCTATCCATCCATCCATTTATTATTTTTCTTCCCATCCATCTGTCAATTGTTCTTTTTTGCATCCATCCTTTTTAATTTTTCTGTTTCCATTCATTTCTCATTCTTATATCTTTCCATCCATCCATCATCTATTCTTCTCTTTTCCTTGCATCTATTTGTTTCTCTTTTTTATTTTTAATTCAAGTGAGCTTTATTGGCATGACTTGCACAGTATCGCCAAAGCATTGACTATTGCATGAACAAAGAACAAATTGTTTAAAAACGAATTGTTGAACAAATTTGTAAATAAAATGTCAAATCGTTCAGTCTGCGTGAGGTTTTGTGGCGTCAGCTCTTGTTCTGCACATCCAGTCTCTCGGACACGTTTCTGAAGAGCAGCTCGGGTCTCCGTGTGTTCAGGTGTAATTCCTGCATGAGTAACACACCGCAGGGATCTGTTATCTTCTAGTAAGAAACAGGATCCTTCATCAGGAGTAGTGGCTGAATGAGAGAGTTATTATTCCTCACAGCAGGACACCGTATCTGCGCATCACTCATTCCAGACCTGAACGCCTGCTGGTTTGGACTCATTTGAAGCCAGCGTTTACTGGCACTTTCATTCAGTTTGGCTGCGTGTAGAAGAAACATTTCTGGCTCTGAATTACTGAGGCTTTTTCTGCCAGCGCTTCCATTCATGAATCTCATCTGTCCATCACCCAAATCACTTGTGTAATCCTCAATTACTATTAATATAAAACATAATAAGAACTGACCTATCGTTCGTCCTTGTCATCTTATCTTCTCTATTTTTAGGTATCAGTGTAAGCTGTCAGCACTCCTTTGCTGTAGAAGATATTATCGTTACTGTTTTCACTCAATAATGACAGTCTTCAGCACTTTATAGCCATCGTTTTTGGTTATGGAGTTAATAGTTAGAGTCAATGATACGCTGGACTAAACCTGAGTTTTCTTGACTTCACGGCATTGATGTTGTGTTATGTGTGTGATGCCGGTCTTGTCTGTCATTATGAGTCCTGTTCAAACACAAAGGCTCAGATAGGATGTTCAGTAAACATAAATATTAGCTATGGAACCGCATTAGCAGAACGGCGAGGCGCTAATCTCTCACTCCAGGATAACTGTGTTTACTGTGTCTGTGCACGGCCAGGAAAATAAACTTTGTGTTTCTGAAATACTGTAACTTCAGTGTTGAGCATGAATATTTGACAGAAGACCCCAGTTTTGCCTCTTCAGTCTTATCCTCTCCAGTCTTTTCTTCATACGGTGAGACGGAGAGAGAGAAAGAGGGGCGCTTGTCATGAACATGAGCTGTGTTGTGTTTCTGCTGAGTTATGTAGGCCAGACCTAATTACCGCTGCAGGAAAGACTTGCAAATGAAACGTGGAATAGCCCCTGTCACACTTTCAAAGTGCAAAGGCTTCGTGTGCGGCTGCTTGCTGTTCGCAGTGTTTGTTCATGTGGAATCTGCTGCAAATGTTCTTCCTCCTCGTCAGATGGCTGCAAATTAGCGAAGATGAATGAAGTGCCTTTTAAACTAATAGGACGCCTACACATTGTCATATTTGTAATTAAAAAAAAATTCTCCCTCAAGTCCACTCACAATATTACTCGAGGTTTCTTCCATCAAAAACTTAGATTTTTTTATTTTCTACCCTCTTTCTGACCCTTTTAATTTAACTGCTTTTTTTGGAGGGGAATGCTTTTTGAAAGACAAGGAAATGGATAATACATGAAGAAATATAAGATGTTTTGCTATAATGGTAAAGAAAACCATTTTTAAAAACTGCTGCATACTTTAAATTGTATTTTACAAATGTTCTTTACAATTAATTTTATATTTTATATATTGCATTTGTTTTTAAAATTGCAATATGCTATTATGAAATTAATGATAATGTGCTTAACTTATGAATGTATGTATGTGTGTGTATATATATATATATATATATATATATATATAATAGTTATTTAAAATTAATATTTCACAATATTGCTGTTTTTACTGTGTTATGTTAGGTTTGAGCATAAGAATTTCATTAAATCACTTCATTAAAAACGTATAATAATCAATGTTTCCAAACTTTTGACAATTACTGTACGTTTTACAGTTTTAAATATTCAACTTGCATGTGAATGACACTTGAATTTTTTATTAATTTTTTAAGGGACAAAATATGTGAATCTATTTGTCTAAGAACGTCAATAATGTTGTCCTCCGCATTAATGATTAAGTTATTTAAAGAAACTATGCCTTTGCTTATTTTCAGGTTTTGTATTAAAAGAGGTTTCATACTATACGTTATGCATAAGTTATTAACTTTCTCTCTTATCTTTAATGTTACATAAATGACATCTGAATAGTTTCCTCAGCAGGTATTGTGGCTTTGTCTAATACGCTGCACAGATTTGATTCCCACTGCTTGTTCGAGGTGTTTTACTGCCTTTTTTTTGTTGTCTTTTGAATCTTAAATGAGTTTTTCCCCTCGGTTTCATTTCTTAGCAATTGGTTTGTGGTTAATTGCATGTTATATTGGTCCCTATTCCCACATGTGGGAAAGTGGAAGTATCATTAGATTCCTTTAGCGTGTCCCTGACTGCTGTAATCAGATTGGAGATATATTGATGTCAAACTCTGTGCTCACCACATTACTTTCTGTCACAAGTGCTCTTAATGAGTTATACTGTTTGGAATTGCTGCACGTCTTCATTGTGTTTTGTCTCTCTGTGAAGTTCCTCCTAGAGTGGCTGTAACGTGTGTGTGTGTGTGTGGGGTGGTGGGGGTCATTTTGAAGGGTTATTTGCCCTTCAACAGCAGGTCTTTGCTCCTGTCAGCGTTTGATTGACAGGTGCTCTAGGTGTTCTGCTGTCACTGATCCTCTCTCTCTCTCTCTCTCTCTCTCTCCCTCTCCCTCTCCCTCTCCCTCTTCCTCTTCCTCTTCCTCTCTCTCTCTCTCTCTCTCTCTCTCTCTCTCTCTCTCTCTCTCTACAGGGCAGTTTTGTGGCGTGTATGACGGCCACTCTGCGGCAGATGGACGACTATCACTACACCCACCTCATCAGCACCTTTGGGAAGATGCGCACAGACGTGGTGGTGAGTTTCCATTCAATGCCAAGATAAACTTCACGAGGAACTCCTTACACCCACATGTAAACATTTTTGGCAGACATTAATGTGCCATCAACCCACGTGAACCAGAATTATAGCTGGACAAAAATACACGTGGGGGGTCAAAGACAAGACATCCTATTATGGTTTCCAAATCAAATTCATTTACAAAAGGTTTTATATACACCAAATCAAATGTGACCTTCTCTGTGAAATCCAGGCTAAAGTCTCAATCTAATCATGAGATAACAAGCATCAAAGTTTGATTTCTACCATTAAGATCACTATAATTTCTATCTTTGACATGACCTTACTCAGTCAATATTAAAGATATAAAACTTACATTTTCACAGAATGTTCTTTACCATATGAAGGCTGATTTTTCAGAAAAAAAAAAAAAAAATGACTTTAGCTGGGTTTTCACAGAGAGGGTCACAAATATTACATGCAACTAAAGTGTCTACTTTAATGTTTCTAATAACTTTTGTAAAAATGCAATGTCGAAATATGGGTGAATTAATATTTCATCATCATTCAGCGTGACACATTTATGTAAAATGTAGCAGATGCGGCAAAGATTAAAGATTTAAAAAGACAATGAATTAGTATTTATGTGCTGCTCTGTGATCCCTAAATAGTCTTTTTATGTAATCTAATTTCTTGCTGTATGCCTTTCAAGACATTTTTACACTGAATGATATTTTTGGTGGGTGTCTTCTGTAAATCATGGTGAAAATACAATTGTATTGGACACATTATAATGTACAAAAAAAATCAACATTTCATACTATATTCAAATCTGTTATTTATTTATTTTCAGGATTTCCTCATGGAGACGTTTATCATGTTTAAGGATCTCATTGGGAAGAACGTGTATCCTGTCGACTGGGTCATAATGAACATGATGCAGAATAAGTAAGTGGATGTGCTCATTGCTGACCAGTGTTTCCTGTGATGCGATGTTTCTATTGGTCAGACTCTATAGTCACCAGAGCAGAACGCAGTCTGTGAAATGTGTTAAGATAGTTGTTGATCAAATTGGAAGTACTGTTGCTTAAGTTACAATACTTGTTTTAGGACGGCTTTTTGCAAGTAAAATGGGCTGCCGGTGAGGTTTGATGTTGACTTAACCTAGTTGAAATGCTGTTCATTCATTTAGCAAGTTTTTCCTCACTTTGTTGAGTTGATTTTCTGTTTTGTGTGGAGCAGTCGTGTAGAGGGAGCATCGCTTACATTAACTCTCTCTCTCTTCAACACAAGCTGCTGTTGCTTGGAAACAGCAGTCAGAAATGGCCAAGAATGTGTTTGTGAATATTTTTTTCCCATCAGTGCAACATCAGTATCGGGCATGTAGTGTTTCCGTGTGCACCTGCGTGAATTCGCTCTGTTCTCGCTCTATCAGAAGTGTGGCGGCTGCTGAAATGAAAGCCATGAATTATGAATCTCGGTGTGTGTGTGTGTGTCGTTGTGCTTTGTTTTATTCATGCCTCTCTTCTCAACTCCTCTGCCAAACCGCGTCCAGCGTGACTGTGAAGATGAAGGTTTAGCGCTCTTTCACAGCCAGCAGGAAGTCAGACCTGAGTTTCCTGTCACAGACTTGGGAAGTTTTCTGAGAGTCCCTGATCTGAAGCAACAGTTTACTTGTTTCACAGCGTAATCGTTCGTTTTTATGTTGAGGCAGGAACAGTGCTGGGTAGTTACTGATTACATGTCATCTGGATTGCGTAATCAGATTCCAAATATTAAGTATGTATTCTGTAATGGTTTTCGTTACTAACTACAATTTTTGTCATGTCATTTGTAATCAGTATCTGACTACAATTTGTAAGTAATCTACCCGGCACTGAGCAGGCAGGAGTTCTTTCTTTTGCTCATAATTGTTCTTAAACCAACTATTTGTGGTGCCTAACTTATGTGAATGATGCCTCAAACCGTGTCTCGTTGAGGACATGGCACTGTACTAAAAATCTGTGATCTGCTGTTGGAAGTAAAGTGCTGATCTTCAGATGTGCGAAGATCTTCTGAGTTATTTTCCCATCTATCTGTGCCGTATTGTAGACATATTCTGTGGCAGGATGAAATGTTTGGATTTCTCCGTGTGACTAACACATTCCTGATGTATTCTTCTATGGAGAAATACTGCTGGGATTGTGTTGGATTTGTGTGTCAGGGTTCGATCGGCGCAGAGGTCGGGGGTCAGGCTTTCATATTGAAATGCATAGAGTCGCGCGGCAGCCACCTGCGTGCCGGAGCGCTGATGGAAGACCCTCCACCCGCAGATGTGGGGAAAGTGGAGTCAACAGGTGCACCAGACCGCGGGAAAACAATGTACAGTCTGTAACGCACTCAGTGGGCGTCACTGATGGAGGCGGATAAGCGCTTGTTTGGTGTGCCCTACTGCTCACCGACTCCATATTCACACTGACTGCAATATGACACAGCAACTCCATTCACAGGTGAAAATCTTCTCATTTCACTTCAATATTATTCATGATTTAACTTAACTAATATTTGAACATGAAGATTATAATGTTCACAGAAGAGCATACGCTGTTTGCGTTCAGTGGATATTATTAAAAATGGCGCTAGAGACGAATTTGAATAAAGGAATTTTTCTTTTTTCACAAAAAGTATTCTCGTAGCTTCGTGAAATTACAGTTGAACCCTGACGTCACATGGATTATTTTACTGATCTCCTTGCTATGTTTCTGGTCCTTGATCGTGTGAAGGACACTTGTTGTCTATGGAGGGACTGAGAGCTCTCAGATTCCATCAACAATATATTCATTTGTGTTCCGAAGATGAACGGAGGTCTTACCCTCATGTTGTTCCAAACCTGTGAGTAATTAATGACATCATTTTCGTTTTTGGGTGAACTATCCATTTAAGCAGTATTTTTATAAAAATATTATGTTAATTTTTCATAAAACAATTAACTCGTTACATTATTTTTTATGAAATTAAGTTTGAATTCAAATTGTATTAAGTACAAGTTTAATTTAAAATGAACTTCAGTTAACTAATATTTTTTTAACCCTAACCCTACATTTTAAATATAATTAATAATATAATATAATATAATACCCTTATCAGTATTTGCCTACAAAGCCTTAAATTGCCTGCCTTTTAACACCAACAGGAATTAATGTAATTTAATTGTAAAATATTTTTGGGGCTTTTTATGTCTTTTTATTGAGAAAGGACAGTAGAGATACGCCAGGAAATTACTGGGAGGAGAAAGGGGGGGAGTGGGATCGGCAAAGGACCTGGAGGCGGGAATCGAACTCGGGTCGCCGTGCGCAGTTGCGACACGCTAACCACGAAGCTATCGGCGCTGACTAATATTAGATTAGATTAGATGAAATACTGGTTTAATTTAAATACTTTTCAGTTAAAATAAAAAAATAGAATACTGTTGTTCATATTTTACCTTATTTGTTTACAAAGCCTTAAATTGATTCACACTGAGAGCAATGACACGCATTAACTTGATTCACAGGTGAAAATCTGATCGCTTTTTGTTAAATAATTCCATTAAATTCCATACAATTTTAAAGGAATTTTAATCAAGTAATATTTTAAACTTAAGAATATTATTGTTGATCATACCTTGAGTGGTATTTGTCTACAAAGCATTATATTTATGCTATAACTGATTTATTCTGGCTGTTTGGATATTACATGGCATGTACAGAGCGAGAGTGTGAGTGGGTTCAGGGGATGCTTTTGTTTTGCTGTAGCATCTTGCCGTGGTGTAAATACACACTCGTAATGAACAGGCCTGTGCTGTGAATCAGTCTAATGCACCAGAAATAGTGTGATTAACACCTTCAGTCACATTCATCACAGAATGCAGGTGATGTGGAATGAAGACACCTGCGCTCAGATCATGGACAATGCTAGATTAGATTTCACGTGATGAGGATGTTTGTGTTTATCCAGGTGAATTAACTCTTATGTTAATAAAGTGGTTGGATGTGTTAGAGAAGAGTCCCATTATTACAGGTGTGATGCTGAAAACTGTGTGGATTTCAGATTTATGGTGCAAATATTGATGCTTCTGTAATATACAAATGTAATTCCTGTAAGGGCAAAGCTACATTTTTCAGCAGCCAATTTAATCTCACATTAATTCATGCTTGCTGTATAAAAGGAAGATTACAATATGTCTATATATATGTATGTATATTTAGTATATACAGTGTGTGTGTGTGTGTGTGTGTGTGTGTGTGTGTGTGTATATACACATACACTAGATTTGATAAAGAATAAAATAATTATATATACTTAATATTAGGGGTGCTCCAATCAGGGTTTTTGAGGCCGATTACGGAAAGCAGTATCTGCCGATACCGATCTTTTTAAAGCCATCTTTTTATCATGTAGAATTATTAATAGTGATACTCCAATCAGTATATTTAGACATTTATTCAGTGCCTGAATACATTTTTGAGAATTGGGGGAATTCCCCTCTTAGGTGACTCTTGTGAGAGAGGATTTTTTTTTTTTATTTGAGGGGTGGAGGGAGCATTTTTAGACATTTTTCAAAAATATACATTTACAGTGCCTTGCGAAAGCATTCATACCCCTTAATTTATTTTCATGTTTTATGTTGACTGCTTTAAATGAGTTTTTTTTTCTACATCAATCTACACTCCATACACCATATTGACAAAGCAAAAACAGAATTGAAACAACTTTGTAAATTAATTACAAGTAAGAAAACTGAAATAAGTACATTGCATAAGTATTCATACCCTTAACTAAATATTTAGCTGAAGCACCTTTACAGCCTCAAGTCTTTTTTTTGTTTAATGCGACAAGCTTTGCTCATCAGCATTTGGCAATTATCTGCTATTCTTCTCCTCACCTCTTCTCCTCTCAAGCTCTGTCGGGTTGGATGGGGCAGATGCACATTTTCAGGTTTCTCCAGAAGTGTTTGATTAGGTTTGATTGGGCTCAGGCTGGTCCACTCAAGGACATCAAGGACAGTCACAGAGTTGTCTAAAGTCACTCTTGCTGTGTGTTTAGGGTTATTGTCCTGTTGGAACCTTCTGCCCAGTCTGAGGTTCTGAATGCTCTGGACTGGGTTTTCATTAAGGCTCTCTCAATATTTTGGTGCATTGAGCTTTTCTTCTATTCTGATGAGTCCCTCAGTCCCTACTGCTGAAAAACAGCCCCACAGCACGAGGCTGTCACCAGCACACTTTACTTTTGGGTTGTACTCTGCAGGAGATGAGCAGAGCTGGTTTTCTTCAAACATGAAGCTTAGAATTAAGCTTCATCAGACCAGAGAATCTTGTTTTTCAGAGTCTGGGGGTCCTGTAGGTGCTTTTCTGCTAATTCTAAGTGTGTTTTCATGTGTCTACACTGAAGAGAGGATTGAATCTTGCTACACTGCAATAAAGCCACACTTCTATACCTATAGTGTGCATGAGCGCACAGTCTGCAGGAGAAATGCACGAGTGCTGAATGGCTAAACACTGGCATGAATTAGCAAGAAAAGCTATTTATAAACTTTAGTAACGATGCAAAACTTATAATGCAGACAAGATTGTGATTTGAAGCCATTTGCGCATTTTGAGAGAGAAAGTGTGCGCGATGATTCACACAAGCTGTTTATGAAATAAAGTTTCTAATTACTTTATATGGTATTTAATGGATAAATATGAATTGTACTTCACCTTCAGCGTTATAAATATCTCACCCGTGCTGGACAGAGACTGAGAAGGTGCTGCTGCATGTTCTGTCAATACTCTCACGGCACGCGCGTCATCAGCTTGAGATCGGCCTTTTTAGAGACCGCTGATTAAACATCCCCAAGCGATTATAATGATCAGTACCCGATCAATCTGAGCACCCCTACTTAATGCACACACATAAATTAAAATATACATTTTATATTCCGCCTTGCAAAAAAAAAAAAGAAAATTAAATATTTAAAATAATTACAATATAAAATAATATTTATTTTTAGTTTATTGTAATTTTATAAAATAATTGTTCATAATTTAATGCATATTTTAGGTATTTATTTAGTTTGAATTTGGATAATAATAATAAATGTCTATAAGATGCAGTGAAGTTGTTTTTATTCGCCCTGTATGTTTTCTCTCGTGGTGAGAGAATGAAACATTGTAGCTCAGTATAGTTTTGTATTTCAAAAAGCTCTCTAGATTAAATCTCGTCCTCTGGAGAGCTGGAGGTGCTTTCGTTGTAAACTGCAGTTTTTATGAGTAAAAGTTAGCAATGCATTATTAAGAGCACGTCTCTGCCCTGCATAACGTTTGTGATTTTTACCTCCAGACTCTGGCTTTTTTGATGTCAGCATTTCATCTGCTTATAAAGCGGTTGTGTTGCTTCCTCCTCGTGCTGCCGGAGGACATCATGTCTTTCTGATAGTAGCTGATTCTCGCTCTTGTTTCTCAGTCTCTCGTGTAGTTTGGTGAGCGTGACCTTTCTCGGGTTGAGAACTGCTCTCCATTCAGCCAGTGTGACTCAATTTGCACATGATGACATTTGTTGTTCGCTCGCCGCTTGCTGTTGTTGCAGGCCTCTTGTGATTCAGAATGAACTTTATAAAAGAAGCACAAAAGAAAGAAAGAATGCAGAAGGTCTCTCAAGAGTGCTCTGTTCTCTGCAGGATTCAGGCTTGACCTGTATGAAGGTGTGAATGAGATGTTCCTTGAAATGCCCCAGGTGTAAAATTAATAAACAGTTTTGTCACAGATTAAAGTAGTTTTATTGCAATAGATGTGTCTTGTAATGAGCAATTGTGTTTTAGTATTATTTATAGACTGTATTATGGTATTTAATATTTTGAATTAGATTTTATTTGTATATTTTTGTTTTAGATTTTGTGTTTTTGTCATTTTTATGTCTTTATCAGTTTTAAGTTTTTAGTTATTTTAGTACTAGGAATAAAATAAGTTTAAGGGCTTCTTATATTTGGCTTTGCTTTTTTTTTTCAAGTAATGATATATAATTAATTGTATTTATTTATTTTAATTTTGATAATATAATAATTACCCTAGTATTTTCACACAACAGCGTTTGGTGTAGTCACTTTGTTGAGGTTTGTTTGGTCAAAGTTTTGCTAAATTCTGCTACGTTTATTTATGTATTTATTTTTGTATTATTTTATGTATTTTGTATCATTGCTGCTATCATTTATTCATTTGCTTAATTGTTTCTTTTATTTTAGTTTTTAGTCTAGACCAACTCTGAATCACAAACAGAAAATACATTGCCTAAATTTTTTTTTTTTTTCATTTATCTCATATTTTATTTGTGTTGTTTTAATAAGAATATTTGTATTTTGAATTGCCAGTGAGAAGCAAGCAGAGCACACAGCACTAGTTACTCTGAAATGAGAAACATGTAATGATGAGCTGAAAACAGAAGAGGAGTGTTTCTCTGACCCCTGACCCTGATCATCAGTTTCTCCCGGTCTCATTAATGTTTACAGGCACATCACATCACTGGGGAAGTCGTGGCCTAAGGGTTAGAGAGTCAGATTCGAGTTCGAGTCTCGGGCCGGCAGGGAATTTTAGGTGGGGATAGTGAATGTCAAGCGCCCTCTCCACCCTCATTACCTCGACTGAGGTGCCCTTGAGCAAGACACCGAACCCACAACTGCTCCCCGGGTGCTGCAGTACTGGCTGCCCACTGCTCCGGGTGTGTGTTCACGGTGTGTGTGTGTGTGTTCACGGTGTGTGTGTGTGTGTTCACGGTGTGTGTGTGTGTGTGTTCACGATGTGTGTGTGTGTGTTCACGATGTGTGTGTGCGCACTGCTGTGTGTGCGCACTTAGTCATTGTTTTGCTCTCGCTCTGGTTCTGAATGAACAGTGAAGGCCCTGCACAACTCCCAAACAGACAACTGTAGAATTATTTCAATTTCACACAAAATTACAGCAGAATCAGACGGACATGCAAAGCTGATGCATTTCTGAGTGCATTGATGCATGAAATCGACCCTGTGTAGCTGGAAGCGTCTGCATTCACATGCACACACAATACATTTGTTTCCTGCACTCTCTCTCTCATGCTTGAGTAAAGGTAATTGCACACAGAGTCCGGAAGTTTCGTACCAAAATTTTTGCACGTAAAAAAAAAGTTGTCTCAATCATGTTTACACACTGCCTCCGAAGCTTTCATCAGTCATGAAAAAATCCAGATCAGAAATTCAGATTGTCTGCGTTTTCGCATCCGTTGCATGCATTTTGATTGGAAAGGATGAAAAACACGCAAAACTTTCAGACTCGGTGTGCTATGACCTTAAGTGTTGCTTGTATTTTGTTGGGACATTTATCTTCTGTGTGGTCGGTGCTGAAGTTATTCACTTGTAGTGATTGAAAGGCTCTGAGATGTAATGCCAATCGTATTACACTTATATATATATATACTGGCAGTATGAATTGCTTCTCCATCAGCCGGTCAAAACACCTCCAAACCAGCTCACACCTATGACATCTCCAGCTGTGGATCACATTAACCCTTCAGGCCTCTCAGATCGTCTCCAGCTCACTTGTTTGGCATTCTCACGTATCAAAAGCTCTGATGGTTATCAGCCGTAATCTCAGTCTTCCTCCTCTGTCTTTCCCTGAAACACCTCCATCAGCACTCTGGCTTTGAGCCTTATTATTCTCAAATGCACTCTTCCAAATGACTATCAGAATTGCTTTTGGTGAGTAAATAGGCTAAAACTTAGTTACTCGCCTATTTTGTTGTGTTTGTTTCTGTGCTTATGCCTGTGTTTGTCTATGCAGAACTAGCCACTGCAGGACTAGGGTGTTTTTAGTGTTGCTATGCAGTTGATATGATGTTTTGAGTGTTTTTATAGTATGCTATGTGATTGCAAAAGTGTTATAAGTGTTGAGGTGTTACGTGTGTTACGAGGAGTTTGAGTGTTGCTATGCATTTGCTACAAGTGTTTATGGTGTTTCTATGCAGTTACTAAGTTGTTTAGAGTGTTGCTAGGGTGTTTTACAGTGTTACTGCGCAGTTACTAGGTTGTGTAGTGCTTTAGTGTGTTGCTAGGGTGTTATAGGATGTTGCTGGAGTGTTTTATGTGTTTGTAGAGTGTTTATGCAGTTGGTGTTTCGAGTGTTTTTACAGTTGCTATAGAGTTTTTAGAGTGTTGCTATGCCGTTGCTAGAGTGTCTATAGTTTATTAGTTTTAAAATGTGTCTCAGGCCTGCTGCATTCTGTTGTGTTCCGCTGCACTTTGTCTATCTGTTGACTTTTTAGTCTCAAAATGTTAACATCACACATGTCAGTCTGTTGAAGTCTGGATCATGTGTGTAGACTGTGTAGTAAACCAACAGCTGGACAGATCAGTTCCTCTCACAGCAGCGCTCAGTCTCTCTCTGCAATGCAGCATCTGAACTACAACATCACTTATGCTCTTTTCTGTACAGAAAAGAAATATTCTCAGTAGGTGTGTCAATAAAGAAATTACATTTTCTTTACCTTTAGATGCCTAAAGATGACTGTAATGGTTGTAATTAATTGCGTTTATGAATGACTGTCACATGGAACTGATCAATTTAGAATTTATTCAGTTCTGATAATTATGCAGGGAATATTAATGAGCATGTTAATATTAGTCAGCCTGTGATCCTATAATGCACTCTTGAATTGAAAAAGCAGACAATCCATTGTTTTGTCATTTTATTTGCCCGTATTCTCGTTTTTCGTTCTGGGAAAACTGTTCCAACCGAACCGGCTGCAGTTCACACAATTACGTGCTTGAGTACTTTTCTCATTTTCCTAACCAGAAGAGAACACCATCATTTTTACATTTTACATGAGTAATAAATGTCATATGCATTAAAGAACAATATAAAATTAATTTTAAAAGCTTTTTTTTCTCTAGTTCAACAACTCAAGCTGTGTTAGGTTCGTGGTCAAATAGCATGCACCATTTCTTCTTTTTTCCCCTCAATAATGCACCCATAATGACCACATACAAGCACTTGAGAATAATGTTTCATATTATCTTGAAGCTCATGTGCAACTGTAATCATTAGCTCTTTTTTATTTTATTTTTAAAGTATTTTCTGCTGCATTTATTTAATCATAAATACTGTAAAAACGGTCTTCAGATTCACATTTCCTTCAGAAATTAATCTAATATGTTGATTTGCTGCTCGAGACATGATTAGCATCAATGTCTTATTAGAATAATGCTTTGTTTGCTTAGCCACATGCGGTGCAGCAGATTTAATTATGAACTGAACTTCAATTTTCAGGAGAGACTCCTAATCCAGAGCTTCTCCTCCAGAGACGTTGTGTAAGGTCTCCGGCAGAGAGGTGGAGCGTCAGTGGAAGAGTTCAGCACAATATCCAGGTTAAAGCAATAATGTTGTGCTGTTAATGCAGGTTCTGTTTTTGACCCTATGAACCACCTGTAGTTCAAACCAGGGGTGCCAGATCTGCATTATTTGTTGCTTGTTTCCTACTCGATAATCGCAAAGAGCTTTGTCCTTTGTTACTTCTGATATGTAAAAAAGACAGAACTTTCAAATCCTGTACATTTTCTCACAAAGTTCAAACAATAGATGTCATTTTGGCACTCTTAAATGTGGTGCGAGATCGTTTCAGTTCAAGCGGCAGCGCTAATCTCTTCTGCTTCAATGAGAGACGTCGCTCAAAATAAACAAGAATGAACATCAGAAGGTATGTTGAATGATTCAGTATAATTTACTGATGATGATTGAGACATTCTGTAGTGGATTCTATGATGATGAATTCTTTGTTGTAAAGAGCTTTGATATTATCTGGACAGAACAAATCCTGTATCATTTTCTCACAAAGTTCAAACACAAATGGGTGCCACTGCTAATGGATGCTGATGGCTATCGCGGCTGCTTTCTGAACTCAATAGAATGAACAATGTTGGCAGTATAATTTACTGAAATGTATCACATCTCATATACTGTAATCGCTCAATCAGCATTTCAAATGAAAGAAAGACGTTAAATAAAACAGCTTGTGAACTTTGTTTCTGAATGTGCATTTACCTCAGGAAAGTTAAAGGGGTCATATGATAATGCAAAAAATATTATTTTGTGTATTTGTTGTAAAGAAATGTTTACGTGCTTTAAGGTGAAGTTTAGCAGAAGTAAAAACATTTTTTAGAGCTGTTTAGCACTTTTTCAGAACTGATACCGAGCTACCAAGCATTCTGAGTATCTGCTCGATACCACGATCCGATACGCCTTCTGTGTGCAGTTTCAATTCAGGACTAAGTCAGAGAAAACATCACCTCAGTGTGTGTTGCAAGGTGCTCATCGATTTTTGTGTTTTACACACAATCTGCTTTATATAGACAACTTTACTGTTAAGAAAAACAACAAATGAATGTAATTATAATCTATGACGAAAATACTTTATAAACTAGGTTAGTGGATACTTCAGTAGCAAAAGTTACTCTAGAAAAATCATGAGTGCACAATTTTATAAAATCAAAAATTAGTGAAAAAAACTTTTTTTGGGGAACAAAGCAAAGTGAATAAGTGCAGGACTAAATCTGGTAAACATTAAGTATTGCTCTTTGTATTGTTGTAAAATACATTAATGGAAAACAAGCAATATATATATATACTGTAAAATTTAAATACATTTAAACGTACTGCACAGTAATGAGGCAGCACCATGTGACAGATGAGGTGAACAAGAAAGGCTATTAATAATCTTTCAGTGCGCAAAAATATTATAATACGTAAGGCTCCAATACAGAGCAGCATAAAGCGTTTATGTGCGTAATGATGCGCTTGAATCAACTCAGAGTCACATAGTCCACATAGAGAAGTTAAAAGCACAAAAAAAGAGATATTAATACGTAGTGTGTTAAATCTGTGCGTCAGTTTATTGAGCCTTTTCTTTGAACCGTTTTAAATGTCAGTTACTGTGCTCG
Organism: Gymnocypris eckloni scoliostomus; assembly: GCA_027564155.1. Classification (NCBI taxonomy): domain Eukaryota; kingdom Metazoa; phylum Chordata; class Actinopteri; order Cypriniformes; family Cyprinidae; genus Gymnocypris; species Gymnocypris eckloni. The sequence goes on along the minus strand of CM050430.1, from coordinate 26,005,867 downwards.
TGAAGAACCATTCATAGTTATCTCTACAACAGTGTTGGGATCTAACAGACACCCGATTTAGAAACCGCACGAGACTCTAGCTAGATAAAATCCTTTTATGCAAAACCATTGAACTTATTTACAGATCAAGTAATTTGTAGGAACAAGATAGTTTTTTTTCAGAAAGTATTCTCGTAACGCTTCATAAAATTACAACGGAGGATGACAGACCGCCTGATGCGAGAAATGTTTACATGAACTTGACTTAAATATTCCATCTGTACCTCACATTAAACCATGTAACGGCTTCAGAACACTTGAAATATAGTGCACGGAAACTTTATGCTGTTTTATGTGTTTGTGGCGATGAACGGAGGCTTTTACACAGTATGCAGAATATTGAATATGAGGGAGACCGATTCCCGATCCAGAAGAAAATGCATTTTTGGGTGATACTATCCCTGAATAGTCATGATGGGTTTTTACACAGTCTGATTATTTTAGTACAAGGTTTTTAGGGTTTTATGATTCTCATGAACGCAACAAACACTAATATAGCATGTGTGAGGTGTGCGCTGATCTTACAGCTATCTTTGAATCAGCTCACCGGATCAGTTTGTCTGTCTGAATAATTGGCTGTTCCTGTACTTCCCATGATGCATTGTCTTAGTCCTTACTATGCATTATGATAAACAGCAGACATGTTTTCTCAGTGGTGGTAATGCTTCTGTGTCTGGTGTTAGTTTCCTCAGCACGCTAGTGAATTCATTTAGAGCTCATTGCAGATGTCATACAGTGATGCTATCTGTGCTGTGAGTTTGCGACCATCTGGGATAGAGAGTGTCTCTGATGGCTCTGACTTCAGCATCAGGCTCTTCAGTTATTTCATCGTGCTGTTCACTGCAGAAAATTGTCAGATGAGTGTGAATTTGAGAGAGAGGAGACTCTCTCCTGGAGGGATGAAACCAAAAGAAAGAAATTCATCTGCATTCAGCTGAGTCACCGCTTAAAGACCAGTAAATACACTGTGCCAAAGCTTTTTGATTTTGATTATTCAGTATTTAATTATGCCATGATGTTTTACTTTTTGTTTTATCAGGTTATTTTTTTTAATTTTGATATTTAGATTTATTTTATTTTTGAAATTATTATATTTAGAAATATTAATAATATTACGTTTTTTATAATATTTTTATTTGAAACCAGTTTATTTAACTTAAGCATGTAACTTATTCAGTGTGCTCTTATTCTGCATGTATTTATTATTGTAGTTTATACTGATAACAATTTTACTGATAAAATCTGTAATTTATTGGTTCAAAACATGGATATCCTTGGAAAAGGAACATTCAGTTATTATATGCTCAGCTTAATCATTTTTTTTGATTGTTTTAAAAATACAATTTTTTTTTTATTACTTTTTTCTAGGAAAAATGATAATTTTATTTTAATAATATTATAATTGTCAAATATTATTTTGGAAAATATTTTGCATTACATTATTCATATTTTGTTTAGAATATGCAAAACTCTAGTTTAGGCATCATTACTACTCATTAACACATTTAATTTGAGAAACTAAATTCTGTATTGTCTGATGTTTGCAATGTGCAACATGAGTAATCAGTTTTCAGATTCATAGTGTGTAGCGTATGTTTGTTTACTCTTCTGACAGAAAGCGTTGTATATGTTGTAAATTATTAAAACAGCAGAAATGTGAAGCGGTGATGTAGAGTCTCTGTGAGAAGACGACAGTGACTCTCTGTCCTTTATGTCGTCAGCGCAGGCCAAATCTCTGTAAGAGGCAATCAAGCTGCTCGCTAAAAGCCTCCCGCCGCTCTTAATTATTAATATTCATTTCCTGTTCAGACAGGACTACCTCATCTTCCAGACTCACGCTAGGATCACGGTCTTCTCTCTTCAGTCCTGTTCAGTGACAGCGTTTGCAGGAGACAGTAGTTAGACCCGAGGTTAGCGTCGTCTGCTAGTTTAACAGAGGAGCTCTAGACGACCTGGAATGACTGATGTCTTCTTCAGAGGAAGAGCTTGAGTTTCCTCATGACTCATTAATAAGCAAGTTGTGTGTTGCTTCAGTTAAATGTTGACCAGCCTGGGCCTGATGATGAAGATGAGAAATCATTCAGCTCACGCCACAGACATTAATTCTATCAGTATATTTGATTTTTAGTTTACATTGACGTTCAGATTTTGTTTTTTTTATTTATGGTCTGATTTCTTTATCTATTAAGCACAAATGAGCCGGAGTCCATTTATATTTGTGCATTTATTTATTAAATCACTTATAAATGTATGTATTGAGTCATGTATATGCATCTTTATCCTGGATTCACAAAAGACTGGAAAAGTCTGGATAATACTGACATGTGGACCAAACAAATATTATTTGTTATTTTATTTATTTTATGCACAAAATGATGAAAAGTTTTGAAAATTCATGTTTATTTATACAGTGCAGATCCCCCGCTGATTTTGTACATTTGATCACTGACGAAGAAATAATCAGTCTATAATTTTGGCGGTGAGGGTTTGAACATGAGAGACAGAATAACAACAGAAGTTCAGAACAATCTGTTAGAGCTGTTTAGGATTCAGAATTTGCACAGGCAGTGAAATGATTTCTCCATCGCCTTCAAAAACATGGCTCAGTACTTGGTCACAGTCAGATGTTTCTTGTAGTTGGTCATCAGGTTTACACACATCTCCTCTGTGTACAGGTGCTGTGGAGTCTTTGTGAATGTGTGAGGCTGGCTCTAATGGTTTACTGTAACCTTTAGCTTTATCCTCAGTGTGTCTAGGACTGGCACCACTGCAGGACCATTAACACTGATTAGACCATTCTTTGTTGCCTTGGTGGTGTTTATTTGGGTCATTTTCAGATGGCTGGAAACCCTGAGCAGTTTATGAAACTCCATTAGATGCGGTGCCGTTGTTCTGTATAGATCAAATAATTGTTTTGGTTTTAAAGGTGCTGTTTATTTATTTTGCATTCATATTTTTATTTATTGATTCATTCCAGAGCTATCATTCATTCAATTTTTGTATTAATTGTATATGTATTTATCTCTATTAAATAAATATTATTTTATATACAATACAGAAATTAATTCATCCTTTCATTTATGCATTTATTTATGTATTGATTCATTCTTTTATGAATGTATTTATTGATTCCTTCATTCATAATTGTTAATTTGATTTAAGGAAACAGTGCATCCGGTATGCATATAGTATAGTGTGTGTATTGTATATTTTCAAATGGCGCTCTATTTTCCCTCAGTCTAAGAATTTGAATAAAGTGTTTTTGAGTTTGTGAAGCTTGATTCTGTAGAGCTGTTTTGCAGTGAAATTACTGTTGAACTACACACACATTAGATATTGAATTAATTCTGTTTCTGGACCTTGATCTTGCACAAAGCAGCAGTTTTGGAGAGACTGAGAGCTTTGTTCAGATTCCATCAATTTTATATATATTTATGTTGTAAGATGACTGGTCATGAGTTTGGAACAATGTGCTGAGAGACATAATTTAGGACAGTGAACTATCCCTGTAATAATCACAAATAGCTTTTTGCATATGTCATCCAGACGCACAAGGCTTTTATGATTCATCATAACGTAGCAGTATGAAACACTAATATAGCATGTGTGTTTACTGCCATCTTACAGTATCTTTGAATCAGCTCAACCAGTCAGTTTGTCTGTCTGAATAATTGGCTGTTCCTGTACTTCCCATGATGCATTGTCTTAGTCCATACATGTTTGATATCTTTTGAATGTCTCAGTGCAGGAAACACTGGTCTCATCATCCCTCATAATGAAAAGCTAAAAGAAGTTCTAAAATCTGAGAAGAATAGGTACAGCAGGGGAGTTTCCTGATTTCCTACTCAAAACACCTCCTGTATGTAAATAGTAGGACAACAGACTTCAGCATCAGCAGCTCTTCAGTGGATTTAAAGACTTATTATAATGACAGAAAATTGCCTGATGATGGGTCTATTGAATTCTGTATATAAGAAAGGAGACACTCATCCTGAGGGATAAAGGAGCTGCAAAGAAAGAAACTTTTCATTCTGGTAATTTCTAACAGCACCAATTAGTTGTTATGTTATGGTTTTGATTCTATTCTTGTAACCATGATGTTTTATTTGTTTTGATTACCTGGTCAATAAATTTAGATTTGATTCTATTTTCTAATTATATTTATAATATATATTTTTATTTGAAACCAGTTTATTTAACTTAAGCATGTAACTTATTCAGTGTGCTCTTATTCTGCATTTATTTATTATTGTATAAAAAAAATGTATACTGATAACAATTTTACTGATAAAATCTGTAATTTATTGGTTCAAAAACATGGATATCCTGGAATCACTCCACACCTCTGACTTTTTTATTAATTTGTTTTAATACAAAGATTTTAATCCAAAGCTATTTGTAGTATACTTTTTCCAGGAACATATCTGATAGTGGAATTTACTGAAGTAAACGATTGAGTTCGAGTTCTGAGGGTGCCCCATGAGGGTTATTGATATCTCTGATTTTAGAATATGCACAACTCTAGTTTAGGCATCATTATTACTCTGACTAACCACAAATTTGTCCGTGAGATCGAAAACAGGACCTCTGAGCGATATAGCTTTATGTTAACGGGTAAAGTATTGAAAGATTGCTGATAATCAATCATGTTCCTGTTTTAAAGATGCACAGACATCATTAAATTTTCAACAGTCAGATGAAATAACGAGTAAAATCTGTAAGAAGAAGTGTTCCATTTTAATGTTCTTGTGCGCAAAAGGCCAAATCTCTGTAAACAATCAAGCCCTTCACCCTGGAACGACTGCCGTCATTGATTAGCCGGGTCCTTTCATCTGTCAACTGCACTTTAAGACTGCACGAGGACGGCGCACTGAACGCTCTCTCTGTCACGTTCATGTGACAAATTTGAAATGACGGAAAAATTAATCTTGATAAACTGCTATCATTCTGAAGCTCTAGACACATGGAATGATAGATGTCTTCTTCAGAGGAAGAATGTAATTTCTAAATGACTCAGAGCAGCATCAAAATAAAACAAAAGTAACCAGCTCTGTGTTGCTTCAGTTCAAAATCATCCACTGCTGTAAATCCTGGTTTAGTGATGAAGAGGTAATCCACGCCACAGATTCAAATATGCAGAGAAGACTTTAGTCCAGTTTAAGCAATCGTTCTTATTTCTTTCTTTTCCTTTGTTTCTTTCTTTCTCTCTTTCTTCAGGGATAGTTTTTCTTTCTTTCTTTCTCACACTCTTTCTTTCTTTCTTTCTTTCTTTCTTTCTGTTTTCTTTCTGTTACACACTTTCTTTCTTGTTCTGTTACACACAGAATCTTTCTTCTTTCTTTCTTTCTTTCTTGTTTATTTTCTTTCTTTCTTTCTTTCTTTCTTTCGCACTCTGTCTCTTCTTTCTTCTCTCTTTCTTTCTAAACTTCTTTGTTTAGTTTTTTTACTTTTAATATATGTGTATGTGTGTTTTGTTGTTTCATCTGTCTTTTCTTTCTCTATGATAATTCATGCTTTTATCCCTTTCTTTTTATTACTCAAATTATTCATATTTTTTTTGTGTCAAATATCACTTGTATGTCTAAGATTCTGTTTATAATTATTGTATAATTGAGTCAAATACAGTGGTATCCTGGATAATGACAAAAAGTTTAATAGTTTGTAGAACTCCTCAATGAATTTGGTAAATACCATATTTTTTATGCCTCAAACATGTGTGATTTGTACATATAGTCTCAGGAAATAATCTAATCTATAATTTTAATGGTAGGTTTGTTTGAACAGTGAGAGACAGAATAACAACAAACAAATCCAGAAAAAGCATTTCTAAAAAGTTCTAAATTGTTTGGTATTTGAATGAGTGAAATAAGTATTTGACCCCTTCACAAAACATGGCTCAGTACTTGGTGGAAAAACCCTTGTTGGCGGTCACAGAGGTCTGTTTCTTGTAGTTCATCAGGTTTACAACTCTGGATGATGGATTTTGTCCCTCCTCTTTAAAGACACTTGTGAGTCTTTAAGGTTTCGAGGCTGACGTTTGGTTACTCGAACCTTCAGCTCCCTCCAGAGATGTTCTAGGACTGGTTAGGCCACTGCAGGACCTTAATGTGCTTCTTCTTGAGACACTTCTTTGTTGCCTTGGCCGTGTGTTTTGGGTCATTTTCAATGCCCTGGCCCTGACAGTACATGATTGTTCCACGTAGATCTCTCTGAGCTGGAGATTTCTGTCCCTTTAGCAGGGATCAAATAATTGTTGTCCCACATGTGCATGTTTTGTGATTCATTCACAAGATTTATTATCCTGATCGATTTACTTCATACAAAAAGCAAGAATACCTTTTTTATCTTTACAACACTTTTAAATTGATGAAATGTATTATAATCCTTTCATTTATGCATTTATTTATGTATTGATTCATTCATTTATGAATGTATTTATTGAATCCTCCATTCATTTACTTATTTGTTGATTCCTTCATTCATAATTGTTTGTATCTTTATAAAACTGGAAAGTGTATTGATATATAGTATAGTGTATTGCATGTAATCAGTTATTTTCCCTCAGTCTAAAGACCTTTACATATTGTTTGTGAACTAAAAAGAATACAAAATGTCAATACTATTATCTAATTAATTATTAGAAATATATATATTTTGTCATGCATGTCCATGTGTAGATTTACTCACACTTTTATTTGTTTATTTATTTTGACACGAGTATGTTTGAAAGTTCAGTTTGCTGGAACGATGTAGGAAACGGATGTTTTTACAATCTTCTAATGCAGCAGAATATCTTTGGGTTTCATGGATCAGCAGACCAGTCAGAGTCATTAGATCTGTTCCTGAATCTTCATCCGGTGGCGTTTCTAGTGTTTGCTCTGAGTGTACAGACTGATTGGTTTTAATTGTGAGGGGATGTCAAGCTCTCGGTGAAAGTACGGCTTGTCTTTGCTCTGTTTGCACCCCAGACAGCTTTGCAGAGATCCGAGCCCGGCTGCTGTTTGTGTTTGGCTCACACGGCTGCGTCTGCACACATTGATGACTCACGTCAGAGCGCGAGGGATGTACTGAGGAATCATTAAAGTGGATTCGTTTGACCTCGCGGCCTTATATTGAGCATTAGAGGAATCGTCTTCTACCGTCTTACACGGTTGTTAGTCTTCTGATGCTCTGATGAACGGATAAACTGTGTTTCTGAAATGAGAGCATTCATCAGTGTTACTCGTGTCTTAGAGACAAACAGAGTGTGTTTTTCTTGGCCTGTTGATCCGGTTTATTATAGAGGCAAAAGGAATTGATGAAACAGATCAAGTTTGACTGAAATTGATTGGATGAGCCACATTTGAAGCATCTTTAAACCTCTGTATAAATTCCCAAGTGAAAAATGTTAAAAATAGCCTAAATTTGTCATTAAGTGTTTCTTCATCATGTGCTATCATTTACAGACACACATGATGGATTTTATTTTATTTTACTGATTTATTTTTTAGTTTGTCTCTATTCTATTTATTTTTTTTGTGATGTTTTAAGTTCTGTTTTATTTTAGTTTATTTTTTGTCTTTTATATTATGTTTTATTTTCGTTGTTTGTTTGTTTGGTTGTTTATTTTATTGAAAGTGTTCCTTCATCAATAAGTCATTTATAGACATCTATAATGAATGTTTCTATGAATTTAATTGTATTTATTTATATTATTGTATTTTATTTTACTTCTATATTTTTGTTGTGATGTTTTTTTATTATTGTATTTATTTTGTTTGTTTTGATTTTATTTCCCAAACTTTGTTTGTTTATTACTTATTTTAAAATGTTTTTTTCCACAAAATACTTCAGTGATATATTGTAATTAATTCATGAATTTGTCAGTCATTTATTAGTTAAAAACCTTGGAACCCCTAAAAACATCACTCCGAACATCTTTGTAATCTATCATTAGATGATTATTTTAGCATGTGCAAGATCCACCAGGTGTCTGTGAAGTAGCCATAATGTAAAATAATGCAAATGCATGACCTGCGTTTAATATATGTAAATTAGTCCTGTGAGTTAAAGCAATAGTTCAAACGAATGGCCTGTTCTCCAGGTGTTCTGTAAGGTCACAGACGCAGTAAATCTTTAGTGTTCAGCAGACTAGAAACACATCTACTGTTCATCTGTTCAGCCTCTCTGCTCGTCTTATTTACTGAACGACTGTCTCAGTTGTGTCCCGTTCAGTTTGTTTTTGTTCTAGTGAAGATATAGCAGAATTGTGTTTTCATTTAAGTGAAACAGCAGCTGTAAAACATGACGTGTCAAGATTTTAGGTAGTTTGTTTTGATAGAAATTGGTGCTTTTATTCAGCAAGGATGCCTTGAATTCATCGAAAGTGACAAAAACACAACATATTTATTTTTCAAATAAACGCTGTTCTTTTGGACTTTCTATTCATCAAAGACAAAAATATCCACAGCACAACTGTTTTCAACATTGACAATGGCAGACATGTTTCTTGAACATCAAATCAGCATATCAGAATGATTTCTGAAGATCATGTGACACTGAAGACTGGAGTAATGATGCTGAAAATTCAGCTGTGCATCACAGAAATAAATTACACTTTACAGTATATTCAAATAGAAAGCAGTTATTTCAAATGGTAATAATATTTCGTAATTGTACTGTTTTTACTGTATTTTTTATGAAATAAATGCAGTCTTTGTTAGATGAGGAGACCTCTTTAAAAAACTTTTGAATGATAGTGTAGATCGACACACTCAGCGGCATCATGTGATGACAGACAGAGCCACAAAGTACTACAGTATTATCACACTTTCACTTCCAGCTGTTTCTGCATATCTAACTGAGATGGACATTATATAAAAACACTGTTCACCTCAGGAAACTATAACCTATTTTCCTTCCTGAAAATGATGTCAACCAGTGATTTGTGTTATAATGGCAGACGCGGTACTGAGCGATCTATCATTCTGACACGATGTATTTTTGACTGTAGAATAGAATATTTAATCAATGAAGCGCAGTGTAGGTTATGAGCTGCTGCTGCTGCATTTCTGTTTTCTTTCCTGTTCTTTATAGAGACTTCAGTACTGCATGTTTGGAAGCTCTAAAACACTCATTTCTGATGTCAAAAATGATTTAAAATGTCACTTTACCTCAGTATTATGATCGGATAAGATGACTGAGTTCACACAAATGAAGCTGTTTTTATGAGAGACATTGTGCCTCACATTTCCACAACAATAATACAGAACACACATTTATATCACACTAGTGCTTTTTGTTATGATACACAGAAGGTGTTCATGGAAAACTAATTGTGTATAAATAACCATGTATTCATGCTTAATTACACCAATGTTCAAATCTTGGGGATTGGGATGTTTTGAATGTTTTTGAAAATGCTTAATGCTCATCAAGGATACATTTATGTGTTAATAAATACAGAAAAAAGAGTAGTAATGTGAAATACTATTACTGATTTAAATAACTGGTTTAAGCATCATTACTCCAGTCTAAAGAAATAATTATAATATGCTGATTTGCTCAAGAAACCTTTGATTATTATCAGTGTTGAAAATAGTTGTGCTGCTTCATATTTCTTCAGGATTCTTTGAATAGAAAGTTTAAACACAGTATTTATTAAAAACAATTGAATCTTTTATAACATTATAAATGTATTTACTCTCAGTTTTGATCAATACAATGCATAATTTCTGAATAAAAGTATGAATTTCTTTAAAAATAAGTGTACATTATCCAGTTAATTACTAATATAAAACCAAAAACAGACTTTATATTTTCAGATTTCTCTGTTTTCGTGCTCAATCTCACATTTGAATAATAAAAGCAATGATACTCAGTGATAGCGGTTCAGTATCAACAATACAGGATCATTTCTAAGGCTACACATTTTCATCCACATCCTCATTTTAATGCGTGTCGGATCGAATCTGCTCTCCACTGTCATCAGTCTGTCTGTCCATCTGTTGATTCAGTAAAGCTCACTTGCATTATTAATGTCTGCAGCCATGTTTCAGCAGCTCATTATAAACAGATTGTATCTGTTGGCCCTGATGAGAAACTCTCTGTCTCTCCGTTACAGTGCAGGAGCCAAACGTCCTCCAGATCCGTGATGTTAGCGCTCTCTCGCTCGCTCGTACTCTTTATCTTAGTCAATCAGAAATTCATTCGGCTCGTATGGCGCCGCCCCGCTCGAGATTAAAGGATGATTAATAAGGCTTCTGATGCGTTTACACAGCCAGAGCCTTTTAAGACGACTTACAATTGAGTCGCTGATATCCAGTTGGTCTAATGAGATGTCAAACATCTGACAGACGCTCACACAAGAGGGGTCAGACGTTAACATCGCCGCTCACACTTTCATGGTGGAAATTAATCAGAAGAAACTGGTCTGATCTACTTCAGCTGGGGACTTTTGACGTGTGATATTGAAGCATCGGCTGGTGTTTCTCACATGGTAGTTTGATAATGTTGGAGTTTAGACTGCCTAGCAGTACAGTTGAACATGAAATACAAATGCATTTTATGTATTAAACTCAATTTCCTTGTCATGTGGGTGTTCATTAAAACCAATGAATGTATTTATTTATTCCTCTGAAATGACTTTCCTTTTCAGTTCACGTCATCTTGGACAGTAATAATGTTATCTGGCTATAATGTAAATAATCTGTTCATATTAAATTTGATGTCGTAGTATATTGCAGAACTGTCTGTCTGTCGAGTTTATTAATTAAATCATGTTCTTGGTGTTATGTGTGTCATTTAAAAGGAGTGTCTGTGTTTATTTATTTTATTTTACAACCCGAATCCAGAAATGTTTTTTAAATTTGAATAAACTAAAAAGACTTTCAAATCACATGAGCCAATATTATATTCACAATAGAACATAGAGAACATAACAAGTGTTTAAACGGATACATTGTACACTTTTATCCACTAAATGAGCTCCTTTCTAATTTGATGCCTGCTTCAGGTCTCAAAGATGGCACGGGGACATCAAAGGGCTGAAAAAGCAAGACATATTTGAAAAGATTCAGCTGGGAGAACATCTAGCAACTAATTAAGTTAATTGAGATCAGGTCTGTAACATGATTAACTATAAAAGGGATGTCTTAGTAACTCCAGAAACTCATAACCTCGATGCCCAGACGTCTTCAAACTGGAGATGAGACACCGTGGTAAACATGCCCCCCGTCCCAACCATTTAGACCTCTAGCAGGCAGCAAATTTGAAATGAGCTCATTTTGTGCATAAATGTTAATATTTCTCAGTTGAAACATTTATGTTCTCTATGTTCTATTGTGCATAAAATATTGGCTCATGTGATTTGAAAGTCTTTTAGTTTAAATTGTATTCAAATTTAAAAAACGTCCCAACATTTCTGGATTCGGGTTGTAAAATAAAATAATAAATGACACACATCCTTTTAAGAACATGATTTAATTAATAAACTCGACAGACAGACAGTTCTGCAATATACTACACATCAAATTTAATATGAACAGATTATTTACATTATAGCCAGATAACATTATTACTGTTATATGTTTGTTGGTTTGTTTGTTATATAACTTTGAACCTTTCAGCAAACTGTACTTCTGTTTTCGATGTCCATCATCTTGGACAGTAATGATGTGAAATTGGCAGTAATATTAATCTATTTATATTGCATTTTATTGTGTGGTGTATTGCGGTATATTTAGGATTTTATTGATTTATTTTTAAACTATTTCATTTTTGAATATATGTTCCTTGTCCTAGGCATGCAATTTAAATCAAATGCATTTATTTATCTGTTTGATTACTACTTTATTACTTGCGTTTAATATTTATAAATGTTTAACCTATTGAACACTATTCAGTTGATGTTGTCTTGCATAGTAATAATGTTAATTCTCTGTAATGTAAATATGTTAAATAAGTGTTTATTTCAATGTTGTGTTGTATTTCATTGTTTATTGAAAATCCCCAACCCTGAATAACTTAATCAAAAACTCTCATATATCGACAGACAAAGTTTCATTGCTCTCGCAGGCAAAAGCTTTTAATACAAAACAATGTATTTCTTGCTTTATTTCATCTCGTGTCTTGAGACTGCTGCTTTCTGTTGGGAAATGGTAAGGAAAGGTCTACGTCTCATACATTTACAGACCAGTGAGTGAACATGACTGTCACATTACTGATGTGCAATGATCTGGACGTCTGTTCATCTCGCTTGATTGCAGACGGTCATTTTGCTCAATTTGCAGTGATTTGAGTCTCTGTTCTGTTCTTCCTCTCCATTCTCCTTTCTTCAGCGGTGACGCAGTTAGAGGAGTACATAAAGATTTCTTGTTCTCTCTCATAGTTCATTAGCGACGGCCTTTATAGAACTAAGTGGATAGAGCGTCTTTAAGTCTCTCTAATGTGGTCTCAGTGTGGCGGAGTTAAATTGATCATCTGTAGTTTGTGCTTTCTCGCCGCACGCTGTAGTTCTGTGTCAGGAATGACATCATTCTGTGTTTAACTGACTGTGTTTATGGTTCATTTTTACAGGCTGTGGTTAAAGACAAACACACTCATTTAAATATGAAAATGAATGCACTAGTTCTCGTTGAACAGACCGTGGCTAACATCATCTTTTCTCTGATTTCAGAGTCTTCCTGCGAGCCATCAATCAGTACGCCGCCGTACTCAGTAAGAAGTTTCTCGATCAAACCAACTTTGAGCTGCAGGTGAGACTTCAGCTTCTACAAACCTTTCTTCTTTATGTATTGGTCCTAATACACTGCCAGTGTATGCTTAAAAATATCAATGTGGAATGACATGAGGGCAAGTTGACGTAATCCTGGTCATGTGCGTTTATGTATTTATTCATTCATTCAAGCTCGCTCCGCCTCTGAAACTACTTTCCTTTTCGGCTGAAATATCTCAGAACAGTAATAATGGATTTAATGTAAATAGTATGTTTATATTGACTTTAATATTGTGGTATGTTGAAGTATTTATTTTATAAATACATGTTATTTATTCATTCATTTATTTGCATTTTTTTTTTATTTGTCACTTTTTGTTTTTATATAGTTTTTTTTTTTCATTTGACATACTTTTAGATCATAATGTTAGTTGGCTGTAATGCACATAATCTGTTTATATTAGGTTTTTATATTGTGGAGTATTGCAGCATTTATTGAATTGATTTATATTATACAATTGTATTTTGCATTGCATATAACCTTTCATCTAAGGAAGAAACCCGCTTCCAAAGTTTCTTTTGTTTTCACTCAATGTCCTCTTGGGTTATGATAATGTTGAAAAAATGATGTCATGTAAATAATCTGTTAAATGAGTGTTTACTTCATCTATACATTATTTGTAAATATTGTAATTACATCAGCTAAATTGAGTCAGATTTTGTGTTCAATGCAAGAAAGTATATCATTTTAAACATCTTTAGGTGAACTGTCTATTTAATACTTTACCTGTATAATGCATTAAGACTAGAAGTGCTGCCGGAAAGCTAAACAAAAGTTTTATTCGTCACTTTTGGCCTGGTTGTGTTAGAGGAAGTTCCAGCAGGGATCATTACATTTCTCTTACCAGAATAACTCATGACAGGCTAATAGACTGCAATTTCCCAGAATCTGATTTGAATATTTGAAGCAGCTCTTCTGAGCTTTGTGCTCGTGCTGGTGGTTGCTGTTTGGTGGTTATTCTTATCCCAGTCCTTGTTTTACCCATGAACCCATCTGGTGATGCACACTTTGGCTTTCAAGAGGCAATGAATTATTTTGAAATCATTGTTGAGTGGCATCAGGTCTTCTGTGCTTTAAATAGCAGCGTGCGCACAGACTGTTGCTTATACTTATCGCTCATATACTTTAAAATCTTTCACCCTAAGTTTTAAACTAGTTTAAACCCATTCCTCATTCTCTGTTATAAAAACGAGTGGTTTTGATGAGCATTACTTTACTAACTGATCTCTCCTGTTTCTCTCAGCTGTGGAATAACTACTTCCACCTCGCTGTGGCGTACCTTACCCAGGAGTCTTTGCAGCTGGAGAACTTTTCCAGTGACAAACGGGCCAAAATCTTCCAGAAGTAAGCATTTATATCACATACACCTACCCACAATGCACTGCTGCATAGTACTATCTCATTGAAGGAATCGTTCATTCACGCTCAGGCCATCCAAGCTGTAGATGAGCTTTCCTTCATCAGAACTGATTTGGAAAAATGTAGCGTTACATCACTTGCTCACCAATGGATCCTCTGCAGTGAATGGGTGCCGTCAGAATGAGAGTCTAAACAGCTGATAAAACATCACAATAATCCACACCACTCCAGTCCATCAGTTAACGTCTTGAGAAGTGAAAAGCTGCATGTTTGTAAGAAACAAATCCAACATTAAGATGTTTTAAACCATTTTGACTGGACATACAATACGAGTCCACCATCCATAATATTGCTTTCTCCAATGGAAAATGTCATCTAATCTGAATAAGGAGAGAAATCTGCAGAGATCAAGCACTTTTTATAAGCCAAAACATTTCTAAACATCTCGTTTGGCTTCTCACTGCAACATTTCTCCTAATCTGTTCAGATGAAGAAACAAACACATGCACATCTCAAATGGCCTGAAAGTGTGAACATTTTCAGTAAATACAATTTTTGGGTGAACTGTCCCTTTAAGGAGGCACTAACACAAGAAGAGTCAAGTTGTAAGAAATAATGAATGCATATAAGTTTCATCTGGAGGAGCAGAGAAATGTGAAGGAAATGAGTTTTCATGAAATCATGCGTTGCTGTTCAAGTCTTCGAGGGCTGAGAGAGAGAGAGAGAGAGCAGTGAAGAGCCTGTTTTCTGCTCCAGGAGCTTCTGTCTGTCTGCTGTCGTGTTTGCCCGTGGCGTGAACTCATTCTCAGAGACGGATCTCTGTCTGTCAGGACTCTTCAGCCTCTGGAATCACACGGAGACACGTTTCCTAAACCACCCGTTTTCTCAGGACATGCGGTGCTGCTGTCAGTAGCGACAACTCTTTCTTGAAGCCGGTTTTGCTTTTGAGTTGTGGGTGAATTGACAGAAATTGAATACCAGTGATCTCAGCACCAGATTTGTCTTTTTCTCAGGGGAAAAATATGATAATTACAGTATTTTTCAGATAAATGGGACCTGAACAGTATTAGATCGGATGATATCAGCAATGTTTTTCAGTGATCTATTTATTGTATATTTAATATTATTGAATTATTATTATTTCCTCATCATCTTGCACAAACTTAAAGGGAAATAGAAAGAATGAACCCTTAAGGAGTGTCTCTTAAAACATTCTTGCCCTTTAAGAGCATGATTGAGTGATTTGCTAAGAATGTAGTGATGGATTAAAACTTTATTTATTTTTAACTATTTTATCAAAAAATATAAAACAGCATCAAACTTTAAACAATTGCTTAATTCTACCAGTATTTTTAATTGGCCATAATAAGTAGTCATTTATGAATAATAGTCCCTAAAATGAAAAATAATTCAACTAGATTTTGACGTCACATTTCCTTAAAAAAATCAAACAATAGTTGACTGAAAAATATATTTTGTGGCACAGAAATGTCAAATCTGAATATTCTAATATTCTGCACTTCCTCAAATATAAAAGGTTCTGAGGATGAGCAGATGATATTTTTGGGTGAACTGTTTAATTTTAATACCGAACCTGTGCAAAAATAAAAGCATGCAGAGCTCAACACACTGTCAGCTGTAATGGAGTTTAATTTGTTTACTTGCTGACAGCATTTCAACCTGATTACACGTCACGTCCTGAATTCTACAAAACCCAGAAAATAAAGCAGCGCATGGTTGGCATTTTGAGGGCTTTCATCAGAAAAAGTGCTGATGTCTTGAGGACGCCGTGTCTCATCTGTTGGGCTGTTCTGTCTTTGTTCTTCTGTGCTGTTTGCCCCCCGTCGGGTCTCTTTCAGAGCCGTAGCCTCAGCTTTCATCAGTCTGTTCTCTGTGTTCTGCTGGAGGTGTCATGCTGACCTGAGAGAGGCTGCTGCTGATGCTGCTGACTCTTCACTCTCTGTCTCTCAGAGCCCGAACTTCACGGGAATCACATCAGGCCCAAGCTTTCACCCGCTCACTACAGACTCTCAGAAATACACTGCTCTCTTACCGGAGAGCTGGTGAGCTGTGCCTTGATGAAACTCAGCAGATGCTTGATGCAGCGGGTTTGCCAGACCAATGTAGCGCTGTTGCTAAGGTGTTTGAGTCTGGCTTCTAATACATTCTGGATGTTGCTCAGTGGTTGTTAGGATGCTCTAGGGATGAATATGGATTTTTTTAAGCATTGCTGTGCAGTTTCTAGGCTGTTCTATATATGTTTAGGTTGTTGCTGTGCAGTTGCTAGGCTGTTCTAAGTAAGTTTAATTTGTTGCTGTGTGTTTTAAGGTGTTCTGAGTGGGCTTAGATTGTTGCAATGCAGACCTGAAGAGATCGGTGTGGCTGTGCAGTTGCTAGACTGTTCTATATATGTTTAGGTTGTTGCTATGCAGTTGCTAAGGTGTTCTATGTGGGTTTAGAATGTTGCTATGAAGGACGAAAGAGATCGGTATTGCTATGCAGTTGCTAGGGTGTTTTAAATAAGTTTAGGTTGTTGCTATGTGGTTGCTAGGGTAAGTGGTTGTAGGGTGTTGCTTTATAGTCAATTGGTTCTCCTTGGAGTGCTTGCTTGGTATTTCGATTGGTTGCCAGGGTGTTGCTATGCAGTCTCTGAGGTGTTCTGAATGTTGCTAAGTGTTCACTGAACTAAACAAGACATGACTTGTGTTTTGCTCAGTATGAGCAGGGTAAGAGCAGACCGCACTAATAGAACCGGAGCGAGTGTCCCTCGCACTCCTTAATCTGTCGCTGGATTCCGTTCACATCTCATCCCGTGGGCTGACAGGTGTGAGTGTTAACAGACTCGGCTTCCTCTTCTGTCCGTCTGCCTCTCGCTCTGTCACCGCGGACTCTAGAGACACAAAGCAGTGCTTCGTGGGAAACAGACAGAGTCGGGGAGGTGAGGGAGGAGGGCTACAGGAAGTCAGGAGGAGGTGAAGTAATTAAGAGAGCGTGTCAGTGGAGTCAGCATGTGAATGGAGAGATCAGATGGAAAATGAAGTGTCCGAGAAGAGTACGAGCAGAAACCTTCTGCATCTGAGACGCATGCTATTACTAGCGTCATTATAGTAACTAAAAACTGGGGGGAAATTTATTTTATATATATATATATATTTTATATAATGCACTATATTACCAAAAGTATTGGGTCACCCCCTTCTAATGAAAGGTTTGACTACTTTAGTAATTTCCATGAGTACAAATCTTAATTTTTAAGCATATAATGATATTCTAGGAAATCGTGTGCTTCTAATTGTATAGCAACAGTTTGGACAGAACTCTTTTCTATTCTAACATGACAGTGTCTCTGTGTATAAGACAAGAATCAAAGAGAAATGATGATTCAGTCAGTGTGGAAGAACTTGACTGGTCTGCAGAAAGACAGCTGAACACCTCTGGTGTGACTTTAAATGAGCCACAAACTCACCACCAAACACCAATGACTTATACATTCATTATATGGACAAAAGTACTGGCACCCCTTCTTTAGAAGAGGAAAGGCACTTCCAAACTGTGCCAACAAAGATGGAAACATAATTCATGTACTTAAATTGTATTTCCACCTCTGTTGCAGCAGTTTTGAAGTGTATGAAATAACTGAACCCATATGTCATTGGTGTTTGGAGAGGAGTTTGTGGCTCACGGTCTGCGTTTAAAGTCACACCAGAGGTGTTTATCTGGGATTAGGACTTTGCTTGGATTAGGATGAGTCATGTGATGTGCTTTAGCATGCATCTGGTCTGCATCATCTCTGTCACAAAAATGATTAAACGTCAGCAACGAGGGTCAAACCGAAGGAATGACGAGGAGTTGTGAGATGCTTTACTGTGTGTTAACAGCTCCGATGCACCTCGTCCTTGTCATTATAAATTACCACTGGATGAGAGCGTATTGACAAAGCAATCGATGGTGGCTCAGAATTCAGCAGAGGGCCACGGGCAAGCGTGTGATGACAGCACTAATGAATGGATGCCAGGCCAGGAGGTAAAGCATAAGGGATCTGTCGTCATGCTGCTTACTTCACACTTTCTTTGAACCAGAGCGCCGGTTCGGGATGTGTCTGCGCTCTCGTCTTCTGTCTATTTCTTCAACGCATTTGACGTTGATTCTGAACAGCTTCTGCTGCTCTTTCTGAATCACTGATCATTCGTTCGCTCCTGTTAGAACAGTATTATGAGGGAGGCTAGCTAACCGTACATGTTTCCATTTCCAACAGAATAAATGTAAATGTTCTGGCCTTTGAGCATGGTTTCATACCTCTGGCTTTATGAAGACGTCTTTTTCTCATATCTTCATATTTCTCTTTTACAGGTATCAAGATATGAGGCGACAGATTGGCTTCGAGATCCGAGACATGTGGTACAACCTGGGTGAGCCGACCTTTAAGAGATCATTATTAAATCAGACAAAAATAGATGTCAAGTACACAAAACTATGTCTGTCTGCAAGTTCTTTACACATACAAGTGCTCATTTATTATTACATCTCTTAAATACTTCATTCTGGTTTATCATAATCTGCTTGTTTTTGTATAATGTTCTATAATTTCTTGGTTTTGTATAGTTTTTGAATAGCAGCTCATTCTCACATGATTATTAACTCAAAATCACTGTTTCATGTCCATCTGTGTGTTTAATAAAGAGCCGTATTGTTAGTAGGAGTGCAAATGAAAGATCTAGTGAAGCCAAAATAAAAGTGTGGTGGTGTTTAGGCCATGTTTGATAGCTTTCAGCTATGCTATGTACTCAGGTAGTGTTTACAAAATCAACCGTTTTGAGTCGATAAGATTAAAGTCTCTTCTGCTCAAGACTGCAGTACAATTATGAAGTAATTTGCTATTACTTTTTAAATCAACTTTTTTCTGTTTGATTATATTTTAAAATGTAATTTATTTCTGTGATCAAAGCTGATTTTTCAGCATCATCAATACTGCTGTCTTCAGTGTCACATGATCTTCAGAAATCATTCTAATATGTTGATTGGCTGCTTATTTTTATGAATGTTGAAAACAGTTTCAAGATATTTCAGTTTGATAGTTTCAAGATATTTTGATGCATAGATTTATTTGAAAGAAGAATCTTCTGTAATATCATAAATGTCTTTATCGTCACCTTTGATCAGTTGAATGCATCCTTGCTGAATACAAGCATTAAATTAATAAAAAAATATTTAAAATATATAGCTTTTCTATGAGATGCTTGGTTAAATGTAAAAAACCTCACAGCTTTCACGTACCATAATTCACAACACTTCTGTATTGTTTATTTTGTAAGGCTTGCGTCTGGCACATTTGCATTGCTTACAGTTTTAGCACTGAATCAGGCGGGTTATTTAGAGTCGTGCAAACGGAAATGCTCTGAAAGTGAAGGTGCTAATTAGTGGCAGGACAGTTGAGGAAGTACTGCTGTGAAAGTATTTTCGGCTCCCACGTTCCTCTCTGAAGGAATTTTTGCCACCTCACGCTAGACGTGTTTCTCAGCTGCCGCCTTTGGCTGTTCATTAGCTGGCGGCGTTTGATAGCGGGTTTAGTCAGGCACCAGAGACTCCGAGATGTTGGGCTGTATTCAGCGCTGTGATTGCACCAAACTCTGAAGATTAGCGGAGCGCAGATGAAAGTCTGTCTTTGGAGAGCTTTGGAAATCGTGCCTCTGAAATAGAAGTTGTACACAGCTCACCAAAATACATAAAAGTTGTTGTTAGACACAAATAGACACTGCGAGGAAGTAGCAGAGAGTTGATATTCCCTGTGCTGCTGCACCTGCCGGCAAAAATATCCCAAACAGATCCTGTGTGTACAGCATAAACACACAGGAAAGATCTTAAACGAATAAACTGAAGGATTCAGGCATGTTAACTGGTTTCTTCTCAACATCCTGCAGGTCCACACAAAATCAAGTTTATCCCTGAGATGGTGGGTCCCATGCTGGAGATGACGCTGGTTCCTGAGATCGAGCTGCGTAAAGCCACCATTCCCATCTTCTTTGACATGATGCAGTGCGAGTTTCACTTCAGACGCTGCTTCCAGACGGTCAGTTTTCACAGACACTGTGATTTCTGTGATTAATGCACCCTCGTTTGTATACTGCATACTGATAGTACAGTTCATGGGAAAGTGCACTCCCGTTCACAAGTCTGGGCTCAGTAAGATTCTTTTGAATACTGTGCTCTTGTGCACAGAAAATCTGCATTTATTTGATCAAAAATACAGTAAAAACTGAAATATTATTCCAATTTTAAATAACTGGTTTCTATGTGAATATATATGAAAATGCAATTAATTTCTTGTGATGTAAAGCTGAATTTTCAGCAGCATTACTCCAGTCATCAGTGTCACATAATCCTTCAGAAATCATTCTGATATTCTGATTTACTCTTTAAGAAACATTTCTTTTTTTATTAGTATAATTTTTATTAATATAAATATTACATTTGAAATATAAATCTTTTGTACCATTATGAATATCTTTACTTTACTTTTTTAAACAGTTTATTGCATCATCGCTTAATAAAAGTATTAATTTCTTTAAAAAATGTCAATAAATTACTGACCACAGTAGTTAATACAGGGTTTAATTGTAGTGCATTTACAGTCATGTTTTGGTGTCATGATACCAACATTTCAGTAGTAAATGCTAAATACTAAACAAAACATGACTTTATTACTGGCATTATGCTACAGAATATATTAAATATTAAATACTTTTTAAATATTAAAATCATATTTAAATATTAAAATGCCAACAATTTAAACTGAACATGTAGTCATTATTCAAGTAACACAGTCACTGTGCTATTCATAGAGCATGTGTGCAAATATGCATATGAGCATTCAGACATCATTTGCATTCTTCTAACATACTGCAGTTCAAGATCTGCTAGTTCTGTTCTCGCATACTATCTAGTGTACAAATGATGATGCAGGCCGCGTTCCACACCCCACAGAGATCTTCATCTACCTCAAAGATCACTGCTGGAAGGTTATGGATTCACTGCTTTGCTTTTATGATCATCTGCATATGTGAGAGTGTCTTTGGACTGATAATGCTGCAGTACAGCAAACTGCAGCTTGAGTTTGATCTGAAATCTCCCACTGGTTCAGTGAGTATCTGACACCCTGCATGTTCAGACCTGCCTGTCCGATGGGACGCACTAGTACAGCATTAATATGAGAAGCGTATTGAACATTAATGCAAGTATGACACAGAATACCAGTCACATCCGTTCAGAGATGCTGATGTGGACTTGAGTCTGTCATCCGGGTTCTTGAGTCTCAGAGCACTTGAGTCTGAATGAAAAGGAAATTGCTGTTCTGACTGGTTGATCGGGAAAACGATATAGTATAAAACCGTCCATTTCTCTCTCATGCTTTGTTGTTGTTCATTGTCTGTGTTGTGTGTGTGTGTGTGTGTGTGTGTGTGTGTATTGTGCTGCAAAAGTCAAACATTTCATATTATGTGCAATGCAATGAAATTTAGTCTAGCAACCCTTGAAAAGCCAACAATAAAATGCACTACTACTGTCTGTCTGTGTGTGTGTGTGTGTGTATTGTGTGTGTGTGTAACAAAATAAGCTGTCAAATATGTATTGCGTGTCTCTGTCTGTGTGTGTCTGTCTGTATCTGTGTGTGTTACATTTGTTTTTGATGGTAATGAGCAGATAAAGTTGAGCTCACAGTCGGTGTGACTGATAACGGCTGATTACTCTTTGACACAGCGCAAATATATATATATATGAAATGAAAAATTAGCCACATGAATTGCAGTTTGAGAACGAGATCATCATCACACACACACACACTGATAGTGATATTGATATCATTTCTACATGATGCTACATGAGCAGAACAGGTTTGTGCTTCAAAGACCCCCAAAAAACCAAATGATCCCTAATTATTTTGGATGTTTCTATATTAAATATTTATATTAAAGTAAATGTATTTATTTGTATAGCTTATTTTTTTATTTATTTAAAGTATATATATATATATATATATATATATATATATATCAGCTATTAGCCAAAGAAATATATATATGTGTGTGTATTATATATAAAAACACAGCAAAAATGTTCATCTAAAATAGCACTGGTATTTCATATTACATATTCATATTAATGAATTTTCATTGCATATAAAATGTTCTTAAACGTATTGTGCTTAAAGAGAATTAATCTGTATTTTCATTGAAAGTGCAATATAACTTACTGCTTCTCAAATTATATTTTTTTTCTTATGTATCAATGGCACGTGCACAACTGTAAACCAATATCATAATGCTAACAGAAATACACTGTATTATGCTAATTAATGTTGACATAAGGAGTTTAGGGATATATAAATTGAGTTTGAAATCAAAATTGCTTTCATGTTGACTCGGCATACATTGCATATGCTGCTGCATGTCTACAGTTCATGACATTGCAATGTCTTCCAATCTGAATGTGTGATAGTCTGTTGGAGCACTGCAGAAAGCACAAGTATCTGGATAAGTCGGGTGAAACCTTCGTAGCTCTGGTGGTCCGTCTGTTGGAGAGACTTCTGGACTACAGGACCATCATGCACGACGAGAACAAGGAGAACCGCATGAGCTGCACCGTTAACGTGCTGGTGAGCAGAACATCCCTGCAGCAAACCCTTGAGTATTACGATGCATCTGTACTCATGTAAATGCATCTATTTCCTGACAGAGAGCACTGTAACTGGAGTGTGGAGGCGTCCTGATGGTGTGGAGTAATTGCATCAGCCTTTGTAACTTTATAATTGGCTCAAACTCTTTGTAAATGCCCACCAGCAGGATGTGTTTAGTATGAATAAGTGACCTTGTATGTGTCTCTTTCCTTTGCAGAATTTCTATAAGGAGATTGAGAGAGAAGAGATGTACATCAGGTGAGCGGCGTGTGTGTGTGTGTGTGTGTGTGTGTGTGGGGGGGCATGGAAAAAGACAAAAAAATAATCTAACCAATGAGAATTACAGATGCAGATCAAGTCATGCTTATGGAAGGAAGGAACGATAAAGACTGCGACTATTCAAAAGATTTTTTGAAAGAAAAATATGCTTTTGTTTGACAATGACAAATAATTGAACCAATGTGATATAAAATATATTTATAATATTACAAACAAATATATTTCGGATACTGTAAGTGCTGCTCTTTAGCATTTTCTTCATTTATTTTAATTTGTACTAAAATAACTAAAACATTTATTTAAAAAAAAAATACAAAAACTCAACAATATTACAAAAATTTTAACTAAATATAAAACTAAAAAGTTATCAATAACTATAATAAAATCTGTACTTAGTATCTCAAAGATACTAAAATAACACTGGCATATATACATGTAATGCATATATAAATATAATTTTTATTTGATATATTATTTATATATTATTATTTTAGTTTTATATGTTGTCTTTTAGATTAAAAATATAATTCTATTCAGCAAATGCATGTAGTGCATTGTTCCACTAAGTAACTAGGTGAACAGGTGTTTCACATCATATTTATAATAGTGTGTATTTTACAACACTGAAACACCGGTGCATCGGTTTGCATACTAATGCATTATTCTATGCTTATATATATATATATATAGTGTGATTAGTGTGTTGAATGAATAACCAATATGATTACTGCAGTAGACAGTTGAGTACTTAGTGCATAGTGTAGGGCATAATTTGGGACACCGCTGATGTCTTGATAAATCAAGATAGAAATCCGTAATGATCTGTTTTCTATTTTGAATTTTTGTCTTTAAGAAAAGAGAACAAAAGTGTCTCTATCGTTCCCTGTGTATGTGCATGTGGCGTTAATCTGCTCTGAGCTGGTGGCTTTTGTGAGTTTGTTGTTAAAGCTTTTGTGTTCAGATTGTTAATGTCATTTTTCGTGTGTGTGTGTAGGTACCTATATAAGCTGTGTGACCTGCATAAGGAGTGTGATAACTACACCGAGGCCGGATACACCCTACTGCTGCATGCTAAACTCCTCAAGGTAACTCCACATGTGTTTATCTGACTAAATATGCTCTTTACCTTTGAAGACGTCTCTGGATGTCTCCAGTAAACACACTACTTTCATTCATACTCTTGCCAGTAAATAAGGGTTCAGTGTACTTGTGATAATGATGATCATACACTCATTCGACGGCAGGTAGCAGGTATAATTTAATTGGAAATCTCGCTGTTGAAGACTCAGACAGGAATAAATCATGCACATTTCCATTTCTGCGTTTTTTTCCCTTCTTAGGTGAGTAAGCCTTTGCCGATCTTGTCTGACATTTAGAAAGTCATCTCAAGTGCAGATTTGAGAACAAATCTCTGGTAGAAAGACACTTAAACTTTGCCAAAGACATGATTGCGGTTCTTACATGGCTTTAAGTATTAAAATTCATTAGCATTTAGTATAAAACTGATTAAACTTAAAGTATTAAATTGAATACCCAAGTATTGCAACTTCTTTAATTAATTCATCCAGAATTACTTAACATACAGGCTCCCTTTTTGGTTTTTGTATACTTAACTGACAGTCATATTTGCATACTGAATTGCGACTGGTTTCGTTTTCTTGCATTTATTTGCATAGTGATTTGCTGCTGATCTTTTTTATATCTGTTTAAGGAAATAGTTAACCCAAAAATGAAAATCTGCTGAAAATGTTTTCACCCTCAGGCCATCCACGATGTTGTTTCCTCATCGAAACAGATTTAATAAAATGTAGCATTCCATCACTCACTTGCACACCAATGGATGCTCTGCAGTGAATGGGTGCCGTCAGAATAAGAGTCCAAACAGCTGATAATAACATCACAATAATCCACACCACTCCAGTCCATCAGTTAATGTCATGTGAAGAGAAAAGCTGCTTGCTTTTACAAAACAAATCCATCATTAAGGCATTTTTAACAGCTAAAATAGGATTCTATAATCCATAATAACGCTTCCTCCAGTTAAAAGGATCTTATGTTTTCCTCTCACATCAAAATCCACCAACATATTTGTTTTGAACTGTTTTGGGCTGTTTTGGATTGTAAACGGTGCTTGGTCTGTGCCGTTTTTCTCCTGATTTAGACGAGATTACTTTTTCACTGGATAAAACAATATTATGCATTTTTCTTACAAACATGCAGCTTTTCATTTCACAAGACATTAATTGATTAACTTCAGAGGTGTGGATTATTGTGATGTTTTTATCAGCTGTTTGGACTCATTCTGACGGCACCCATTCACTGCAGAGCATCCACCAGTGAGCAAGTGATGTAACGCTACATATCTACAAATCTGTTCCCATGAAGAAACAAACCCTACATCTCGGAAGGACTGAATTTTCAGCAAATTTTGATTTTTATGTCAACATTCCTTTAAGCATATAGTTGCTGTCAAAGCTGCATTATATTGATTCTTATGTCATGACAAACGAAAAGCTCTTGCACCATTTAATGCACCATTTAATTTGCACATTTATATGACCTAAAACCTAATCTCACCTAAAACATTAACATTAAATTATGAGGTTGCTTTACAAGCACTACTGTGTCCTTTAGGAAATGCAAATTTGTTCTGGAGAATCTTGGGAGTTAGTCTTGATAAGTGACATTAACTGTTAGTTGAGCAAATGGATTAATATGTAGATTGGCTTGCTGTTTAATCACATCTGCATTTGGGCTCAGCGTGTGTTCTGCAGTGAATCACAGATTTGTTTAGGGCTTTACAGGGGTAATTCGATGAGGGAATCGGCTGTCACAGTGAGCGAGGGAACACTACGTTCTCTCGAACCCACGCAACTTCTTTTCATAAATAGCTGCCGCCGCTCTGTTTGCTCCTGCATACAATAGTGACGCTTACACACACCTTGTGTTTCACACCTTATTCATGCATTTACAAATAAACACACACCTCAGATTCCTGTTTACCACACCAAAACCTGAAACTGTACATCTTATTATGAAATGATTCCTACTTTATGGGTGCCTACACCGATTCAAATTCTATTTTGTAAGTCTTCATTCATGCAATCAGACAAATAATGAGTTTGTGTTGGTAAACTGCTTTGTGCTATCACAAGCCAAGTTAATAAACTGTGAAATATGTTTAAGTGCCCCTATTATGGGTAATGAAAGGTTCATATTTTGGTTTTGGGAGTCCCCAACAACAGGTTGACATGTACGCAAGATCTGGTCTTATAATATGTATTTATTTTACCTTATTTGCTCAACGACTCCCAAACGATTCACTCAACGATTCATTTTTCCAAACCCCTCCTTTACGTGACGTTAATCTGCGGTGATTGGTCGATTGGTCTCATTTCATCTCGCCTGTAATGCCTGATAAAGCAGGTTTGTGAGCGCAGCGCTACTTTAGCTCTAAAAGCAGCACCTAGTGGCAAATAATTAATTAGCATTTTCATTCAGACCAACACGAAAAGACCAACAAGTGGGCGGACAATATGCTAATGTTTCATGTTGACGTCAACATAAAACGGCTTGGGATTCGTTTTAAAAACGACTCGTTTCAATGATTCAGAGTCGAAACAATAACTTTATACACGGTGCACTTTCATATTTCAAACTTCGCAGGATGTTTTTATTCACTTAGATCTGTGATACACACGGCATTGAGATCATCCTCAAAAATCCATAATAGGGGGCGCTTTAAAAGGTTGATATTTTTGGCTTAATTTATCATTACAAGGCTTGTGCTAATAGCCGTAACACAAGAGAAAGCAGCTGTTCATTATTAAGGTCTCTGCACACTGAGACAAATTTCCGTATGCGTTTTTTCGTATTCGCGATCCTAAAAATTTGTCGCGCACCGAAACCTTGCACACTGAGTCCGATGCGTATTAAAAGGGTCCTATTACGCTTTTTCACTTTTTGAATTTTAGTCAGTGTGCATGTTTGGGCATAAAACTATCTACAAAGTCACAAATCTCAAAGTCCACTACAAAGGGAGATTTTTCGTTTTTAAAAAATCCCTTTTCAAGAACTACACCGAACAGCTCGTTTGGACTACAAAATTGTTTTCCTCTATTTGTGACATCACAAACTGTAAATTCCGCCTACTGAAATTCGACTAGTTGACTTGGTCGAGCTCTGCACGTTTCAAAATCGAAACCTGTGCTGCTGTTTTTATATCCCTGTATTTCTGATGGATACCAACTGTTTTCAGAAAATTTGGGATATCATTTTAATTTCATCTTGTATATAATGTCTGATAAAGCAGTTTGTGTGTGGAGTTCTGTTTTGTGTACAGTGTTACCGGGGAAACCTTGCTCTCTATCACAACAACAGCGCCTCCCGCTGGCAGAGAATTAATCTGCATATATATGCGGCCACAAATAGTGTAAATCTGTGGGACTATGGTATAAATAAATTCAACTGTATTACAGTTTCAGTGCAATTCATGCTATAATGTTCAAATTAAAGAATAAACATAATACATATTACCGTTGCACATATCTGTACATAGTCAATGCAGTTATTTTTAAGCTGTTGTAGACATCCCATCTAAAACCTGATTTAGCCTCAAAAAAACAACAAAAATAACATTACCACTTTAATATGTCTTGCAATATCCGTATGTGCAAAGGTTCTGCATGATCCTCTTGTTCAATATTCTCGAGGTCTGAATCGATTTGGCAATATTGATGAACTTGCTGTTCTGGCAAGGGGCGGGTCAGTACTAAAACGCCGTCTAAGCTGTTCGGCAATCACAATGCACTGGGACAGCTAACCAATCACAACGCACTGGGACAGCAAACCAATCACAACGCACTGGGACAGCTAACCAATCACAACGAACTGGGACAGCTAACCAATCACAATGCATTGGGACAGCTAACCAATCACAACGCACTGGGGCAGCTAACCAATCACAACGCACTGGGGCAGCTAACCAATCACAACGCACTGGGGCAGCTAACCAATCACAACGCACTGGGACAGCTAACCAATCACAACGCACTGGGACAGCAAACCAACCACAACGCACTGGGACAGCTAACCAATCACAACGCACTGGGACAGCTAACCAATCACAACGCACTGGGACAGCTAACCAATCACAACGCACTGGGACAGCAAACAAATCACAACGAACTGGGACAGCTAACCAATCACAACGAACTGGGACAGCTAACCAATCAACGCACTGGGACAGCTAACCAATCACAACGCACTGGGACAGCTAACCAATCACAACGCACTGGGACAGCTAACCAATCACAACGCACTGGGACAGCTAACCAATCACAACGCACTGGGACAGCTAACCAATCACAACGCACTGGGACAGCTAACCAATCACAACGCACTGGGACAGCTAACCAATCACAACGCACTGGGACAGCAAACCAATCACAACGCACTGGGACAGCTAACCAATCACAACGAACTGGGACAGCTAACCAATCACAACGAACTGGGACAGCTAACCAATCACAACACACTGGGACAGCTAACCAATCACAACACATTTAGTTTTTCGAAAGACGTGCTTTCATCAAACCCGGAACTAATCGAGTCAACTGTGTCATGCTGGGAAGAGAGGTATTGTAATGTAAATAATGCGATTTTCGAACCACCGAGCATGAGAGCATGTTCTAGTACACCCCCAAAACAAAATCAAGACTTTGAAAAAGAGCATAATAGGACCCCTTTAATTAATAAAATTGCTTGTCTTCATGCATTGAGGATGATTTTGTTGTCCTAACGCTTCTTAAAAAAAGAAAAAAGGAAGTACAATCCTAAAATATAGAGGGCAGAGAGTTCCCCATTATTACGGAGCTGCGTGATTATTACAGGCGATTCAAAGTTTACTTCAGGATGTCAGTGGCTCAGTTTGATGCTAGCGATACTAGAGCCACATATTAAAAAGAAGACCACCAAAACAATTTGTGAATTGTTGGGTTTTTGTTAAATGTGAGCCAAAATCATCACAATTAAAAGAACCAAACACAAACTACTTCAGTCTGTGTGCATTAATTTTAATACACGAGTTTCACAATTTGAGTTGAATTACTGAAATAAATGAACTTTTCCATGACATTCTAATTTATTGAGATGCACCTGTAAAGCGTTTTGGGTGTACAACAATACCCAATAAAGCACTATATAAATGCATAATTCATTCATTCTTTTCTCCATTCCTCCTCACAACATTGATGCACTTCTCTGAGGTGTTTGACCCCCGCTGTTGCACAAAGCTCCATGAAATGTCAATTACGTTTACACTACAGTGAATCAGTCCTGACAGAGCCTTTAGCACTATACAGTAGCTCAATGTGACAGCCAATAGCAGCGGCCTGCAGGGGAGTTTGACCCGCTCCAGCCAATCAGAGTGTGTGTGTGTGTGTGTGTGTGTGTGTGTGTGTGTGTGTGTGTGTTGTTCCACAGAGGCTTTGAGCTGAGCGGTAGCGGTCAGCAAAAAACCAAGAGTTCTTAATCTGCACAGTTTCTCCCTATAATCAATTGTTTACAGGATCAGGCAGCATCTGTAATGAATATTACAGTGTGGCCACATAAATCAGCCTTATCAGATGGGCTCTCGACTCCGGCACAGAAATACAGCCAAAACCTTTCAGATTCTCAGCACAACAAAATTAATATCGCCAGCAGCTGGGATCTGAAAGAGACCACACTGCTCCGTGTGTGTGAGATTTTAGTTTATTGTTCATTGGGGTCGTATTATTATATCTTTCTTTTCTTTTTTTCTGTGGTCCTCTTATGTTTATAATAAAGTTTTTTTGCACTAAAACAGTTTTTCATGACCACTTTCTCTGTTTCTTTGAACATGGGCTTTTTGTCCGCATTGCCTTGATTGCGGTCCATAAAATTATCTGAAATGTGTCGCTCAAATGGTTCAGATCAGCCTGAAATGATCAGGGATCACGCTTTGAAGTAATAATATCTTTATTACCTCACCTTGACTGGACAAACCAGGCTTCTGAGTGCATAACAGGCATCATTAATATATATATGTGGGCGGCTGTATTAATGAATTCACATATTGTAACTTCGATGGATGTTTTTGCTGCATGGCTTCTCATTTGCGTGGGAAGTTCTGAGTTACATTAGGTTTTCATCATATAATGAACTTTATTTCAAAAGATGAAGAAATATAATTATACAACCCTTTTAAAGTTTGTATTTTTCTGTATATAGATGTGGATTAGATCTAATAGTGAACTCTCATCGGGTCACTGGCGGGTTAATGCGGTGTATTTGAGGAGTAATTGTGATGTTGTTTTGTCAGTGGTCTGAAGAGGCCTGTGCCGCCCACCTGACGCAGAGAGACGGTTACCAGGCGACCACTCAGTGTCAACTCAAAGACCAGCTGTATCAGGAGATCATCAATTACTTCGACAAGGGCAAGGTAACGACTGCTAACAATAAGTTACTATCACAACATCTGCTTTAGTCATGTTGACCTGTAACTATCTTCAAGCAGTGCAACTGTTTTCATCTTTTAGCTGTATTGTTTAACCAACAATGACCTTGCGAGCTGCAGTAATCAGACTTATTCTACTTAATTGTCCTCTCGACTGTGTGTTCCTTTGGGAAGTTTTTCATTTTGGAAAGCTGAATTGATCTTATGGTTCATTTATATGAATTGATTAAAAAACAAAAACAATTCAGAAGTTCATTTGAGTCATCACTCATTTATGTTCCCAGAAGTCCTTGCGTGTCATTGCGTCTTATGGTTATTTTTTCCTCCAGTCAAATAATACTCTAATTAAATGCAGTTCATCGTTACTGCTGATGCAGTCTTATTTGTGTGTGTGTGTGTGTGTGTGTGTGTGTGTGTGTGTGTGTGTGTGTGTATATAAACAAACAATAAAAACACTATTATGTGGCAGCATCAAATTTATATATTAAAATATATTTTTCAATTATATATACAACAACTATGTTATATAAATAAAGCAATAAGGATGGCAGCATCAAATTTATCAAATGTATTAAATATTAGTTTTTGTATGTATAAGCATTTTCTTTACAAAACATTGAGAATTGTTATTAGCATGACATCATTAAATACAAACTTTAATATTTTTTAAATATGATAAACATATTTTATAAATATTCATAAAAATAATATACGCATCCATACATTATGTAATATTTTGTAAAATATTTAATATTATTGTGATCTTTATATTATTAGTTATTGAAATAAAAATATATACTATATTGTACATGTTGTAAAGTAGCAGTTCGGTTAGCATCCGAAGCATAGTATGCGCATTTATATATATATGTAATTATTATTATTTTTTTATTTTTATAAGGAGTAAGATGACTAGATTAACTCTATATACTGTCAGGTTTTCTGTGTCTCTGTGCATCTGAATGCATGTCAGAAACGGCCTGCGTGTCTTTAAAGCGCTCTGCAGCTGCAGTACTGAGTGAATCTGCAGCGCTCTGTGTAACGGACAGGTGACCCGCAGAGAGGCAGATTATTGGCTACATCTCCATTAGTCTGACAGGCTGGACAGAGGAGCTGAGGGGATTTGAGGGTTATAGGGCCAGGCGGAGATCTGCGCCCAGCATTGAGGTCTCTCAGTGGGGGACTCTTAGCGAATCTGCTGCCCTGGACTGGACCCCATTACTGGGCTCAGCGGCTCAAAATCTTGACCGAGTGTGTCAAATAGAAAGAACACAAGAGAATTGAACGGAATGTGTGTGTGTGTTTGAAGGAGAGCGGCAGTCAGTCAGTCAGTCCTGAAAGCGAGCAGAGGAGCAGCTCTGGGCCGTAGTTCTTCTGTTCGACACATTTTATGGGAATTATTCCAGCTTTTCAGAGAGTCTATTTTAAACGTGGCTCAGACTGCTGGGACATACCCACATGTCACGGATGAACGTCTCCTGAGAGACGAGACGGGAAGACACAGTCTTTTAGAAAATGCTGGAGATGCTGAAATGTTCCTTCAGTACCCTGCGTTGTAGTAAAAGTATGATTGAATATATATATGCAAATATAGGTTTTATACTGTATAGGCTATGGCAGCTCTTTTAATATTTAATGTTTCCTGTATAGCATGATCGCAATTTGGTTAATATCAGACTATTTTTGTGCATGTCATCACAGTCAGTACCATATTTGATGCAAACATGACTTTGGTTCTCATAATTGTAATAACCAAACTTGAATTATGTAGATTTTAGCAAGAATGGAATATTCTCAGTGCATAACTTGCTGTAAATGTAAGTATTTCTTAAGAAGGGTATGGCTTCAGAAGACTGGGAATTCAAGCACATGAAGTCATGTTGACTAGGTTATAGTTTTATAGTCTTATTTGGTGTTTTGGAAAGCCTTTAGTGTGGAGAGAGATTCTTTGCACAAACCACGGTTTGAGACGTCTTGCGGTTGTGTAAATAATGGCACAGTTTTATTCTGAGGTGAACTCTTCCTTTAGTGCACTGCCGTCTCAACATGGAGGAAAGTCATTTTCATGCTGAACATGTGGTCTAATATTACAGTGCAAGTTTCGCTTTATGCGCCGTACCTGCTTTATTCTTCCTCCGGTCTAAATAAGTAATCCACATCTTCTCCTACAGACTGCAGATACTATTGCTATCTAATAAAAATGCACTGCAGATATTGATATATAATCACAGTCTCTCTCTCTCTCGGTGCCGCCAGGATGCACTCAGTTTCATTTGAAGAATTAGTTATATATCCAATCCTGTGCAGCTGAAGTGTAATGCTAGCTGGAGGTTTTATTTACACTTGGCATTTGAAGTTATAAGTCTGATATGAGAGAATGTCAGAGCCGAGGAATATCCATATTACTGTTTAGATGAGGTCATGGATATGGACTAATTTAAAGCCACCTACTCCACCCAAAGAAATAACATGCCGCTTTGTTTGTGTGTATACACACACACACACACACACACACACATACATATATATACACACACACACTTATAAATACACATACATATATATACACACACATAATTTAAGGCCTTAAAAAGTCAGAAACTCTTACAAAAAATGAAGTGACGGTATTAAATATTGCATGCACTACAAAAAATAAAATTTAAATCATTGTCTTGTTTTCCAATACAAATATGAAAACATCACAATGCTAGTTGAAGATATGAAGTCTTATTTTTTGAGAAACTGAAGTTTGTGCTTAACTTAGAACAAATCTGTAAATTGGGTATAACAATGTTTTCCTTTTGAATTAAGCTGATTTTTCGGAGCTCTTTGGCAAAAAGTTGTATTTTTTCATCATAAATTTACTTTATTTTGATAAATATCTAAAAAACTACTTCTAATATGTAATTGTATCTCCCTTGATTTAACAATTCATCGAAATATTGCAATAAAAAGCAAGACAGAATGTACTTTTGTAGTTAAGCTATTTATTTGTACATTAATTAAAAAGTAATTGAGATTAGTTGGAAGTTGTATTTTCAGATGTGTTGCTAATTCAACTCATTGTGTTCTCCTTAGATCTCTACATTAAGAGAACAGAGACGTTCATACACAAACATATCCCTTTAATTTATTCTTTACATTTTCTTAAAGGTCTTAAAGTATTAAATTCACCTTCATGAAACTTGCACGATCCCTGATATAATAATTCACTTTTTTGTACAAAACAATGCATTAAAAATCATAAGTTTTTACATCCTTCCATTGGACGTGCATTACTGAGCATGCAGTTGTTCTGTTTGCTTTTACTGAGGAATGGGTCAGAATAATATTCTACAGTCATCCTAGAACATTCTTTAATGATCTCTTAAATATTTAACGTGATCAGCGTGTGCAGCTGGGTCACTTTTGCATCCGCTTCAACAGAAATCTCAGAAAGCACTTTTAGCTTGACAGATGTGAGAAGGACATCACAGCGCCGTGTTTGAACATAATGAGCTCTAAAGATG
This sequence comes from Gymnocypris eckloni scoliostomus, assembly GCA_027564155.1. Lineage (NCBI taxonomy): Eukaryota > Metazoa > Chordata > Actinopteri > Cypriniformes > Cyprinidae > Gymnocypris > Gymnocypris eckloni. The sequence continues at coordinate 25,971,781 of CM050430.1, read as the reverse complement.
GCGTGTGATGTGTGTGTTGTGCTCTGTGTTCAGATGTGGGAGGAGGCCATTATCCTGGGGAAGGAGTTAGCCGAACAGTACGAGAACGAGATGTTTGACTTTGAGCAGCTGAGTGCTTTACTGGTACGTACAAACTTTCTTTGTCAAGGTTTTAATGAGTCGTTCAGACTGTTAAAGTTCCCCAAAGTTGCTAAATTGGCTTAATCTAAATGATCAGAGGGGTTTAATGACTTTCTGCATTTTGTTCATTAGTGTGGTTTTGTCTAATTGGCAACAAATGACTAATTGATCCATTCAGACACAAACAACGATTGAGGTCTGATTTTATTTTAAATTCACTTTTGGAACATTTTGCACAGTTCTAAACACTTTTATTGTAACCCTTCATATGTTGATCTCAACCTGTATTTATATATGTTTTTAAACCGTCTTATGTAGTTCCACACAAACCGATAAATGTATGTCATTTTATTGTTTTATATATTAAATATTTTATTTAAAAATTGTTTTTCCTAAATAAATTTTATATTAAATAATACAGAAATGAAATTAATTTATAGTTGTATTTATTGTATTTCTTTTTTATTTAATTGTATTTAACATTATATATATATAATTATTAGTTATAGAAATGATTTAATATTAAATACAAATATTTATATTGTATTTTTTATTGTTTTATTTGTATTTAGTAATATGAGTAAAATAGTCAGATGAATTGAGTTAATTATATTCATTCTGCTACCTTGTAATGTAAATGTGTGTTTGTGATTGAGCTGTTCAGCACTGATGATGATCTGATTGTCTCCGTGTCTCTCAGAGGAAGCAGGCTCAGTTTTATGAGAACATTGTGAAAGTGATCAGACCAAAGCCGGACTACTTTGCTGTAGGTTATTATGGACTGGGCTTCCCCTCGTTCCTGCGGGTGAGATATATATATTTCTCGTATATTCCTGAATCTTTCATATTTCACCGTCACCATGTTTCTTTGTGTAAATGCATTGCGTTGTGAATTCGTCTGATATATTTCCAAAGGCCTGGGAATCAATTACTGGTGTCTTTGTGTGGCCTCTCCAAACTCACTTCTGCAGGAACCTTCATTCAAAAACTGACTGTCATGTTCCAGGGGTTGAGTTTCATTAAAAGTGACAGATTTATTTTTACTTTTGATATATGCAGGTCAGTTTTTACCATGCCTTCACCATTATACTTTTCACCTTTTTGTATTGATTCCTTCTCTCCTCTTTGTCAAAGACATAGACCTTTAATCGTACGGTATAAAATTCGATTTTTAAACTATGATAACTATAAAAATGTAATTTCAAAAATTTTATGTTTTAATGTCATGTTTTTTTGTTGTTAGCATAACTGTTGCCAATAAACATCATATGTATTTTTTTAAGTGTTTAAAATATGCTTATATAGAAAAAAATATATTTATTTTTTTATGCCGGTGTCCATCAGCGAATCTGCTGCACACACTGTGCTGTGTTGTCATGGCATGGGAACATCCCAGCTGAAGATAATGAGGAAATTAAATCACTCCCTTTGTCAAGTGCGTTCCAAACGACATCATAATGACACGCACATGCCCTGCTCACTCCAAAGTCCCCACTACAAGTGGATAGGGATGATCACTTCCATTTGGAAATGGTTACGCGATACGTGTAACGTTACACCCTTATTGATGACACTTTTTAATTGTGCTTGCTCTTGACAGACTCATCTAAGTTATCATATGTGACACCAATTCAATGGTATTATACAGAAAATACAATGCTATCAAGAATACATGCAGTAAAGATGGCAAGTTGATAAAGTATGAAGGTCAGATAGTAAAAAAGCAGAAAAACATGAATGTTCTGACCGAAGTGTATGGTTTGTGTATTCTCTGTATATTTCTATATATTCCCTGATAGACTCTCTCATTCATGATGAAACAGAATCATTCACCTTCCACAGATCACACGTGTTTAAGCCTGTGTTTGTGGCTCTGAATCGCCTTTCTTTTAAAGCTCTTCCAGCCGCCTGCAGTCACGCGTCTCCCATCAGCCATCCTGGGAACAAACAATAAATCGGCATCTAAAGGCCAGTCGCCTCCTGCTAGTGTTGACATGTTGCTCCGTGGAGAAAAGCTTCGCCTTTTGAAACACAAAACGTCTCGCAATCTCCTCTCCCTCCTTAAAGTGGCACTTTTGTATGCATGCAGAGTCGTGCGAACACTGTCGGTTTGTTCTGCCGTGCTTGGAATCACCGGCGCTGTGAAAAACACCCGTCGAGAGCACAGTGCAATTTGTCACCTTATCGCTCAAAGCAGATTTGAAAACGGCCCTGGGCATATTTCACCTCCAGTTCACATTTCACTAATTGAGCAGCTGAAGTGTGTGTGTGTGTGTGTGTGTGTTTGATGTGTGTTTGATGTGTGTGTGTGTGTGTGTGTGTGTGTCTCTGTTTTCATATTGAATACCAACACACTGCTTTGTCATATTGCGAAATATTAAATGCGATCATGCATTGTTCAACAATGAACACTTCAATTCCATGCATATTGTCAATTTAGTATCCCGTTGATTTCTCAGCGTGTGTGTGGGTGTTTGTGTGCACACAGTAGTCTTTGTGTAGTTGTTCACACAGATGCTGCGAATGGAAACATATTGACGGTGTTGTAGGTGGGCGCAGATGATTGACGGTGTCTTTATGGGAATGTGCAATAATTGAGCGTTTCCAGACTGCCAAGCGCTTCAGAATTACAGCCGCGGTGGCTATTTTGAGATTCACCATTCAAACTCTACGAAATATAGAATTAGCTTCTCTGAGTGATGAGAGTCTGTTTTCTGTGTTATTTTACGGTTTTCATAAAATACTTGGATTCATAGATGACGATGACTGAATGATCTAGATTTCTGGTTCTCAGCTGCAATTAAGTATATGTTACTGTAATTACTTATTTATTTCTGTTTTTGTCATTTTACTGTTTTAATAAAATACATTTATATTTATTAATGTTAATATTTGTATTACATAAACTTGCAATTATAACAAAAGTGCATGTTTCTATCTTGCAACTCTGAAATCTGAGTTTCATCTTGCAGTTTAGTTTTGTTTGTTTGTTTCCACCTCAGTATATACAAATAAAAAAACCTAACTGCAATTTTTTTTAGCTCACAATTCTTACTTTTTCTTTGCAATTACGAGTTTATATCTCACAATTTGGACTTGTGAGTTTTGCATTTATATCTTGCAAATAAAACTTATTAAAAAGTTTGAATTGCAAGATATAAACCCATAATTATGATATTTATATATTGCAATCCTAAAAATACATTTCTCAGAATTACAAGAAAAAAACGTGTGAATTATTCACAAGTACGTTTTATTAAAAACAGGCTTTCATCAATATCACAAATGTGTATCTGTTTAATTTTCATATTAAGATACAGAATGAAGCACTGAAGAGTTTGATTGGATGCACAGCCTTTGACATTAACAATAAAAGTTATGGGAAGCATTTTGTCCACTCTTTTAGAAAATCAAGTCTATTTATTTTACTATCTGGACTATGTATGATTGCATGGTTAGTTGCATTTTGTTATTTGGCATTGCAAAAAATGTAATGTCTGTGACTGTGAGAACCACCAGTTCTGCTAATAGTTCTGTTGGCTGTTTAATGCATTATAATAATATGCTAATCTGTATTTATTGTTAAGCTCTTGTAGTCATGCTTCACTGATAGATGCTCCAGAAAACGTATTTAAATGTGTTTTTTTGTCTTGTTTTTCCATGTAGATGCTGCTGTTTTAAATCATATCTGGATGTGTTAGTACTCATCTCTGGCCTTCGTGTATTTGATTATTACTTTTTGTTATATTTTCATGTGTTTATTCAATCTGATGTGTTAATTAAATTGTGCTTTTTTTAGAAAATGTGGTGCTTTGAAATTCATACCATGCAAATATTATTCATAGATTAGGACGGTGAACACAGAAACGTGTCAAAGCAAATCCGAAAAGGAAAGTTTGATCTGGAGATGTCTGTTGCGGGTGTTTTTCAGAATAAGATGTTCATCTATCGGGGGAAGGAGTATGAGCGGCGCGAGGACTTTGAGGCCAGACTGCTCACTCAGTTCCCCAACGCTGAGAAGATGAAGACCACGACCCCTGCGAGCGAGGACATCAGGAGCTCGTCCGGACAGTGTATCCTCCAGTGTCCCTGACAGCACATGCCCATAACAGCAAACATCTGTTTTCTTTGTCTTCAATTCTCCAGATTCTCACTGTTATTGTTTCTTAGTTTGGTCCAAACAGACATTCAGTGTTTCACAGTGAAGCCCATCCTAGAACTGCCCCCAAAGTTCCAGAACAAACCCGTATCCGAGCAGATCGTCAGGTGAGAGACTCGTCTATCCATCTATCCGTCTGTCTGTCTGTCTGTCTGTCTGTCTGTCTGTCTGTCTGTCTGTCTGTCTGTCTGTCTGTCTGTCTGTCTGTCTGTCTGTCTGTCTGTCTGTCTGTCTGTCTGTCTGTCTGTCTGTCTGTCTGTCTGTCTCTGTCTGTCTGTCTGTCTCTGTCTGTCTGTCTGTCTGTCTCTCTGTCTCTGTCTGTCTGTCTGTCTGTCTGTCTCGTCTGTCTGTCTGTCTCTCTGTCTGTCTGTCTGTCTCTGTCTGTCTGTCTGTCTGTCTGTCTGTCTGTCTGTCTGTCTGTCTGTCTGTCTGTCTCTCGGTCTGTCTGTCTGTCTGTCTGTCTGTCTGTCTCTCTGTCTGTCTCGCTGTCTGTCTCGCTGTCTGTCTCGCTGTCTGTCTGTCTGTCTGTCTCTCTGTCTGTCTGTCTCTCTGTCTGTCTCGCTGTCTGTCTCGCTGTCTGTCTGTCTGTCTGTCTGTCTCTCTGTCTGTCTCTCTGTCTGTCTGTCTGTCTGTCTGTCTGTCTGTCTGTCTGTCTGTCTGTGTGGTGACCTGTCTGTCGGTTTATCTGTTAAAATTATCCATCGATAGATCATTCTGTTGTTTCACTCTTTGCTCTTATCTTTTCTGTCTGTCTGTCATTCTTTCTGTCTGTTGTTCTCTCTATCTGTCTATTGTTGATTCTTTTGTTCTATCTAATATGTGTGTGTGTGTGTGTGTACGTGTGTGATGGGTCAGTAAACCGGCGGGCAGATCTCTGGGGTGTGTGTGTGTTTCAGAGAGAGACTCAGCTGATTGAAATGGAAATGTGCAGTGAGCAAACAGTGTTTGACCTTACTACACTCCTCTGTGCTTTAATAAATCACACACACACACACACACACCTGCAGCGAAAGCATCATTCTGTTTCAGGCTGAATTCAGTGCTACGGGGTAAACAGCACTGTTATCACCGATCTTGATAAAGAGTCAGAGGCGGCTTACCGCAGCCAATCAGAGCCACCAGTGAGCATGAAAAGCAATTCAAACTCACTATTTACCCACAATTATGAGTAAATAAGCATCAGAGCCAAAGGTCACATGACTGGATGTGATTTCTATGAGCTTGCTGGAGCGTGAACGTGTAGAGGAGCTTAAGGGGTGGATAACATCAGTGATCTCCCATGTCACAGCTGAGCTTTATTTCTGCATCTCCTCTCTCATGCCCTGGACTGGATCTCTCTCCTCTGCAGCTAATGCATTTGTAAATATTGTAATTGGTTATCTGTGTCTTTTTCAATCCGATTCAAATCTGTTCAGAGCCCAGTCCAGAGGCACGACTCACCATCATGCTAATTTAGGTGGACTGGAATATTCAGAATTGGACTTTAGTGGATTTGTGAACTGGGAAGATCACGTGGTGTAAATTCTCACCTTATTCCCTCTCTTTCTTTTGCTTTTAATAGCAAAACAGTTATTTTCTCATTCAGGCATTATGGCATAGAGAAATATGATGCCTGTACTCATCTTCGCTCTAGTCTGAATGGGTTTTGCAGCTTGTTTTGACCGAGAACTGACAAGACAGAGACCAACTGACTGATATGTAATGCGGCCAAGTAGATTTTACATTCCATATGTGACCCTCGACCACAAAAGCAGTCATATAGCAATAGCCAACAATACATTGTATGGGTATAAATAAAAATAAATAAAACAATTCCAAAATTCATCAGGATATTAAGTAAAGATCACGTTCCATGAATATACTTTGTACATTTTCTACCGTAAATATATAAAAATTAAATTTCTGATTGGTAATATGTATTGCTAAGAACTTTATTTTGACAACTTTAAAGATGATTTTCTCAATATTTTTTTTTTTGCACCTTTTATATTCCATATTTTTAAATAGTTGTATCTCCGCCAAATATTGTCCTATCCTAACATACATACGTGTATGGAAAGATTATTTATTCACCTTTCAGATAATGTATAAATCGTACCCTTATGTCTGGTTTTGGGATCCAGGGTCACATTTAAGGGTGGGTTTATCTAAAATGCATGACATCATGAATTTCAGAAGGGCTGTTAAAGGGATAGCTCGCCCAAAAACGTGCTTCTGTGGAACACAGAGGATATTACGAAAGTTGGTAAACAACCAGTTTTGGCTCCCATTGTATGGTTGAAAACACTTCAAATATATCCTTTTATGTTCCACAGAAGAAAGAACGACATGAGTGAATAAATGCTTGAATTTTGATTCTTGAGTCAACTATCCTTTAACTATCCATGCATTGATTCATTCAGTGACTCTTTCTGTAGGTGTTGAACATGAGTTATGAGATATTGTTGTGCTTTCAGAAATCAGAAAGAGTGTGTAAACTGATCCACTGAATCATTTTCTCAGCAGAAGCACCACTGAAATTAGTCTTGATATCTTTTATTAAATTCCAAATGTCTGCAGATCTACCCCGACTCAAAAGCATTTAAGCATTTTCTCCAGAAATGACAAGAAAGCATCTGTTTTCCTTCAGTTTGTCAAATGCTGAGCTTCTTTTTTTTAGACATCAGCAAGTGGCCAAAATAAATGAATTATGAGGTTTCACTTGCACTGCTGGGAAAATGACTGATCTGTTTTGTTCAATGTGCACAAAAGCACTGCATGTCCCACAGGCTACTCACATCTGGTGTCATGTTAACTGTGCGTAGTCATCAGTCATTCACACTCGTGCATCTCTCTCAGCATCTCGTTCAGACTCTCATTCAGTGACAGGCGTACTTGTTCAGTAAGTTTGTCCAATCACTGACACGCTCTTTCAAGGGAGCACTATACAGCTGTGTAGTTGGGCTACAGTCAGTTTTTAAATGCAGAAAATCTGCAACGCTGTCAGACGCTTTACAATGAATAGACTTACAGGCACAAACACAATGTTAAGACTGTCACAGTTTAAATTTTTAGGTAAAATTGTATTTTTTGTCTAATCAAATTAGCCCAACATATTAGTAAACTGAATGATCAAGATACTGATGAGTCGTGGTAGTAAACTCGTCCAATGTTTACACTTCCTCTTTTCACAGAACGTCCTTGATGATGTGCGATTGTTGTTTCTTTTCCGCTGTGTTTCAGTGTTTTTATTCATCCAGGCTGTTTTAGAAGCAAACATACGTATCTCCTGCCTCTTGACCCAACGCAACCCTCTCAAAACCACGAAGTGCTCTGAGAATGAATCATTCGCATTTTCTTTTTCAGCTTTTACACCGTGAATGAAGTCCAGAAATTCCAGTATTCACGGCCGGTCCGGAAAGGGGAGAAAGATCCGGACAATGAATTCGCTGTGAGTTTCCTTTTGCTTTTCAACGACTAAAGCATTTCTCCTTCTGTTATTTCTCTCAGTGCTTATGTAAAGTGCTCTGTAATTCCTCATTTAGAAGAACTGTTTTCCTTATGGCCGTTTGTCTAAAAACCTTTTAAGATGGCTTAACACCGAGTTATTACAGCGAGATGTCAAACCTGAGAACAAGGCAGCATTATACTAAAACACAAAGTCTGTCCCACCTCCACGGCCTCCACTTACATCTGCTATTGGTAAACATCCATTCAAATCCAGTAAATGGAGGCTTAAATTGAAGAAAAAGCATGTCGCAGGAATAAATTGCGGCCACTCTTTACCTGAAATCCAGCCCTTTGCTAAAAGCTTTCATTCTTCTAACACACTTAATGTTTTGCTCAATTTTCCCCATTCTTTCAAAAGAACATGTGGATTGAAAGGACGACTTACGTAACGGCCTATAAGCTTCCCGGCATCCTGCGCTGGTTTGAAGTCATGTCTGCCTCGGCGGTGAGTACGACAGCTTTAGCATGCGCAGTGGTTCATTATATCACAGATTCTTGATGCTCATGTTGTCTCACCTTCATCTGCAATATATGTATATTTAACCTGTCTTACTCTCATCATATTCTAATGACCCGTGGACATTTATTGAAGATCCAAAATCTCAGCATTGTTGCACCAACTTGTCTATTAAAAGTATATTTGTTCTTGGTCTGCCCAATGTTTAATGTGTAACCATTTTTATCAGGACAAACTTTTAAAGACTTGAATTTGTAAGATAGACCCCAAAACATTTTTAGATTTGAAATACAGAATTGATTTACAGAAGAAAGAAGTTTTAAGAAGCTCACAAGACAGTTCCTAAGTGAAATTCTTCAAAGGTTCTCAAATATGTTCTTAAGAACATCTTATGTTTTTTCTTATGAAGAAAATGACAAGCTTTGGTGTTATCTGATTGTATTGTGGTTCTTGGTAAGACTTGCTGATCAGTTCAATGAAAAATACTTCAAAAGCCTTTTTTTTGGGACTGCATGAATATTAAGTGTGCGCTATTTTTGACGCTACAGGAGTTCAGCACTCAAAGCTGCATTTTTAATGCGTTTTGTACTTTATACAGATCTTTTTAAAGAGCTTGTGTCTGTATAGTGATCTGTTGCAGTTGATTTGCATGCTGTCTTGTTTGTGCTCCCTCTAGAGTGAATACAGCTTACTACGGCGCTCATGAAATACCTGATTATACAATAACAAATGTAGAATTCTTATTGAATTTCTGATTCAGCTAAACGTAATCATGGCCGATCATTGCTTACATGCATCAGTGGTGTTTGTGTGCACCCCCTATGTAGTATGTAGTTGTATATTTTAATGCTTAGTACTTAAAACAAAGCAATACATTCATCAAACATTTAAGACAAGTTGGAGGTTATCACTTATGATATTCAGGAATTCAAAATGTTGTCTTTAAAAAACAAAAATATGAATTCTTAAGAAATGTTTTTGGAATACTAAATATTCTTTATTCTTAAGTTAGAAAATAATAGCAGTCAGGAAGATCCCTTTCAGTCATGAAGACTGGTTCTTTACCTTCAGCAAGTCTGAAAACAATGAGAAAACAAAGCCAAAATGGTGAGATTGTAGGCCGTTTAGAGATCCCGGACAGAAAAAAGGGATGCATGGTGACCCTTAGAGTTCAGTTCAGCTATAAAACAGAGGACAAATGCGATTAGTTCAAGTTTGTTCTCATCCGATAGCGGCAGTGCAGTCAAATCGATCATAAACTGAATATTAAATATCTTTTAAACCCCCAAATGCAAACAGACCTGTCTCTCTCTCACTACACTGACCTGACCTGTCTAACTCTCTCTCTTTCCGATCATGTCGTCCTGAATCCGTCCTGTTCTGAGGGAATCGTGTTACGTGTGCTGGCACACATATTTGACTGTGCAGCGGCTCTAGCATCGTGTGATGCCCTGGTGTTTATCCGTTCTAATGTGCACCGGCTCTTTTTAGCTCTGATTGTTTTCTCTGGCGCTTCACGTGTGCTTTCGTTCTCATTAGCCTCCCTGGCACGAGTTTCCTGAGATAGATGCTTCACAGCGTTGATTTCAGATCCTGTCACAGATGCATTATGGGAGCCAGATATTCGGAGAGAACATGTTAAACCCATTCATTAGTCCATCAGTGCACGGTTCGGTGTTGAATATGACACGTAATTTGACTTGAAAACCTGCTCTTGTTTTTTCGCTGCTCATTAGAGGAGTATTTTTGTTGGATTGCAGCTTGTTGCGTAACAGTAACGTGTTAGACAGCTGGTTAAAGTAAGAGTCATCCTTTGCCGCTTTGCCTTGTAAATATTTCCTGCTTGTTTATTTTATTCATAAATGATCTTTTGGTATATAAATATGTTTTTGCTTCTTTCTGCAGGAGGAAATCAGTCCGCTGGAAAACGCCATGGAGACAATGCAACTGACCAATGAGAAAATCAGCAACATGGTCCAGCGCCACTTAAACGACTCCAGCCTTCCCATCAACCCCCTCTCTATGCTCCTCAACGGCATCGTGGACCCAGCTGTCATGGGCGGCTTTACTAATTATGAGAAGGTATGAGATTATTCTGCCAATTATTGCTCAATTGTTTCACGGCACAAAGATTAAACACACTGAACCGTTCATTGCATAAACTATTTTAACCAATCGATATCATGAAAGTCATCTCATTAGACTGCATTTATGAGATTAAAAATACAGTAAAATTGGGAAATATTTTTGCAACTCAAAATAGCCGTTTCCTATGTGAATATGTTTAAAAATGTAATTTATTCATGTGATGCGATGCTAAATATTCATATTCAGTGTCACATGATCCTTCAGAAATCGTTCTAAAATGCTGATTTGCTGCTTAAAACCATTTATTATTATTATTATTATCAATGTTGGAAATAGTCGTGCTGCTTCATATTTTGGTGGAAATATTTATATCAGGATTCTTTGAATTACCGTTCGTCCATCATAATTGATGAAGACCTCAACATCATGTAACCAGAAAGTTCAAAAGAACATTATACATGTCTTTACTGACACTTTTGATCAGTTTAATGCATCCTTGCTCAATAAAAGAATATTGTTTTACCCTACAGACCCCAAACTTTTGAATGATAGTATATATTTAGAGCATTGTAGGTGTTTGTAACTTAGTTGTTTTGTCATCTACAGGCGTTTTTCACTGAGAAATACATCCAGGAACATTCAAATGAGCAGGAGAAGATTGAAAAACTGAAGGATCTGATCGCCTGGCAGGTAATGATATAATCAGAGCATGTCTTAACAGTACTGAGTCATATTTCAATATCCACGAGGTATTTGCCATCATTTTGCTGTCAATATAAAATGAAGCAATATTATTAATTAATGTTTACTTGGCGATTAAGTTTTTCAATAGCTTCTTCATCACATAAATATTACAGCATTGAGTTTGATTGAAAGTTATGCAGCAATATGCTGTTATTTTTGGTAAACTTCTGCAAATGGATTCAAGCTGTCCTTTCTCAAAGAATTAATTCTAAAAGTAAAACTCTATGTAACTTCTCTCATCAGTTTTCATAAGCAGTGTGCACGATGTGAGATCACAGTTCTTCAGAAGATCTTAAAGCATCTGCCACGCAGTATAACTATCCAGCGTGAGGTTTTATTTAAAGCAAGGTCTCCCGGGGATTCACTGACGTGCTTCCACGTGTTGATTGAAGCAGCACGTGTTTGGTGCTGCAAACTGACTTTATCATCAAATCTAAAGGCTTTTATCTCTCTGTACTCAGTCAAAACACTGATGATGACTATAGGGCGGAGAAACACATCAAATCCTCCTACTGTCTTGACTGTGTGAGATAGAGATCTGCTTAAGATGATCTTAACGCTGATTAAGCTTAATTTATAGCTCTTTAGTGAGAAATGTATCCCACGCCGTTGACAAATAAGATTGTATCTCTCCGAAAACAACATCTGCTGTGTGTCGCACAGCACAATAACACGCCGCTCGCTGACGGCTCTTTTTGAAGTTTGAAGATAATTAACCCTTGTGCTGTGCTGAAAATCCTTTAATTAGTCATTCCAGGACAAAAATGACCGCCTTTCAAAAGATTGTCTGTAAATATCTCATTATACTGTATTATCACCAAATCTTGGATTCAATCTTTTTGTTAACTTGTTTTCTTTCTATTAGCAAAGGTAAAGTGATTAGCCATAGGCCTCATTAAAGGTGCTTTAATAGGTTCTTCACAGCGATGCAGTGGAAGAACCATTTCTGGTTCCACTAAGAACCATTCAGTCAAACGTTATTTAAAGAACCATCTCTTCCTTAACTTTTCATAATCTGAAGAACCTTCTTTTACCACAATGAACATTTTGTGAAACTGAAGGTTCTTCAGATGTTAAAGGTTCTTTATGGAACCATTTAGACAAAGTTATTTTATGACATCTTGAAGCGCCTTTATTTTTTTTTTAAGTTTGAACTGAGTTTTTAAATTTTTGAGTTAAAAAAGCCTTATTTGTGGATAATTTTGGCAATTATTTCAAAACTCATCGATGAGGCCTACAATCAGCTCTTGTCAAAAGAAATGTAAAACCTGTGCCAACTGAACGAAATCAAGTTGATAAAAAGATTGAATCCAGTATTTTGAAATAAAACATAATGAGAGATTAATAAGCAGTGTTTTTGTAGACGGGTCATTTTTGACCCGAACAGCACCCGAAGTGAAAGTGGCTATTATTCACACAACACATTTTTCTATTCTAGCGTGACTCTTTTCTGTTGTTTTTCTGTCTAAACACGCTACACACACATGTATGACCATTGCACTCGGTTCTTGCATTGTCTTGCACATGTTTTTAAGATGCGTGTCGAATTTTAACTTACACACCACACCGCTCGTCATTGTCAGTTAAAAAACAGCGGACCAATCAGAGGACCTCTGTGATGTAGCAAGCATTGCAAGCTTTTATTTACAGTAGCAAGGTGGCATGGGAACTGTTTTATTTGATGACTACATGGTAAAGGAGGCACTGTTATTTCCATTATTGCATCTCAAGGCCCTCGCGTTCAACACTGTGCTTTTAAAAAGCATTCCTGAGCACTGCATCTCGCGTTTTAGAAGCGAAGACATATAACAACACCTAACAAAGATCGTTAAGAAATCATAAAAAACATAAATTATCCAAAAAAACAATGTGGTGTGACGTTGTTATATCTTGTGTGAGCAAAGTCTGTAAGATTTAGTCTAATGTGCACACACTCAAAATCTAGTATTTTCAGGAATATATATTTTCTCACATTCATTGTAAGGTTTTGGTCTTTCGCTTTTGTTCCAGAGGGCTGGAAAAGTCTGTAATGGCTATGAACGTTTCTAGTAATCACACGAGGCAGTCATGGAAATGCATTGGTTGAAACGTGTTGGAACAGATTTCTCAAGAGAGCAGTTTTATGCGTCTCCTGTTTGACTTTGACTTGTTCTCTGTCGCGTGTGATGAATAAGTCATCAGTCTGACCAGCTGTTTGTCTGATCCGGCCGCACGTCGTATATCGTTACTCTCAGCACATAAACGCTTCTGTTGCCAATGGTCTCTTCAGGGACGTGGACAGAAATGTAACGACAGAGAGAGGCTGGTGTTTTCAGGCAGATGTAAAGAGAGATGGCCGCTGATGAGCAGAACAGATGTGAGGTATTGATCATGTAACTCTATATAGGGATGGAAAGCAAACATGTCAAACTCTCTGCTGTAGATTCAACACATCTGCTGATGTGTGTGTGTTTGCTGGATAAACATGATCTGTAGCGTCAGGGAGATTCATGCTTGTCTCATCTTGAGGGAGATGGCAACAAGTTTTTGATTAGTTGTCATCTACAAATTACAAATGTGTCATTAAAACTGGTGCCGTTCACATTCAAAAAGATTTGAAATATTGTACAACAGCAAGCAATACTCTGTTTTCCATGTCAAGATAAAACAATGCACATTAGGTAATATATTACTGTAGGTAATACAAATAACCACAAATAAACAACAGCTGTTTACATTTTATCTGTGAATTTTAAGTCAATTATAATTTATAAATACACAATCACTGTTAATTCACATTTACTTCATTGATGCTTAACATTGGAATGCAATTTTTCCTTTATTTTGTATTTTATTATTTATAATGTGTATTTATTTCTAAATACATTTAAAATATATCCGAAGACCGTTATTGCATAATAGACTACTAGCATTTTTTCTATATTATTATAACAAATATATATTTTAATATGGATAATTGATTTGTTCCATATTTGTTTACAAACAAAACGTTTATTTGATAATGCAGCAGGTTATTAATTAACTCAAACTAAAATTGAAACCATATTTGTTACTTTAAATAAAATAAATGTTAACTGAAATAAAAAATATATAAAAATATATATATATATATTTTATTTAGCTTGTTGCCAAAGCAATATTTCAAATTTCATTTATTTTAACTTTATGTACTAAAATAAAATTAAAACAGAAATAAAAATGAATGAAAGCTATATTGACAAAAATGGCAAACACACAACAATATTAATACAACTTTACACATAAATGAGAAATATCAAAATAAAAACTGATTTGAAATGTTGACATAAACTAAATAGACTATAATAAATGACAGTATTATGTCAGTGATACTATACACATGCAGCAACAGAAGTTGGAGAAAAATACATTTAAAAACAAGATAAAGCATTTTTGAAATGCAGTTTAGAAAACGTCATTATTTACACATTAAAGAAAGATCGGTTTTAACAACCTAAATGTGTTTCTGACATGATAAAGGCTGTTTGTTGACTGTATCAATCATCTTTTTTTGACTGCAGCTCTTTATAACACTTTATTTTTCTCACGTATTCATGTCCGGCCAGACATTTGCATGAGATGAGGTACAGCAGCTGTCATCCTGTCACAGAATGAAATACGTCTCATGCTTTGTCTTACCTCAGATGTGTTTCTTCACAAAGACGACGACAAGCGGAGTCGCACAAATCAATTGTAGAGACGACATGAAACGCTTCAGAAAAGCTCTGTCTTTATTATTTCAAACAGCTATGAAATCCTCTGTTTTCTCAGAAATGCGTTGTTGCAGTCTCACCACATTATTTACACTTATGAGTCAATTATTATAGATTTGACCGTGTTCAGCTGATTAATACGAGCAGATGATGAACATTAATGACTGTAATGTTTATGCAATCACAGAAGAACACTTTAACTGTGCATGTGTGCGTTTGAAAGCACAAACGGAACCCAGAGCCACGTTTTCGGTGGCGATCAATCCGCCCCGTCTTTAATGTAGAGGAGTCCACGTGTACATTTCTCACACGCTGCTGTCAGACCCGCTGACACTGAAGTCGTGTAACCAGCGGTGGAAAGGCAGGACAACCCCCTGCAGATTACAGCTTTCCCTGTTTGGTCTCAGAGCGCGGCCGGGTCTCTTTATACTGGACTCGGCTGATCTGTGTGAACGTGCTGCTCTCTCAGCTGTTATTCACAGAAGTCAGGTGCTTTTGCTCCGCTTCATTCATGTTAGCCTGCATCTCTCACACTGAGAAAAACACTTCACTCAGGCAAGAGCGGGAGCTTCAGCTGGTAACGTAGCAACTCTAGCACTCTCTATTCTAACTCTATTCTGAAAAACCCTGTCCCTTTTAGACTTGCACTCTATAAAAACGTGTCCCTTTTAGACTTGCACTCTATTCATTTACTGCTTGTTTTCTTTAAAAAACCTAACACTAGCTTTTCAAAACTTCTGTCTGTTTTATTTTTATTTATTATATAATTGTATTTTAAAAACCTGGCTACGTGTACTGTCCTAAGCTAAGTGAGACTTGCATATCAATGCTCT
Organism: Gymnocypris eckloni scoliostomus; assembly: GCA_027564155.1. NCBI lineage: Eukaryota > Metazoa > Chordata > Actinopteri > Cypriniformes > Cyprinidae > Gymnocypris > Gymnocypris eckloni. Next base: position 25,956,160 of record CM050430.1, on the reverse strand, counting down.
TTTGTTGATTTTGATCACTGTCCTCATTTCTAAGTCTCTTTGGATAAAAGCATCTGCTAAATGACTAAATGTAAATGTTAATCAGAAGTAATTCATCAGCACTGTGTTGATGGACTGTGTGATGATGCATGTCAAAAATCAAAGCACGCATATCTCTATGCCAGCTTGCATTGTCAGAAATATTGCAAAATGTCATGGCACACTCACTTTCAGAGACACTGTGATACTTGATTAGTTTTAGGGCGGATCAGAAGAATTTAGACTTGTACATGAACTCCAGATGAGCTCAGATGATCTCAGATGTCAATTCACTCGTAAGGTCACAAGTTCTGTTTTAATTTTAAACTTTGGCATATTTGTAAATATTTTTGCCTTTATAGTATAGTACGCAATGACCATAAGCAGATTTGCGGGCAATTTCCTGATTAATGACTAGTTTTTATTTTATTTTAAAGAGAATAAAGACTTAATAGACTACAACCTTTTATTTAGCTATATTTGTTTATATGAAAAATGTTTTTCGTTTTTTTTCAGCAGAACATAGAAGATATTCTAACGAATGTTGTGAACCAAACAACCAGGGTTATTATAGTTAACTATAACTAAAAAAAGTTACTTGAGCTAGAATACGTTTTGTTACTTGAAATAAAATACAAAATTGATATATATATAAACTTTTTTTTATTTCAGCTACATTTTTATTTATTTAACTTGATGCACTTAAATAACTAAAATAAAAATCTGAAATTAAAATAAATTTAAAATAAAACAACTAAATGACAAAAAATTTAACTAAAATTAAAATATAAAGATAACTGATTCAAAAATAATATATACAAATATATAAAATAAATAATATACTGTATAATAATATTATTATTTTTCAAATAATACAAACTATAATCGTATAATCGGTTCCAAACTGCATTGAAGCCCGTGTGTGTGTGTGTGTGTGTGTGTGTGTGTTTTCTGTTCAAACCACTTCTGGAGGACCAGCGTGTTAAGTTGAGCTCCAATCCTAATCAAACTCACCTAAATAAACTCAGGATTACTAGAACGTCATCATACTGATGAGCTTGTGTGTTTGTACCACGTCTTCTTCAACAGGAAGATTTTCAAACTGAAGGAAAGCGTTGTTGTTCTCTGCGTCTGAGCTCTGAATTCTTCTTTCCGTGTCTGTATGTGCTCTTCAGATGTGTTTGTGCAGTTGTGTTTGTGTGATTTGGCAGCCTGCTTTTATAGCGGTTTTCCCTCTACCCAGAATTCCCTCACTCTGATCATGTTATAAAGGTCTGGGTTTGCCTGGAGACACGAGCGTCTGTAATTCCCTGCGGTGCTAACAACTCTTATTAAAGCGGGAATCCTCTCACGACTGTTGAACAAACTCCGCATCGCTTCTGTATTATGTAGAATTCAGTGCTCGGGTTGAATTATATTGTGTTTAATCAGGGAGCTATAGAATTATTTAGCATAAATTATCCTTATGTACATTCTTTTTTATTTCAGCTACATTTTTATTTATTTAACTTGATGCACTTAAATAACTAAAATAAAAATCTGAAATTAAAATAAATTTAAAATAAAACAACTAAATGACAAAAAAATTAACTAAAATTAAAATATAAAGATAACCGATTCAAAAATAGTATATACAAATATATAAAATAAATAATAAACTGTATAATAATATTATTATTTTTCAAATAATACAAACTATAATCGGTTCCAAACTGCATTGGAGCCCGTGTGTGTGTGTGTGTGTGAGTGTGTGTGTGTGTGTGTGTGTTTTCTGTTCAAACCACTTCTGGAGGACCAGCGTGTTGAGTTGAGCTCCAATCCTAATCAAACTCACCTAAATAAACTCAGGATTACTAGAACGTCATCATACTGATGAGCTTGGGTGTTTGTACCACGTCTTCTTCAACAGGAAGATTTTCAAACTGAAGGAAAGCGTTGTTGTTCTCTGCGTCTGAGCTCTGAATTCTTCTTTCCGTGTCTGTATGTGCTCTTCAGATGTGTTTGTGCAGTTGTGTTTCTGTGATTTGGCAGCCTGCTTTTATAGCGGTTTTCCGTCTACCCAGAATTCCCTCACTCTGATCATGTTATAAAGGTCTGGGTTTGCCTGGAGACACGAGCGTCTGTAATTCCCTGCGGTGCTAACAACTCTTATTAAAGCGGGAATCCTCTCACGACTGTTGAACAAACTCCGCATCGCTTCTGTATTATGTAGAATTCAGTGCTCGGGTTCGAATTATATTGTTTAAGCAGGGAGCTATAGAATTATTTAGCATAAATTATCCTTATGTACATTTGTTTGTTAACGTGATCATGTTAATTAAACTCTTCACATGGGTAGAGCAAGCACAAACATTATTAAACATTAAAAATATTAACACATTTTAAATATGACAAATATTTAAACAAATATTCATGTGTTTCCAATTAAGTACTTTAAAATGTAAACTTTACAGATACATATATATATACTTAAATATATACATATAAAAATGATATTTCAGATATTTAAACAAATAATTAAACATTACGATATTTAAATATGTAACCACATTTAAACAAATATTAAAACAATTCAATAATTGTATTAAAACAAGTTTTGAGAAATCCAGATAGAAACAAACAAATATGCCGTTTAGTTCAGAAAAAAATAGTTTTCCTTTTAAGTTTTTTCTTATTTTTCTTATTTCATTGGTACATTGGCTTGTATATAGCTCATCTGAAGTCTGTCATGGACATATTTGGACTGGAAAACAAGACACGCTGAGGTAAAACATTGTTACAAAGTGTTTCTGATCTTTTCAGAGATAAAACTAAAGTTTGTGGTTTTTTGAGAGGTTTAAGAATTCTGAAGAGAAGCTTGATGTCTTTACTTTCATGGGTGATGAACATGAGAAAGTGCTCCTCTCCATCGCATCACATTGCACTGCATTGCATCAGTTGAACGTGAAGCTTGTTGGAGTTTATTTGGTTCAGAGATACCTCATCTTTATAGAGCTCTGATTCACTCATGTCTGGAGACAGCAGCACCTCTCTTTACAATTAGCTGAGCAGTTCAGTGTGTGTGTGTGTGTGTGTGTGTGTGTGTGTGTGTGTGTGTGTGTGTGTGTGTGTGTGTGTGTGTGTGTGTGTGTGTGTGTGTGCATGCGTGCGTGTGCTGTTCAGCACTACTCTATCCTTCTGATGTATTAAGCTTTATTCTGTACATTCAGATAGCAGGAGACTTTAGCAGGAGTCATATTTGAGAGAGAACGCGTTTCTTTGTGTGATGAATGCTTGTGCACAAAGGTTTGTTTTAAATCCGGTGTAATATGATCCGTCTTTCACTGTAGCTTGCAAATAAAGCCCGCGCCGGTGCTGTAGTGGCTGTTTGTCTGTTTTATGTGTCTGTCAGGCCAGAGGTTTTATGTAGAAGACAGGAAATTGAACCTCAGAGTGATATTTCAGACCGAGAGGTTTGAGTAAATCAGTCCAGAAGAGCTGCAGGTTACGTCTCACTCCGACAGCAGACAGTTCAAGTCCAGTCGATCAGAGAGGTTTACACATGCGGTGAATGCTTAGTCATTTCATTTCATTTACAATGTGTATTTATCTCGGGTAATGTCATTTATTAATATTCAGTTGTTCTTTATGATGTCATTTGATGTCAACAGTGTCTTGTTTTCATTTATTTTGTTTATATGAATTTTAATCTTTGTATATTTATTTATATTTTATTTTACTGTATTATAAAAAAACTAAAGTAAAATTTAAAAATACATTTATAGAGAATAAAGACATATACTATAAAATTAGCTTTTATATATTGCCTTGTAACCCAAAAGATTGTCAAAAATGGTGTATTTGTCATAACAGCAATAGAGGCTAGCAAGGAAATTATTATTGTTTTAAATAAAGTATTAAGTAAATTAAATAAAAGTTTTTTTGGTATTGGTTTTAGAAAGATGCTTGTATTTGCATGTTAAAGAGACATAAATGCTTTATTTTGTCCCTCACATATTCACAAAGGTTGATTTTTCAGTGATTTAGTTTGTATTTTATGTATTTTAACATCGGATTATCATAAACTAACAATGAACAACAGATCTGTACAGTATTTATTTATCTAGGTTAATGTTAATGCTAGTTGATGAATATACAGTTATTAGGTTTTGTCATTTTTGTTGTAATGTTTCCTTATTTTATTTTACTGTAGATCTCTGAATAAAAAAAATATATATTTATATAATAAATGCATAATAGAAGCAATACAAGCATTTATTTTTCTGTACTCTTTTGTAACAAAAATGTGTATATTTGTTAATACATCAATAGAAGATGGAGAAAAATCAATTAGAAATTTGAATTGTTTTAAAGAGCATTTCTGATATTGAGTTTAGATAAACACTTGTTTGATGCCATTTGTTGAGTGTGTCTTTATAACGATTCCTGTCAGTGTGAATGCTTATGTAAGATTGTGGTTTAATTGCTTTGCTTTGGTTTGTGTGTGCGTCTCGTTCAGATCCCGAACCTGGCTGAAGGAGTTCGTATCCACGGCGAGAAGGTGACGGATGCTCTTCGTCCGTTTCACGAGCGTTTGGAGGCGTGTTTCAGACAGCTGAAAGAGAAGGTGGAGAAGCAGTACGGCGTCAGAGCACTAGTGAGTCCCACCAGACAGTCACTAAATCAGCCTTCACGCATTCATCATTCACTCAGTCTTCATCATTCACTCAGCCTTCACACCTTCATCATTCACTCAGCCTTCACACATTCATCATTCACTCAGCCTTCACACATTCATCATTCACTCAGCCTTCACACATTCATCATTCACTCAGTCTTCACACATTCATCATTCACTCAGCCTTCACGCCTTCATCATTCACTCAGCCTTCACACATTCATCATTCACTCAGCCTTCACACATTCATCATTCACTCAGTCTTCACGCATTCATCATTCACTCAGCCTTCACGCATTCATCATTCACTCAGCCTTCACACATTCATCATTCACTCAGTCTTCACACCTTCATCATTCACTCAGCCTTCACACATTCATCATTCACTCAGTCTTCACACCTTTATCATTCACTCAGCCTTCACACATTCATCATTCACTCAGCCTTCACACCTTCATCATTCACTCAGTCTTCACACCTTCATCATTCACTCAGCCTTCACACCTTCATCATTCACTCAGTCTTCACACTTTATCATTCACTCAGCCTTCACACATTCATCATTCACTCAGCCTTCACACATTCATCATTCACTCAGTCTTCACACATTCATCATTCACTCAGTCTTCACACATTCATCATTCACTCAGTCTTCACACATTCATCATTCACTCAGTCTTCACACATTCATCATTCACTCAGTCTTCACGCATTCATCATTCACTCAGCCTTCACGCATTCATCATTCACTCAGTCTTCACACATTCATCATTCACTCAGCCTTCATGCATTCATCATTCACTCAGCCTTCACACATTCATCATTCACTCAGTCTTCACACATTCATCATTCACTCAGCCTTCACACATTCATCATTCACTCAGTCTTCACGCATTCATCATTCACTCAGTCTTCACGCATTCATCATTCACTCAGCCTTCACGCATTCATCATTCACTCAGTCTTCACACATTCATCATTCACTCAGTCTTCACACATTCATCATTCACTCAGTCTTCACACATTCATCATTCACTCAGTCTTCACGCATTCATCATTCACTCAGCCTTCACGCATTCATCATTCACTCAGCCTTCACGCATTCATCATTCACTCAGCCTTCACGCATTCATCATTCACTCAGTCTTCACATTCATCATTCACTCAGCCTTCACACCTTCATCATTCACTCAGCCTTCACACATTCATCATTCACTCAGCCTTCTTCATCATTCACTCAGTCTTCACACATTCATGTTCTCCATCACAGCTCGCTCGCATGCATCACATGACCTCAGGATGGACTCTTAGCTCACAATACAATCCGATCACTATGAACTGTTACACACATTCTGTGTCATGTTTGCATGCATTTGTCTGTGTTGGGTCTTGTTTTTTTGGGACACTATTTTGATTTGCTCACAGGGCATTATTATTTAAATATGCTGCGTTCTAAAGATAAGCTGCTTGGAAATATGTATTGTGGAAAGCACTATAGAAATGTTGTAGAGAATGAAGTCGTGGCAGCTGTTAGATGATTATGAGATATTATGCAATTGCAGTTTTAAATGCTGTCACTGCTTTAATAGAGCTGTAAGTCTGACACATTTCCCAAGGTAACTTTCTAAATCCTAACAGTAACCAGTATTATCAGACAGAATACTTTTTTGTTTATCCTGTACAACATTAAAATATGCGTGAACAAATTTCACCATTTTGAAAAATACATACTTTAGGAAATCTATGGTTTCCACCATGGAATAAAAATCTGTTTCTTTTTTTCTTTCTTATTATTGCAATTCTGAGTTTATATATAAACAAAAAAAATGTGTTGAAGTCCGTATTGATAGAAAGTCAAAATGACCTTGTTTTTTATTCCGTGGTCTTTTATTATTTTATTCTGTGATGAAAATAGTCTTCCATAGAAATCTTTCAGATGGTTATTTTAATAAGAAAATGTCTTTCTGCACACACATATGTTATATATTAATGTTTTAATTAATATTCTGTTTTAATCAGTGCTATTATGTTGTTAATCAGATTATGATAGGTTTATCATCTAAATTGTCTTGCGTATAAGCCTGGTAATTTTTTGTAACACCTGCCACCAATTTAATCATGTGTTTCATCAGTGCTGTTATTGAGACTCATTAACTTTTAATTAAGTCTAACCTCGCTGACAAAAGATGCCAGGCACTGCTATATTTAATTTACTTTAATTTAATTTTACTAAATATTTAATGAAAAAACACCCTATTATTATTTAGTATGACCTTGTATGAAAAGAAAAAGATAAGTTACTTAATACAGCATAGTTTTAATATATGTTGAGTCTCAATCTTACCTTCTTCATAGTAGGAAAAAATGACTATGGATGTCAATGGTGCCCCAAACGGCTCTGTTTCCCACATTCTTCAGAATATCTTCCTTTGTGTTCAGCAGAACAAACACATTCATACAGGTTTGGAACTACTTAAGGGTGAGTTAATGATGACATAATTTTCATTTTTGGGTGAACTATCCCTTTAAGGCAGTTCTGAAGGCAAAGGGGTACCTAATAAAGTGGCCAGTGAGTGTGTATAAGTATATACTACTTTCACTTATTTTATTTTATTTTATTATTTTCACTGCATTTGGTGTGGAAAACCTTAACTTAAATGAAAGTGGTCTGGCATTACATTGTCTTCAGTGAAGAAAAGTAGAGTGAAAGTTTCCACAGCTGTATTTGGAGAAGCTCTGAGTGAATGTGAGTCTTTCTAACTGTGACAAAGACATTCCCAAACACACTGTAAAGAATCACGCCTCTCCTCCGGTCCGAACTAACGTGCTGAGATCCCTGACAGGAGAATGCTGGGAGTCCTTAGGAGGGAATGAGAGATGGGGACAAAAGACTACGAGAGAGAGAGAGAGAGAGAGAGAGAGAGAGAGAGAGAGAGAGAGAGAGAGAGGGAGAGAGAGAGAGAGAGAGAGAGAGAGAGAGAGAGAGAGAGAGAGAGAGAGAGAGAGAGAGAGAGAGAGAGAGAGAGAGAGAGAGAGAGAGAGAGAGAGAGAGAGAGTTGCTGTAGCTGGCAGTTATTGATCGCCGCGCTCTGCCAAGGTGCTAGAATTAGCAGCAAAGCTTTCTATACAGTGTGTGAAAGACTGAGAACATTATCTGTGCTACATATATCTGTTTCAAGGACAGCACAGGACAGGAGGAAGAGAAGAAGTTATGAGTGTTTCATAACTACATCTATATGAGATTCACACAGAAAGAGGCAAAGACTGTATTAAAGCAATGAGAATCAGCAAAACACACTCACACTTGGCCTGTTAGCAGCAGGAGTCTACGAGGCGTGTGTGGTCTGAACTCTTAAAGGGATAGTTCACCCCAAAATGAAAATTCAGTCATTAATTACTCACCCTCGTGTCGTTCCAAACTTATAAGACCTTCGTTCATCTTCGGAACACAAATGAATATATTTTTGATGAATTCCGAGAGCTCTCTGACCTTCCATAGACCGCAAGGATCCTAACACGATCAAGGCTCAAAAACAAAGTTAGGACATCTTTAAAATAATCTGTGTGACATCAGGGGTTCAACCGTAATTTTAAGAAGCTATGAGAATGATTTTTGTGTGACAAAAATAACCACTTTATTAGACAATTCGTCTCCTCTGCATCACCCTGGCAATGTATGCTACATATGTACGCAGATATGTTGTTTATGCTGTTTATACTTTGATCTGAACGTAAATAATGCAAATAAAAATTATTTGCACACACAACGTATTCTCATAAGCTTGGTTAGCCAGTCCCAACAGAGGTCATTTACTGTCAAGGAGAAGGTAAAATGGTCATAAAAACTAAATCATGACTATTTTGGTGCAAGAAAGTTGGTCTTTTTTAAAGGACTGATGAAATGCCGTGTGTTTCAGCCTCCCGTGATGGACGAGCGGTGGGGCAGTCGGCCGCGTTCAATGGTTCGTTCCTTCACCATGCCGTCGTCTCAGAGACCTCTGTCTGTCGCGTCTGTGACCTCCTTATCATCAGACAACTCTTCCTCCAGACCGGGATCAGACGGGTAAACACACTCACACACCATCCTGACTACTGCTAGAGCAATCTATCTGCAGATATTTCACCAAAGCACAACTGTGTCATTAGCAGCAATCAGCATATCAGAATGATTTCTGAAGATCATGTGACACTGACGACTGGAGTAATGATGCTGAAAATACAGCTGCGCATCACAGAAATACATTACATTCTAAAGTGTATTCAAATAGAAAAATTTAATTTGTAATAATATTTCACAGTATTACTGTTTTTAATCAAATAAATACAGCCTTCGTGAGCAGAGGAGATATCTTTTAAGAACATTACACATCTTACTGGTCCCTAAACTTTTAAACAGTAGCAGTATTGTTATTTAGGGTGTTTTTATTTAATTAATAAGTAAATATATATTTATATATTGTTTATACAATTTGAAAAATATAATAAAAAATACAATTAAGAATTGTTTAAGTTGAAGTACTAAAATTGCTAAAACTAAATAAACTAAACAAAACTTAATACGAACTATATAGATATATTTACAAAACAACAAAATAGAAAACACTTTAAATAAAATTACAATAAAATCAAAGAACATGAAGAAATTCAAAATATTAACAAAAAGTATGAAATAATATTTACTAAAACTTTAACTAAAATCAAAATCAAAAACATAAAAAATCTATTCAAAATATAAACAAAAACTATGATAGGATGATACTGAAACTATAGTGAGTTTGTAATCCGTGTTTAACAAGCAAGCTGTGAAATGTAGAATTATTTCAATAATGACACCTCTCTCTCCAGACATCAGCATCGGTCATTGTTAAAGCCACATTAGTGGAGACCTCTATATTGAACCGGCTGGACTCTTGACAGTGATTTATTTTCTTCTTATAGCCGCTATAGGAGGACTAGCACAGAACACTTCCTCGGTTAGAGGACTTTTCTCGATTCTGTCCTCTGTCATTTCTGTTCTCATTCACGCTTACAGCCGTAATGCACCGAATCACCTGCTGTTTCTCCGAGAACATCATCTTATTTCACTTTAAGACGTTCCATCAGTTCAGACTGAATCAGATGTGTTTATATGTGTAAAATCAGTGTAATGATCTCTTCACCCTGTCAGGTTGGTGGCAGACACACAGATGCCAGCCTTAAGCATTAATTAGTGCATGTTTGAAGAGAGCGATTCTATCAGCGATGCCCTCCGCTGCTGTTTAATTGTGAAGGGCAGCGCTTCACAAGAGATTTCGTTTGATTAGTTAATCCATCTCATTAAAGCGCTTTGATTCGCTTGAGCCTAACACTCTGATTATGAGAGCCAGAGATCCTGCTTGGCTTTTTCTTCCCGCTGTACAGAACCGCCTGTGCGTCTCATTATCGGCCAGGTCAGATGTGAAACACTCTTTAATGCAGAGATTCTGGCTTTTACAGGAGTGTGTTTACATGGATGATGTTTCTATCCGGCACTAGTTCGTTCTGAGCTCTGGGCCTGAAATCCAGTCGTGATGACATGCCGTCTGGATTCACGTACGCTTGTGTTAACAGATACACTTACTGTGGTGTTCATTTACTTTTTGAAACAGCAGATAAGGATGGAGCCAGCGTGAGAGCGTTTCGAGTCAGTGCCGCTGCATCTTACGTTCATCAATCATGTGCTTTTCTGCTTTCCAAACTTGAGCATGTGGTTTCCTATGATTTATTAAAGACCGTTATTGCAAATTGTGTTGATTTAAATGTTATTTGGGTGTCATTAGCTTGATGGCATAAGGTTTTCTCAATAATATGAATTGATTTATGTATATTGATGCATCAGTTAGACTGGGTTAAATCATAAACAAACGGTTATTTTTAACAGATTAGTTTAGAGCTCTCATAAGGTTAGATATTACTGCTGGATGTTGTTGTATATTATATTCCAGCAATTATTATAAATTAAGAACTTTTAAACACATATAATGGGAAAATATATAAATGTTTTATGAAAAACATATTGAAATAAAAGATACGAAATATATTTCTGACACTTTTTTTGCATTTTAATTATTACATTATATTTTTAATGTATGTTATGTCCTTTTTCTTTAGAAAATGTTTAATGAAAACAGAAAATATAAATGTTAAATAAAAAATTATAAAATATATCAGATATGTATTAAAACAATTTTTATTTTATTTTGTCATTTTATAATCATATTGCAAATTAAAAACTTTCTTAAACTTAATTTCTTTCTTAAAAATTCATGTTTATTAAATTGTTTATTTATTATATTTTCACCTTTTTTTGGTGAAGCCTGTAAAAATATAGCTCAAGTATGAATATGAGCAGCTCAGCTGATGAAAAACCCTAAGGTTGAGCCCTGATCTCTGGGATAACGTTATAAATGTGTCATTTTCAATTAGCTAATATGGTTGGTTGGCATGACACTTAAGACTGAACACCAGAAACGTGCTTTTGAGCTAAATGTCAAATGAGTGCTAATATTTGCTCAAGACTTCATAAGAGGCTTGTGATATTAAACAGCCCAGAAGTCTCATCCAATAAAACACAGCCGCCGCTCGCTCGATCATCTCATCCTCCTCTTCCTCTTCTCTCTTTCATCTGATAGATTTGCCTTGGAGCCTCTCTTACCAAAGAAGCTGCACTGTAAGTCTCAGGATAAACTGGATCGAGACGAACCTGAGAAAGACAGGAAGGAGAAAAAGAAAGAGAAGAGGAACAGCAAGCACCAGGAGCTGTTTGATAAGGAGCTGAAGATGGCTGATATCCCGCTGCAGCCCAGCGAGGCGGTCATTCTGTCAGAGACGGTCAGTGTGAAATAAAGTCCAGAACGAGCACCAGATCACAACCACAAATACACACCAAAGACTGAACGATTGCGTTTGCAGCTGCATCAAAACAAATGTTACATTCATTATTTATTTATGTTTCCTCCAAAACTCTCTAAGATGCAATTGCATGTTTTGCTTTTGATTTATGATGTTCCCATTATTTTCATTTCTGTAATGCAGTACATTTTTCATGAAAATAATGTCCAAAAATAAGCCCTTCATTTTTTTCATGAAAAGGCTTCTTTTATATATAATTTTTCAATGCACTGCTTTAACTACAATAAAAAAGTATAAAACATATGGAAATATTGCATTGCCAATTACCTGAAAAAAGCAAGTTGAGGTGCTAAAGTTTTTCATACTAAAGAAATATAAAAATTAAAAACAAAGTATTAAAACGACAAGACTATTTACTAAAATGTAAGTGAAAATAAAAACCCCTAGTTCAAAATATGAATAAATACTGTAATAGTAAAATGACTTGAATTTTGTTCCGTGTTCTTGACAGGTTTGTAATAATCTCATAATTTGGATGCGGTGTTAACCGAAAGACGTTTCAGTTCATTTGTTTGCTTTCCATTTTAATGAATGTTTCCCGGAGCAGTGCTTCTCATCTTTTTGTTTCTGAGGCTGTGTGTGAAATGAAGCACGCGTCTGAATCTGTACTTGTGAGTCTCTTCAAGCTCTTTGAATATGAATATTAAATGTGCTCGAGCATTTCTAGAACAAACAGCACGTAATAAGAATAAATTGACCCATTCAGAGCCTCTCTGACTAATGTGTCATCGCATAACCTCGCTTCTCTGAATAAAGAAAACGAGCGCACATAATTACTTCTGCATAGTTTGTCTTTTATGAATCATCATAATGACCTTGACCCTTTCTATAGGCCGCTGACCGATAAAGCAAGAGCTGAACAATCAGATGTACTGCTCAATTAATCTGTCATGTTGATAACAAGCCCGTCTGGTTCATGTTTTACATCTTTAACAATCTTTCTTTTTATTCTTCATGTCCTTATCCGATGAAGGACGAAGAATATTAATGTTTATACAGGAAGAGTGTGTGTATTTATTTTATTTTTCAGTTTCAAATCAATACCATTTTTTCATTAACAATACTATTTAATCACTACTTACTTTAATATTTACTATTAAATTACTATCGAAATGTTTAGTAAAAAAAATATACAAAGTATATTTCTGACATATTAAAAATGCAAATGACTTAATGTGATTATTAATTAATTATTATTCAATGTTTTATTATATTTCTATTTTTTATTTGTTTCATTTATATTTTATTCATTTTATTATTGTTTTTCAATTGTTTTTTTATCTGATGCCAAAAATATCTTCCTGTTAAAAATATTTATTATAATTTATTGATTCTGAGTGTCAATTTATACAAGTTTCACATTTATTTTAATTATGATGTTATATTTTAATGCATATTTTCAGCATTTATCACATACATGTTACTTCACTCAAATAATGTTTAATTCTAAAATGAAAAGACTCGTTATAAGTAACAGATTTGTCACAGTGCAAAAACTGAGATTCATAATGCACCTGCTCACGTTTGCACAGCTGCTATCTTCTATATCGATGCACATGTTGCATAACGTTCTATGTAGATGTTGTATTGCAAACAAACAGGTTAAACGTGTCAGAAAGTTCTGAGTGACACAGAGTGACTTATTAAATCCTGCTTTGAAGTTTATTCTACTGATCGTATATTAATAATGGTCATTTACACCTGGAATAATTCATACGCCTGCTGAATAATGCATTAGATAAACCCGAATGCTCATGTAAAGTAACCTGAACTGTTTGAATGGCTCCCCCCCGTTATCATTGTATCCATTTCCATTTCCATGGCCACATTTTGACCGGTCACCCTATTTACATTTATGCATTTAGCAGACGCTTTTACCCAAAGCGAATCAGGCTATACATTTTGTTGTCAGTATTTAGTGTTCATTTATGGAAAGCTCAGATCTAACGTTTATCTGTCATGTTCTCTCTTCTCCAGATCAGTCCGTTGAGACCCCAGAGGCCGAAGAGTCAGGTGATCAACTTACTGGGTGAGAAAAGACTGTCGGTGTCTCCAGGAGCCCCTGCCAACCCGTCTGTGCCCAGCGTCCCGCCCCCCATCACCCCCCGGGCCAAACTGACCTTCAGCTTACTGTCTGGATCCAGTATGTCATACTTCACTGATCTGAGCGATTCCCCTCCACTTTATTTCAAGACCTGATGACATCGGGCCAGGTTTACTAAAGCAAACTAGAATATAATAACATAACAAAATAATAGTAACATAAATGTACAAAAAGGCTCTTTTGATATGGAATTCAAAATCCAAAGCTGACATTCTGGCATGATTTGAATGAATGAAGCTGAAACGCTGTAAATCAGAGAAATTCAGCATGGAGATATCTCATCACACATCTGAACACCTGCGTGCCTACAGCTGTCTGCATATTTGAAATAATAATAAAGAAAAGAAAAATGCAGCACAACTAGCTTTGGCATCACATATTGTCCTCTGGTGATGATTAATCAACATAATTCATCATATTTTAGCTGTTGGAACAAATAGAGTTGTTGACAATTATCCAAGATTCTGAAATGATTAAAACAAAGTGAACACATTAATATATAAAATGTCATTTATTCTGTGATACTATGCTGAATTTGTCCTTTGTGAATAGAAAGCTCAAACAGTATTTAATTTAAAAATATATATATATATAAATCTTTGTAACATAATAAATCTGTTTACTGTCACTTTTAATCTATTGAATGCATCCTTACTGAATAAAAGTATTAATCTCTTTAGAAAAACATCTTCCCAAACCCAAACTTTGAGCGGTGGTGCATGCAGTAGTTGAACAGTAGGGTCATTTGCATACCAATTATTTTAATATTAGCTTTTAAAAAGAATATCACTTTATGGCTTTATTTTGAGTTTTTTTTACTCTCTATATATATATATATATTCATTTTCTCAGTGAAATTAGTGGCTGTGGTCATTTCTTTCTCCCACATTACCAGCTAATCTATAAAACATGTACTTTTGGTCTGCTCAGTTTTTTATGTTATGAGACAGCAATTCTTATCAGGGCAAGTTTTAACGATTTATTTATCCAGTTAAATGTTTACGGTTTAAATAATCATTTGTAGAATCGTACCCCGTCTTGCCTATCATCTAAGTTGAATGTGTTTGTTTTGATGATATTGTATTTATGATCATATGTTTTTGAATTTTCATTTGTATCTGTCGTGTAACAGCCGGTGAATACAAACTTTGAATATGATCGTTTGCTGGCGTCTTGTGGTCCGTCTCATGCTGTAGTGATGACACACAAACGTAACGCTGTGATGTGAGACGCAGGACTCTGCAGAGGTGTTAAATAACTCGTGTCTGATCTGGGCTTGTGTAATGGATTCAGACTCTAGTGCGAGGCGTTTTCTCTCTCATGGGTTCAGCCTGCTGTCTGTATTCAGAGTTTACACCGCGTGTCGTCATCTGTGCTGGAATCACTGCGCAGGCCTCCTAAAACAACTGATTTACATTCAGTTTGATGATTTATAAAGGATTTAGGCACATGCATCATCATGTTGATCTCAACAGCAATCTGTCTTGTTTCAATGCAGATCTAGAGCTGAATGGGACGAGTTATGGAGATAAGGGCGAAACTCCGCCTCCACTTCCTGTCAAGAGCAGCATGGGTGACTATGGAAACTTGATGGACAACTCAGACCTGGCCAGCCCGACCACACCCCCTCCTCCACTGCCACACCAGCGGGTAAAACGCTCCATCCACCTCCATCATGACTGGCATACATGTTTACTGCTTGATCTGCATGTTGATTCTCCATGAAGAAATCACTTGCTGTTGTTCAGCTGTGAGATCGTCAGTGTAGACTCTCCTCATCGCTGCACACTGAACGCCGTGATCTACACGGAGCAGATGTGTGACGGTCAAACACAGCTTGACCAGAGCGACTGAAGATGCTCGCCTCTGAGTCTCTTTCTCTCTCCAGACTCGGTTTAATTAACCCATAACCTGAACTTCTCTGCAGCGGCTGGACGTTACAGTGTTAAAGGTTGAAACGGCTTTACGACGGGCCGGCAGGCTGTAAAATAGTATTTATGATACACTTAATGTTCAAAGGCTTGCGGTCGGTAAGAGTTATGCTTTTGAAAGAAGCCAGCCTTTGACGCTCAACAAGGCTGCATTTATTTGATCGAAAATACAGTAAAATCTGGAATATTGTGAAATATTAGTTCAATTTCAAATAATAGAATATTCTTTAAAATACCATTTGTGACCCTGGAGCACAAAACCAGTCATAAGTCACATGGGTTTTTGTAGCAATAACCAACAATACATTGCATGGGTCCAAATGTTAAGTAAAGATATTAAGTAAAGATCATTCTCCATGAAGATATTTTGAACATTAACAGTAAATATATGAAAACGTAATTTTTGATTAGTAATATGCTAATAATAAGAACTTCATTCGGACAACTTTAAAGGAGATTTTCTCAATATTTAGATGTTTTTGCACCCTCAGATTCCAGATTTTTTAATAGTTGTATCTCAGCCAAATATTGTCATATTTGTTCTAACAAGCCATGGAAAGCTTATTTATTATAGCTGAAGCATAAATCTTAATTTACAAAAATTGACCCATATGACTGGTTTTGTGGTCCAGGGTCATATTTATTCCTGTGATGCGAAGTTGAATTTTCAGAAATCATTTGAATATGCTAATTTGTTGCAAAAGAGTCATTATTTTAGTAATTTTACTACATTTTACTTTTAATAATAACTGCATTTAATTGAACTAGAAATATTTCATAACACTATGCATGTCTTTACTATTGCTTTTAATCAATTCAGTGCATCCTGGCTGAATTAAAATATTGTGTTATCGTTTATTTCATTCATTGTTGCTTTCATATATCATTGTCGTATCAAGAGACCAGATCATCACAGAGATTGTATTATTTACTCCGTCTCTATCACTCTGATTTACATTATCACTTAAAAGTTTGGGCTCGAAAATATATATATTTCCATGTTACTTAAGCTCACCAATTAAATTGATTAAAAACACAGTGAGAACAGTAATATTGTGAAATATTGCAGTTCAAAAGAGCAGTTTTCTGTTTGAATACATTTTAAAATGTAATTTATTCCTGTGACGCAATGCTGAATTTGTTCTTTGTGAAAAAATAGAAATCAATAGAGATTATTAGACCAATATTTTTTTTTTATATATACATAAAATTATAATATACAAAATGATTAATATATATTATTTGTTTATGATATTAACTCAAATGTATTCATTCATGCATTCTGTTGCTTTCATCTGTCAGTGATATGAAGAGACTTGACTTAGGCCAGAAAGGAAGCACTAGTAATGTAATGTGGAGTTTAGCATGGACAAGCAGATCTCTCAGTGACTCACGTAATGAAGAATTAATGCTTCACTCAAGTGTTTTAAAAGGTGTTTCATTTTTTCAGCACCTTCCGCCTCCGCTACCCAGCAAGACCCCTCCTCCTCCCCCGCCGAAGACCACTCGCAAGCAGACCTCCATCGACTCGGGAATCGTCCAATAAGCCAGCAGACGACATCGTCAAACGGAGACGTCCGCATCGGCCCTCAATGATTTTCCGTCAACATCCCTGACAGTATGACATGATGAATACGTCTCCTCAGCCCCGCTCATAACGGCTGATTATTGTCCACTGCCGGGT
Source organism: Gymnocypris eckloni scoliostomus (assembly GCA_027564155.1). NCBI lineage: Eukaryota > Metazoa > Chordata > Actinopteri > Cypriniformes > Cyprinidae > Gymnocypris > Gymnocypris eckloni. The sequence goes on along the minus strand of CM050430.1, from coordinate 25,938,836 downwards.
CAACGCTCGGAGCCTGTACTCGAGTGACGATACAAGCTCAGAGACACAGTCTACTTCACACCGCTCCAGCTAATATATGCAGTGCAACTGGAGTCTGGGAATTCTGGGTATTTTTAGCAGATGTTTAACTAAAACTCCTCTTGAGATGAATCGAGGGTTTTCTGTCTTTAGGCAGGAAGACGTCTTTTACGCACATTATCATGGAGACACGAGACCAATTCAAACCACTTTGGTGTCTCATAATCAAAGTTTCCTCTCATTTTTACATGATATTTTTATCCTCAATATATACACATTTATGTACAGAGGTTTGTATATATGATTTTATTTTATTGTTTTCTTGAAAGTAAATTTTATCCTTTTTTTTGTATTCGCAGTTTATAAAAATTGGCATTTTGATCCAAAAAGGGCTTGTTTTCTAATAAGAGGGACAGTAAATGTATTCTTACATGTATCTTTTATTGAATTTGTTGTGTTGTTCGTTCTCAATTAGAGTGAAAACAACAAAGTCATTGTACCAATCAAGTGTATAAACCACATAAAAGCATATGGATAAGATTGACCGCTCCAAATCCACTACTGACTTCTGAATAAACTCAATGTATTTGTAAAGGCCTCTTTGGTTCTGATTGATCCAGTGCATTGTAGACATTCTGCAGATATCATGTTTGTTTTGTCCAGTAAGGCAGTGTTTTAGTGCGACGTGGAGCTGAATCAATGACATTGAATGTGCAAACCAGCGGACATGTTTGCATCATAAAGACTGCCAGCTTTCACTTTACTGAAAAGGTTTTGAGAATAGCAAAGCATTGACGCATACATGCATAATCACTGCAGCGTCTTCTATGAGCTGAGGGAGGAAATATGTTCAAGGTCACGTTCACCACACATCCAGGCAGATTTACTGCTCTAGTCTCAGTGAATGATCTACGGTGTAATTCTGATGATTGTTATGAAGTAATTGATCTTAAACATGCAGCATTCACCATCTAACAAATGACAGATTGTGCCAATCACACTGGGTTGGGTTCTGGTGTTTGTTACATTAATCATTCAAGTCAATTCATGCAGAACATTTTGGATTCTGAAATAAATGTGTTTTTGTGAAAAACACTTTTGTGAAGTGAGTAGCTCTCACCTATAGTACAATTTTATGAAATGTTACTCACTCTCAGGCCATCCGAGATGTTGATGAGTTTGTTTCTTCATCAGATTTGGAGAAATTCAGCATTACATCACTTGCTCACCAATGGATCCTCTGCAGTGAATGGGTGCCGTCAGAATGAGAGTCCAAACAGCTGATAAAAACATCACAATAATCCACAAGTAATCCACACCACCCCAGTCCATCAGTTAACATCTGGAGAAGATAAAAGTCACATGTTTTTAAGAAACAAATCCATCTTTAAAGGTGTTTTAACTTCAAACCGCTGCTTCCAGCTAAAATATGGGTCCTCTATCTATAATATTACTTTCTCCAGTGAAGTCATCTGGTCTGAATCAAGAGAAAAATATGCACAGATCAAGCACCGTTTATAAGTGAAAACAATCCAAAACATGGTGGATTTTGATGTAAGAGGATTTTTTTATTATGGATTATAGACTCCTATTTTGGCAAAAACAATTACTATGTTTAAAGTTAAAAACATCTTATTGAAAGGTTTGTTTCTTACAAACACACAGCTTTTCACTTCTCCAGATGTTAACTGATGGACTGGAGTAGTGTGGATTATTGTGATGTTTTTATCAGCTGTTTGGACTCTCATTCTGACGGCACCCATTCACTGCAGAGGATCCATTGGTGAGCAAGTGATGTAATGCAGAATTTCTCCAAATCTGATGAAGAAACCAACTCATCTACATCTTGTTTGGCCTGAGGGTGAGTACATTTTCATTTTTGGGTAAACCATTCCTTTTGTGTTTTTAACCATGTTTAAACTTATTTGTGTGGTAAGTTTGAGTTCCCATATTTGCAGGAATGACCCGTGTGTGTTTGAGATGGCATGAAGAGCGTGTGAAATGATAGAGAAGGAGATAAACCGTCCCACGGCGTCAGACGCGTCATGATATTAATACCCGACTGAGTCAGTTTCCCACGGTACACTATCAACATGGACCCTGAATAATCCAGCAGAAGATTCCCTTTGAAAGGAAAGGTCGTATGATCAAATTCAATCAGTCTCCAGGCTGAGCTTCAGATAAGTAGCTTAATTCTCTTCAAAATATATTTTCTTTTTTTAACTTGGTATCACTTTAGTCACACTGCTGTCAGAACTGAAATAAACACAGTTATATTGTATGCTTCATTGCGCAGTATAGCGGCGTTCATTTAGCAGAATATGTTTCCATGAGAGAAATTGTTTGTTTATTAGAGGATGCTGGGAAAATATCCTGCTGGTTTTTCCTTCATGTTAATTACAGAATTGTTGAGGCCTAATACAACAGCGGCAGCAAATTCAATTTAACTTTCTATTTAAACCAGAGGCAGAAAATAACTTAACTCTGTAAATCCCAAATGTGTCCAATGCATCTCCGTGAGAACTAATGTCTTGCTCTTGGATAGTCCAGTGAAACAAACTACGTCTTTGTGAGTTTTTAACAATAGAAATATGGAGTATAGAAGACATAAATGTATTTTATTCTGGATAAAAGGAAATTATAAACTAAGAATATGGTTTGTTCAATTTAACAGTTATATCCTACAGTTCAAATGTTGTCCGAATCTCGAGAAATCTTTTGTGCCTTGTTTTAAGTGTGCTCGGTGTATATATGTCACATCACAGGTGATGAAACACAGCATGCGAGAAAAGATGATTGCATTTGCTTAAGCTATTTACCTGTGCCAGCGGTGAAGAACAAACCCGGTGTCATTTATGTGCTGAATAACATCTCTGGTCAGGAAATCAATAACCAGCCGTAAGTCCGTGTGAAATGATGTCCTGCCACGGCCAGCGTGTAATGTATTGCCTTCACTTTTGATTGACAATAAACAATAACTGCAATGCAAAAGCTAAGCTTAGGCCAAAGCTGCGCTCTAACCGTCTCACACGTCGAGCCTTGTAAACGTCTTGATTCTCCTTTAGTGAAATTCTCTGGCTGTTTTCTATGAATCACTTCTGATTTTAATATAACTGATATATATTCATACAGGAGGAGCCGAAGGCTAAATTGAATCCGTATTTCACTGTGATTGTGTTTGGTCTCTGTGGTGCGGCTCTGATTGGAGGGGAACATCCTCCATTGAACCTCATCTGCAGCGTGCACATAAACCGTGTCTGTGTACAGAAACTGTCTGGCTTGTGTCGTTCTGAGGAGAATTTAGGGGAACTGGCCTGCTGTCTCCATAAATGACTCGCAGACACAAATTCCCCTTTATACTTCAATCCAAAGCTCAAAAATCTGTACAGCTCACAATTATCATTGATTGATTGATTGCATGCAAATGTATGTATGTGTGTATGGTATGCATTTATTAACTTCTATATTTACTTATTATCATTATTATGTATGGAATAATTGATGACATGACATTGAATGATTAGAAAATAATGCACAACCGAGGTGGTGATGCAGTCAACCCCCTCCTTTTTTCTGTTCTTCTAATAATTCAACTTCCCATCATAAATGATTTACTATGGCTACCATACATTGTAGATGTTGTGTTTGTCAGGTTTTGTCCTCAACGGTCTCTTAAGAGTTGGTCTGATTTCTTACGCGTCTCTTTTTTGTTAAGGCTGAAAAGATCTTGTAAATAAGTGAAATGTTTGGAGCAGTGATATGAACGTGATGTCAAGACCTGCTGGAACTGCGTTAGATGTGTTTTCCCTGCAAATAACTGCACACCTTAGAAAGTTCATCAACCAATCAAACTCAAGCATTCAGCAGACCAGTAGTATGTATTTATAGGGCACAATGTATTGTTAATATGAAGGAATTTTGTATTTATTTTTTCCACCCATATTGATGCATTGTGTTGTGTTTTAGCGGTAAAAGAAAGGTATTGTTTTATTATTAAACTGTATTTCTTTTTATTTGTATCTTTGTTTGTATATCTGTCCAGAATGATGTGATTGTGTTGTCTTCATTCTTCTTGAGGGTGAGTCAAACATTAACAAACTTTTCATTTTGGTGCACTGTTCATTCTTTTTCATTTTCAGCTTTTAGAAGTTTTATGTGCTTTTATCATTACTTTTTTAATATATCTATTGTATGTTTTTTTTTAGTTTAGTCATTTTAGTAATTGAGCTTTGTTTATTTAATTGATATTTTATTTCAATTAAAGAAAACATGTTTTATTAGTTGTTTAATGCGTATTTGGAAAGGAAAATATTTTTATATTTATTAGTAAACACTGACAAACTACATTTTTTGGAGCGATGTTCTTTTAACAGGGTTTTTAATCCTTGGTTTAGTTGCAAAAAACTGTAATTTTAGTTTGTTTGCTCTCGTTTTAGTTTGTTTTCTAGCTGTGCTGTATGTCATTTTGGGTAAATATTGTTCATGGTTTTAGTTTGTGCTCACACAGTTTTCCTCTGTATCGGTGCTGAATTATGAGTATCTGACACTGTAGATTTGACATTGTCTTGCAGGTATCGATCACCTCGTGGTGTTTTATTGCAGCTCCGTTACAGCAGCAGATCGGTGAGAAAAGCAAAGACAGACTCGTTTCCACTGCGGATCTCAGCGTCTCTCAGCAGGTGGACTGAGTCCTTAGAGAGCCGAGGTCTATTTCTGTGTTATCTGTCCATTCCCTCATTTCCAGCGAGAGCTCAGCTTTGGATCCCAGGAACTACACAATCCCACACAATCGTATCTGGAATTTACCCAGAGAAATGTCTTATCGTCTGTGTTTAAGAAGCTCTGCTACAAAACCTAGTGAGCTTCCTCACTGCATACTGCCTACAGATGCCTCCTTAGGTGGCACCTTAAAGAAGTTCACTCAAAAATGAACATTTACTGAAAATGTACTCGCCCTCCGACCATACAAATGAGTTTGTTCTTCCTCAAAACAGATTCAGAGAAATGTAGCATTCCACCACTTGCTCATCAGTAGATCCTTGCAGTGAATGGGTGCCGTCAGATTGAGTCCAAACAGTTGATAAAAACTTCACAATAATCCTCAAGTAATCAACTCAGAAGAACATGTGTAACGAGAAGATGTGTATTTGTTAGAAACAAATCTATCGAGTTGTTATAAGTTGTCCTCTATCCATAATATTGCTTTCTCCAGTGAAAAAGTCACCTCGTCTGAGAAATATGCACAGATCAAGCAGCGTTTCTAGCCAAAACAGCCCAAAACTAAGCGTGATTATGGATATGGCCTGAAGCGATGGTTTTAAAAGTTAAAACATCTTAATGAGGGATTTGACGTTTTCTCTTCACAAGATGTTAACTGATGGACTGGAGTGGGGTGGATTATTGTGATGTTTTTATCAGCTGTTTGTATTCTGACGGCACCCATTCACTGCAGAGGATCCATTGCTGAGCAAGTGATGTAATGCTACATTTCTCCAAATCTGATGAAGAAACAAACTCATCTACGTCTTGGATGGCCTGAGGGTGCGTATACATTTTCAGCTGATTTTCTTTTTTGGCTGAACTGTTCCTCTAACTGGAATGTATCCTCACCGACTTGCTCTGTATTGGCATCAATAAAGGCGGCAAAATGGGAAGAATCAATGATTAAGATGCCTGCATTCACATCCTAAAAGGCAGTTAACTAGGTTTTGGAACGCAGTGATAATGTTAGGCGTTTTGGCTGCCATAGTGTTTTATTTATAGTGTGATTCTGTTCTCAGGGTTATTAATGCGGATTTCATTTTTGTGGCATGTAAAGGGATTGTGTTTATTTTGCAAAATGTTCTGGGTGGTGCTATTGCAGTGATTAATAGCCTAAAGCAAACACTCATCCCATAAAATTCAAGAACAAACTTAATGTTGAATCAATAAATGCAGTAAATATTTCTTCTGCTCTTGCTCTTTAATGCAGTTTAATAAACACACATCTTCTCAGGTTTGCCTGGTGAAAGGCTTCTGCTCGAGGCTCAGATGTCTGCAGATCTTTGACTTTATGATCCATCTGAGAGCTTTTTATTGTGTCTGGAGACCCAAAGCCAGAATGACATCATCCGCTTGGAAACCTCTCAAGCTGTCTGGCTCAAAGCTTCTGTCTGCGACATCTTTTCTGTCAATTCATTTCATTGTTCTGATACAACAGTAACAGAATATTAATTACATAGAGTTAAGTACATGGTGATTCCTGAATATCAAGTATCTGTTCATTCCACGAGACATAAAACAGTATTATATTAATATATATTAACATATTTTGATTATTATTTCTTTCTGGTCTTATTGAGCTGGAAAACTGGTTTTCTGGTCTCAGCAGTTTTAGAGGGTTTTGGACACTTTTCAGTTTGAGAAAACAAGACTTAATCCAGCAAAAACTAGCAAACCTTCTTGGGCTAGTGTAGGCACTTTCAGCATTATAGATCCTGCTGCTGCTAAATCTAGAAAAGCGTTGTGTATGTGGGAACTGATAGAATTGAATCGATTGGCTGCGTTATAGAGTTGTCCAGTTGTGTGTTTCTGATCGATGTTATGTAAATGTGGTGGAGGAATATAGTCCTTGTGCTATTGATCCCGGCTCATATAATCACTAGACTATGGTCACACTCGAACACCTCGATCAGGCCAGTCAAACAAACACTCGGTGATCAGTCTCTTCAACTTTACTCAATTCCTTTAGTTCTGGCTTTCCTGTGTTGATGTATTTCCATAAGCAGGTACAGTAGTGTTTAGCCTTTGACAGTCATGAATCATGATTCGCTTCCTGTTGATCGTCCGAGTCTGGTGTTTATTATTTAATGAGATGGAAAAGTCTCTCTCTCTCTCTCTCTCTCTCTCTCTCTCTCTCTCTCTCTCTCTCTCTCTCTCTCTCTCTCTCTCTCTCTCTCGATTCATTCATTCACATTAAATATAAGCACTATCCAGAGTTTTATAATGTAAAAACTGATGCTGTTCGTTAAAATGTATCATGGTTTTCACAATAATATACTGTTTTCAACATTGATAATAATTATAAATGTTTCTTGATCAGTATATTATAATGATTTCTGAAGGATTATGTGAGACTGGAGTATTAATGCTGAAATTTCAGTTGCGTATCACAGGAATAAATGACATTTTTTACAATATATTCACATAGAAAACGGTTATTTTAAATTGTAATAATATTTCACCAAATAAATGAATAATATAATCAATTGAATGAAGCCTTGCCTAGCATAATAGATTTCTTTCTAAAACAATACAAAAAAAAAAAAATTGAATGGATACAATATTGAATATACTTAATAAAATATGTGAATTCGTAATCAATATTTGACATAAATCAAAGCACTGTCAGCCAGACCGTCTGTTCCTGTCTAAAGCGCCTGAAGAAGCTGTGAAGTCAGCCAGACTTGTGTTAATAGTCAAGCGTTCTTCAGTGAATATAGAAAGCGATTAGGTGAATAACTCTGTGATGTTGAAGAGCACTAACTCGTGTTAGATATCAAATATTAAACTGCGTGAAAAGACTTGTTCATGTTTTGTTTTCTTGTCTTTCCTCTTGTTCTCTCTCAACCCATTTTAACATGCACAGAAATGCTTCACTTTATTAAAACCAAAGAGTTTCTGTAACTCAGAGACACATTAATATTCTGTAAATATCACATTTCACCGCTGATTTCAATAGTTTAGTTGCTAAAGAGCATTCAAATGCACTATACAGACACATTTAGTGTAAAATAGTCTAATAACTATTTTAGTTTTAAGTAACTATTTGAGTGTTTCTTCTTTTTCTTCATAAGCTATACATTCTGGAAATATTTTCTCTGCTGTAAAACTCTTCTGGATTTCAGCGGTGTGGATTATTGTGATGTTTTTATCAGCTGTTTGGACTCTCTTTCTGACGGCACCCATTCACTGTAGAGGATCCATTGGTGATCAAGTGATGTAATGCTACATTTCCCCAAATCTTTTCAGATGATATCTACATCTATGATGGCCTGAGGGTGAGTGTGTTCATTTTTGGGTGAACTGTTGCTTTAAATGCAGTATATGTAGTCACTGGGTTTGGAGCGGAGCCGTTGTGTTTGAGCGGGAAATGTGTTTACAGCATGTGACATGTCACTTTCATTTATCATGCAGGCTGTGCATTGGTGTGTGTGTTTTTGCTATCGATATATTTTGGCTTGTGTGACTGTGAAATGAACAGGGTTTCATCTTTGAACGCCTCTCTTCACACAAGCACACACACTAACTGACATGAATTATTTGCCAGACATTTAAATTCCCTCTCGCTGCTCAGGCTCTCGTAGTTCAGAAATGTCACGGTTGAGAAATCCACTAAAGATCTTTCAGTGATACTGCATGTTTCATGGAAACAGACGAGAATGTTCAGACAGGCAGCAAAATACAATTCATTTATTTATGTATTGTTCTATATCTGTCTGAAATCACTGGTTGTTTGCAGTCTAAACAGCAAAAAACACATGAAATCTTATGTTTACAAATCAGGTCAAAATCAAATTTCAAACTAACATGCATGAGCAGTTTGAAATCTGATAATATATATATTATAAATTGATTCTTTTTTTTCTATAACTTATTTTAATTTGTTAATTTATTTTGTATCTTTTTGTCCCATTATTTCTCTTGTCTGTTTGCTTGTCTGGATATAGCTTTTATTGTTGTTATATCCTTATCCATGTTTTCTGGTTTCTGCTTAAGCACCTTTATAAACTCACTTTAAAGATGCCATATAAAATTATTAATTATTATTATTTAATTATGTTTTATTAAATATTCATGTTTTTAATTGTTGTTATCATTGTTATTATTAATACTTTAAGTGTATATATTAATGCACAGATGTCCTATTTCGAAAGAATGTTTCATTGTTTAAAACTCAATATTTATGAACGTTTTGATTGTTGCAAAAAAATAAAATAATAATAATAATCCAAATATGCCACATATAGTTGCAGAAGTTGTGGTTTCCCTCAATGATGGGATTGATAAAATACTCTAACAGATGTCTTCTGCTGCTGAGTGAAAATTCTTTCTTCGCTGTTATTTTTCAGTAAATATATATTTTTAATACAGCTACTGTGAAACAAAATTCATCTTAAATCTTTCAAATTTCGTCATCAGGGCTTTACAAATCTCTCAGCACAGTTTTAGTTTGTGTGTAATTTCCTCTGTTCTTCTTGTATCACTCCTGATCTGGAAGCTTTTTTATTGTGCTTCATCACCCTTCCCATGTTTGTTCGTTTCTCTCTCTATCTACAGGAACATACTGGAGGTGTCAGGTGCTTGAGCAGGTCTGAAGAGGTTTTGAAGAACAAACACAAGTCACTTGAGCGGGGATAATCTGCTCTTCCACGTCCTTTCTGTCAGAGGTAACCCAAGCCGTCATCAGCACCCCCGGCACTCCGGGTTCATGATTACGAATGAGAGTGTATTTAGAGGGCACTGTGGAGACACTGGTAATTCACTGGTGTTTAAGTGCGCTCACACGTTCACTGCTGGTGTTCCTCTGGGATTCGGGCTGGAGGAGAGTGCTGAGGTTGTGTTTCTGCTGAGTTACCGCTGTGTCCTTGAGCGAGAGACTTTCTGCTTTCAAGCGCTTCAGTGTCTCTCTGCTTAAAGCATCTGCAAAATGAGAGGATTTAGAAAATCAGCTGCGTATGATATTACAAGAATCTTATTTCTCATTTTACACCGCATGCTCCTTCTGCTCCAATCACTGACAAGAAAACATCACATTAAGCATTAATTCAAAATGTTTCTATATTTGTAAAATCATAGTTTCATCTGTTAACTGCATCTTTTAAGAGGAATCTTTGAGGAGTTTGCATGCTTGACGAATTACACAATCATTTTCAATATTAATATTTGGATATTTCATAAAGAAGAGACGGATATTTTTATAAATAATATTTAAATTATATAAAATATTAAAATACGTATTTAAGATCTTGTAAATAAACTCCATGTATTAATATTTCAGAAAGTTAAACCATGTCAGTTTATATGTTACAGTATTTTTTGGATTAATAAACAACACAAACTAGTAATGCTATTTAATTTAGCTCAAATCTCTGACTTTTCTCCTCTGGTTTGTCACAGCTCCAGTCTGACTATAACATTGATCTGTAATTATGAGTGAAAGAAGATATTGAACCAGAAATCATCAATGTATGCTCCTAAAGTTGACTGATTGATGCTGAAAAGTGGGTCTTGTGTTCAAGACTGTGTCAGGCGGTCGAACAGTCATTTCAGATGTTGATTAAGAAATTATACATTTTGATCAAATAGATCATTTTCTTTGGAATAACGTGATGAATCATGAATTATAAGACCAGAAGCATGTATTAAAGTTAATAGGGTCAAGTTCAACTCATTTTTGTTCAAGTATTCGGTGTGTTCGTCTCACTCATTCACTCACAGTCTGTCTCTGACGGCAGACGCACAGACAGAGATGTTAATTCCTCCACGCTCTGATTAAAGGAATTCCACATTTCATTAGAAACCACAGGTGCTTCCAGAGCAATTAACACGCCGTGGAGCGTTGCTAGGTGACCGGCCACAGACACAAGATGTAAAGATGAGCGCTGAGATACAGCTCAAAATGACTCTCTCTCTCCCTGTACTCCACAATAGATCAAATTGTGATTTTTGTCTGGGAGGGAGGAGAGTGGAGTCGACTGTGCCGACTGAAAAATGAGACTAAAACTAATTCTAACATAAAAAAATCCTGCTCCCTGAATGCATGTCATTATGTCTGATATTATGTCTGCTTGCCCATCAAAATGAACTCTTTCTGAAGCACTTTTTCCATTGCCCAGATGATGCAGATGTTTTAATTTGATTTGATAGCAGACTTAAACAAAACTGTTCAAAGACACTGCTCAAAAACATTTCTTATTATTAAAAACAGTTGTGCTGCTTCATATTTTTGTGGCAGGCCTTATGCTACCATTCAACCAGTTAGGGTAAGATATTATCATTATTCAAAATGATTATTATTTTTTTTACAGTAAAGACATTTATAATGATACAAAAGATTTGTGAGATGCTTTTGAACTTACCATTCATCAAATCAGCATATAAGAATGATTTCTGAAAGATCATGTGACACTGCTGAAGTAATAATGTTGAAAATTCAGCTTTTTATCACAGGAATAAATTACATTTTTAAATATATTCAAAAAGACAACAATAATATTTCACAATTTAAGTTTTTAATGTAGCCTTGGTGAGGAAGAGACTTCTGTAACACACAATCTTAGTTCTTCCAAACTTTTGTCTGGTAGTGTATTTGACATGCACAAAAGAAGAAAGAAAGAAAGTGCTGAGGTTGCACTCTCCCTATCCCCTAAATGTGGACGCTGCACTATACAGATCATCCAAGTGCATCAGACACTGTTTGCTCGGCGGATGAGAAAAGAACATGAATCTCCTGACACGAGCGTTTGGACATGTGACATTATACCAATCTGAACTCGACCTTTGAAGAGCAGAATTCATTTCCTGATGCGTTTGTTAATCTAACGTTAATCACGGGCCAAAGTCGCACAATAATGAGAATATTCTTCTTCTTCTTCTTGGCAGGAAAAAGGATGAGAGATAAAAGCTCTTGACCGTGGCTCTCTTATTAGAGCCATTTACAGATAACAACATTTCTCATTGTGCTGATGACGAGTTTCTCTAAAATGTGTTGAAGTGTCTCTCTGAATATTGTTCCAATTAACTCAACTTTTACTGGTTGTATTATAAAGTGATGAAGGCCCCCACTGGTCCTGAAGTGTATCCGTTTCATCTCTTCAGGAGAGTCAGTATCAATAACTCTCATCTGTCATGTTTCCTCTGTGATCACGGGGCATTTGCTGATCGTCAGACTCGCACTCATCTGAGCTTAAAGCAGGGACGCGGTGAGGCCCGCGAGTTAAGAGCCCTGGATAAATGTTAAGAGAAATCATGAATCATCCTTTGATGTGTTTCTCGTTCAGACCTCAGCTGCCTTTGCCTGGAGAAGTGTCCTACAAAACACAAGTGCACTGGATGAGGAGTAACACTGACCCCGTCTAGTGGCTCACTGCAGGTGCATTTGACAAAACTTGCTACATCTAGCCATGCTTAAAGGAGACCTATTATGCCATATATGATATGTGTCCTCTATATGATCATATACGATATATGAATGTGTCTGTGAAGTTTCAGCTCAAAATACCCTGCAGATTATTATATCATTTTGAAAATACCTATTTTAAGTGGAAGCAGAAACAGGCTGTTTTGGTGAATGTCTCTTTAAATGCCCCCTTTACTGAATAGGGCTGTGCATTTAAAGCTCATTCCTCAGATACAGATTTATATAATTAATTTCATTATTTAATGCCCCTTTCTTTTGGTCACAGTTTATAGTCAACAGACATCTTCATTTAGTCAAGTCCATGTTAATTTTATATATCACTTTTCACAATATACTTTGTTGTTTTAAAGAAAGTTTACAGAAATTCATGATGTTATAATATTTATAATTTATTATTCATTATTAATATATTAATTCTATTATTATACTATGCGTTATTATACCCTTTTAGAAGAGCTGGGCAAAAGCATATTTAGCATTTTGTGATGATACAAACAATCAGTTTGAGATTTGTAAATTGGAATTATGAATTATATATATGGTATAATTCGGAGGATAGGATTGTTTGCATTATAACTATGGCTGAAGTCTTAAGTCTAGTTTATTTATAGAGTCCTTCCAAAGTAGACCAAAGGACTGAACTGTAAAACAAATAGAAATAATAAAATAACAACTTATTTAAAAATGATAACAATGTAATGTCGTGACAAGACTACTATTTGTATGGTGTGTATCATTGCCAAATCAATGATGTGTATAAATGATAGGATTTTGGTCATATATCTTATATAACACTACAGTTATATAACCTGGATCAAACCGTGGCAGCTCCATCTCAACCTTCAGGAACTGATGAACCAAGAAACAGCATCTTGAAAAGCCTTATCTATAGATGATGTTTTGAAAAATAATATAACCCCATAGAATGTTTTGTCTGATTCGTTTTAACAAACACAAATGAGTATTTTAGGTGTTTGTGATTTTTCCTTTAGACAATGTTTCTGGACTTCGAGTGAGACTTTCCTCATTTTCAGACCTAACACAGAGTGGAAACATTGAAATGCTTTTACAGCAAGTCACACTTACTATGAATATGTATACGTGTAAATAGACAACATAGTGAAAGTTTGATATGTTTGTTCTTCTGTGTTTCAGATGAAACAGGAGCTGGTCAAGCGCGGTCTGCCAAACAGCGTCGAGCTGAAGTTGAGAAAACTGCAAAAGACAAAGCCATAATTATAGGAAAATGAAAACCGGTTTGTGTAACATCTGACATCAAATATCTCTGATGACTGATGATGTTTTTCATTCACCTTCATTAGATCTATATCCTATATCATACAAACATGTGTAATGTACTGTATACTTTAAAAGCAGTGTATGTAGCTTTAAATAAATGTGTCTCAATGTAATATTCCACCTCAGTGCATGATTCTTCCTGTTTCTTTCTGTTTGTAAAACATTTTATAATATGGGCATCTTAATTTGTGGCTTAATGGAAATAATACTATTTGACAATAATAAAGTCACATTGATTTCTATAGCACATTATACAATAGAGATTCTCTCAAAGCAGCTTTACAGTAATTGACAGGAAAACAACATAATGATGAAAACTTTCCAGAATGACAAGTGTGTCATTATTCAGCTCAGCTCAGTTCAAGATTCTCATTTGATGAGTCAGTGTCATTGGATTCAAATGAATATCAATATTCTGATTATATTGAATATATACTTCCTAGTAGATTTGATTCCAGACACTTTTCGTGTGAAGTTATGCTCGGTAATGTTATTTGAATCAGTGCTGCTCAAACTGTGGGCCGTAGCAGTATTGCAGGGGAGCCACGGCTAGGCTAAATCAAAATATTCAAATATTCAAATTGTTCTAAAATGTCCTCCTTATTACACAAATAAAATCATATAAAACGTATTTTTTTCCATCATACCAAAGTGAGATGCATTACTTATTTTCAAACTGATGTCAGTTGCTTAGTATGAATTCTATGGAGCCCTGTTAGGGACATTGTGGTGGGAGGAAAATATTTGTGTTCTCTCGCAAAACCAGTTGAGTTCGGACTGTTTACTTTACAGCTTGCAGTGTTCATACCACTCTGTATGTTCACAATGGAGCGGTTCATAGTGTTTGATTTTGAACTTGGACTCAAGTATAAAGAAATACAGTCAGTGCTTAGTTCAAGGCACGGTTTTGGGACATTCTAAAACGCTTAATGTGGTTTAATGTTTTAAAACAGTGACATTGGAGGACCAAATTCGATAATATTAAATACTAATAAAAGTATTAGGCTAATATTAATAACCCTCACACAAAAAAAATGTTTACATATATATCTTAAAGGTCAAGAATCTAAATGAAGCCTCAAGTTGGTGTAGGTTTCAATGTTTCACTTGTTTGGTTCAGTTAAGAATCTCCATCCTATAGGTCCCTCTAGTGGCTTTAACCTTAAAATGATATTTTATGAAATTTTTCCCACCAGATGGTGTTAGAGACACTCAGTGACTCAGTTTCTGATGTATCATCATGTTTAATGTAGAAAAGAACTGAAATGATAAAATTTTTACGTTTTTGTGTGTGAAAAAATGTACACAAATATTCATAAAATATAACAAATATCCACCTGGACCCGTTCCTTGTACGCCGTTTTCACTTGATCTTGGATCATCCTGGACTTGCTGTCATAGACAGTTTAATGTTCCTGAGGCTTTCTGTATCATGAAAGTTAATCAAACAACAAAAAATCACCTTTTGTAGCTTTAACACAGATTCATTAGATTGAGGCCTGATTTATAGAGTGAAGGCTATGCAGAGTTATTATACATTTGATTTTTATATTTCTGTACCTGAATAGGCCTACTGTTAGACTTACCTGAAAAATAAAGCACTGTTAATAAAGCACTGTTTATTTCTTTTCAATCTTTGTTTTATTATATGTAGCTATGTTTGTAATTTCATTATTTTCTATGCTGATTTACTCACCTACAAAATCACCCCAATCATTATTATTATTTTTTTCTTATCCATATTGCAAATATAGGGCTATATTGCAGAAAAACTTAATATTGCATTTTGAGTTGTTTTTTCCAATATCGTGCAGCAATATTCTGATATACTAATTGTGTAACTGTTTTTATATATTTTATTTTTGGTTACCATTTCTAGAAGTAGAGATGTTTGTTGACATAAACATGTTATTTTACTGATATTTGCCATAATCAAATGTAACTGTTCAACAGCTGTAAACATCTCTTGGTTAGTTCGGCAAAATGTGTGTTCAATCACTCACTCTGTCTATATAAATACTCTTTATTCATTTATATCAATTACATTTGATAAATAAAGCAGGAATGGAATAAATCCATATGCAATAAATGTGAAAGTATCACTTAACACTTTTTCAGTAAGGACTCGTGAACATTTGTTAACTTTAGTTAACAATGAGCAATACCTTTATAGCATTTACTAATCTTAATTCAACATTTACTAAAATATCTTCAAGATCAAATGGTAAATCTAAATCATGTCACCTTTATTTATATAGCGCTTTAAACCAATACAAATTGTAGCAAAGCAAAACAATTATGTAAATGTATTGTAAATGTATATGTAAATCTGTTATCATCAAGGAAATGCACTGAGGACTAAATGTTTTTTAATTGTATACATTTTTTTTAGTAGCATTGCCAAATGTAATAAATATATTGCAAAAACATATATTGCATTCATATACAAATGTGACCTTATTGTGAACTGTTAACAATATGAATAAACAGGTCATATATAGTTCTACATTCTTAGACATAACATGCACATTTAGTTTTGAAATGACTGGCTGTGTTCCAATGAAAACAGTTTTTTTCATTCCAGAAGACGTGTCCTTGGGGAGGGGTGACATACAGTATAAAACCATTCTTCAACACACAGCAGGTGCAAGAGACTCCTAGAAGCTGCTGAATGTAAGTCAAATCTTTCTCTATAATGTTGGGCTCCATAAATGATTTTAGACAACTAGTCTTGTGTAATGGGTTGATTTAAAACATTACATACGAATGATCTGACCTATGTGTTCACAATGTACAATTTCCAGTTTGTGATCAATTCAACTTTTCTATCAACCTGTTTCATAAGTCCAATTAAACAATTCATTTGCAAACTGGTCTGATCCGATTGCAGCTGGTTTTTAGTATTGATTCAATGATCTGCTCAGAGCAAGTTTATCAGCTTGTATAATAACACAGGATTGGTCATTTTTTACTCTAAATCTGCCAAATATCTGTACAATGATCCTGATTGCTGGAGTGCGTGCATAATGTGACAGATTGTGCTCCAAAAGTAAGGTATTCTAGTGCTGAATTATACTAGTTTGTGTTAACATTGGGATGAAAATTAAGAGGAATATTGTTAAACATCTGAATGTACACATACATGCATGCCATGTTCAAACTTCAGCACATACAATAAATAAAGTGAGAAATAAAAGTTATTTATAATAATGCAAGATATTGTATTAATGCTTTCTGTTTACAGAAGGACTCCTTTATAATTTCCGGTTTGATCTCTGAGTTTATCATGATGAGACTGTTTCCATATCTGCTGCTGTTCGTATCTGTCCTATCACTCAGTAAGGCTTTGATTACTGTCTGTTTGATTATCAGTCTAAATGTGAAAAAGAGAATACAATAATTATTTTCTTGTTCTATTTAACAGCCATGGCACAAACAACAGATCTATTTACAACATCTGAATCAAACAACATCTGAACAAACATCATCTCCATTAACATCATCTGCACCAACATCATCTCCATCAACAATATCTGCATCAACATCATCTCCATTAACATCATCTGCACCAACATCATCTCCATCAACATCATCTCCACCAACATCATCTCCATCAACATCATCTCCACCAACATCATCTCCACCAACATCATCTCCACCAACATCATCTCCACCAACATCATCTCCACCAACATCATCTCCACCAACATCATCTCCATCAACAATATCTGCATCAACATCATCTCCATCAACATCATCTCCACCAACATCATCTCCACCAACATCATCTCCATCAACATCATCTCCACCAACATCATCTCCACCAACATCATCTCCACCAACATCATCTCCATCAACAATATCTGCATCAACATCATCTCCACCAACATCATCTCCATCAACATCATCTCCATCAACATCATCTCCATCAACAATATCTGCATCAACATCATCTCCATCAACATCATCTCCATCAACATCATCTCCATCAACATCATCTCCACCAACATCATCTCCATCAACATCATCTCCACCAACATCATCTCCATCAACATCATCTGCATCAACATCATCTCCATCAACAATATCTGCATCAACATCATCTCCATCAACATCATCTCCATCAACATCATCTCCATCAACATCATCTCCATCAACATCATCTCCACCAACATCATCTCCATCAACATCATCTCCATCAATAATATCTGCATCAACATCATCTCCATCAACAATATCTGCATCAACATCATCTCCGTCTGCATCAACATCATCTCCATTAACATCGTCTGCACCTACATCATCTCTATCAACAACCACGTCTGCATCAACAACACTGGCAGGTAATAAATGCCTTTATTAGTCACAACCAGTATTCTCACAAATAGTTTGTCCACTCGAACCATCCTCACCTTGTGTGGGCCAGCATAACATCTTCAGCTGATGTAACATCATTCATGATTTCACGTTATTGGCATCATGAACAGGATCCAACCTGTGTGCTTCAGCTGCTGAAGGTTGTTGTATTTTTGTGTCAATATAAATCACAGTCAGTCCTCACACCTGATGTAAAGAAACATGAGTCTCAGAAATCAGTGTGAAATTGTATTTTTGTGTTGATTCTCTCAGCAGAGTTGGTGATATTCTATCCATTCGGCTCGGCGGCAGGAGACACAGAACGATTTATTAATTACAATAAAAGCTATGATTATGTTTCCTTCTCCACTCCATTTTCTTTCTTTGGCCGCACATACAACCACACATATGTGAGAATCCAGTTTCATTGCCAGATTAAATATGAATACAAATGTTGTGATAAGCCAATTCATACTGGATTTGAACTGATTTCTTCAATTCCAGGTTAATGATAACGGACTTCTTACATTTAACCAACCTTCACTAGAAGCTCAGCCTTCCTCTTTTCCCACACATGGAGCTGAAGATTACATTGCTCCGCTCTGGACTGACCTTAATGACTTTGGGATGGGCGTTTATTCATATCAGCAGTACACAAATGGAAGTGTCCTCACTCGAGCCACTCGGGATATAAACCAGTATTTCCCTCAGAGGGCTTTCACTGCTTCTTGGGTCTTTGTTACAACATGGGACTTTGTTCAAACACGGAATACAAGTGTATTTAATCATCACTCAGCACCGGTAAATCATTTTCTTATCACAAGGTGGAAGGCTGTATAGACCATCAATCATAAGGTTTTCTTTTCTTTTCTTTTTTCCAGGCAATCACATTTCAAGTGGTGTTAATCTCAGGAGGTGGATTTTCTTTTATTCTGATGAATTATGGAGACTGTGTTGCCATATCTTTTCCAGTGGAGGTAAAACAAATATCACAGGATAGAAACTCTATTGTGAACGGGCTCCGTGTGTATTGATAACATTAGTTTTTCTTGATTTTAATAGGCTGGATATGACACTGTAAACTCCACAGACTTCTTTCGAATTAATAATTCAACTAATGGCAGCTCCATCCCAATCCTCAAGAACACGACTAACGTAAATGTTCCGGGTCGCTGGGCCTTCCTTGTGAACCGTGGATCAGGTAAGAGGATGTGTATTACTATTAGCAGTGGTGAGCAGCTCTGGCTCAAATATATGTATTTGGATTCCACAGGTTGTCATGTTTATATCCACACATGGATATCGAGGGGATTTGAGTATTAAAGGGCAAGTGGCCCCAAAATCTCTCAAGCTAAGTGAGAGTTTAGTTTAGACACTGTTACCTGGTTTCTTCAAGAACATTAATTATGTATTTGTTAATTATTTTACTGTCACATTCACATGAGTCCACCACCAGAAGGCAATGTCAAACATGAGCCTTATAAATTATTGTGAAATATAAACAAATGTAAACAAAAATGTTTTTTTTTATTATTATTCTCTTGGCAGCACCAGAAATATTCTACCTTTTCGGCTCATCAGAAGACACAAGAAATCCTGCTGTTGATGACGGAGGTTCTTCTGTTATTCAGCTGTCGAGTCCATTTCTGTTCTTTGGCCGCACATACCGACAGATATATGTAAGAATTTGGTTCCATCTTCATTATAGGTCTAAATGTGAGTGGTGAATGCATAATAAAGTGATAATTGATTTTGAAATTATTTTTCATGTTGCAGGTTAATAATAATGGACACCTCACATTCAACCAGCCTTATTCACAATTTGTCCCCTACCCCTTTCCTGCTTATGGAAGACAAGATATAATCGCTGGTCTCTGGACTGACCTCGACAACCGTGTGAAAGGTGTTGTTTCATATCGTCAGTACTCCAGTGGAAATGTTCTCACAAGCGCCACTCAGGATATAAACACATATTTCCCAAATCTGACCTTCACTGCTTCTTGGGTCTTTGTTGCAACTTGGGAAAAAGTTGCTTACTTCAGCTTAACCAGCACAGTAAGTTTGATATTCTTCTGAAATTTGAAAGCTTTCACTTTATCCACAAAGAAAATAATACATTAAAACATTAAAATAACAGTCAGTGATGCTTATAAAATAGAACATTTTCATTTTATTTAAACAAATATTTGATAAGTGAATTTCTTTTTTTCAATCCTTGCAGGAAACATCGTTTCAAGTGGTTTTAATTTCAGGCCGTAATTACTCCTTTATTCTGATGAATTATGGTGATATTGCTGTAACTGGACATCCAGTGCAGGTAAAACAAACTTGTTTTCTGGATTGAAAACAATATGTTACTATTCACTACTGCATAATAATGCATGTACTCTATGAATATTGTTCAAATAAATAATGTTCTTACACACTTTCAGGCTGGTTATGACACAGTAGACTCCACACACTACTTTGTGATTCCTGGATCAATCAATGGCAGCTCCATCTCAACTCTCAGGAACTCCAGTAATGTCGGTGTTCCCGGTCGATGGGCCTTCAGGGTGGACGGTGGACCAAAGTCAAACAAAGGTAACCTTCCTACTTACACATTACTATCAGATTGTTCATCATAAAAAATGTGTCATACCCGGAAAAGATTATATTATAACCAATGTTATGACACGTCTCAACACAACAAACACGTCAAACTTGATTTCACCCAAATACACTGTTGCTTGTTTCATTAGAAACCAGTTCATATGCACAACATGTAAACATTTAACATTCTGTGTGCATGTGTTTTTCTCGTTAGAGTACATCATTGGACTTCGAGCAAAACTTTCTTCATTTTCTGACCTAACAGATACTGGAAACGTTCAGATAGTTTTACAGCAAGTAAGAAACCAAGAAAACATTTATACAAAATGTGGTGCTAATATACAACATGAGGAAAGTTTGACCTGTGTCTAATTTTTATTCCCCCCACCCCAGATAAAACAGGAGCTGGTCAATTACGGTCTACCAAACAGCATCGAGCTAAAGTTAAGAAAAGTACAGAAGATAAAGCCATAGTATCATTCTGATTCTTTCTTTCTTTCTTTCTTTCTTTCTTTCTTTCTTTCTTTCTTTCTTTCTTTCTTTCTTTCTTTCTTTCTTTCTTTTTACTAATTTAAAAAGTGCATTTAACACAACTTGAGGTTGACCAAAGTGCTTTACATGGCAAAGTAAACAACAAAACAATAAAAATAAATAATAAAAAAGGAAAATAATATGTCACAAAGAATAAACACAAAAACCCTTTATTACATCATTGCATAAAACAGTCATGTTCACTTTGCATCTGAAAGCACATATCTAATTGATAATGTGTAGACTGTAAAATCCAGTTTTACATTTAAGGTGGTTTTATTTAAAGGGCAAAACACATCATAAAAGTTTTACAAAAGAGAAATATGCAACTTTTTTAATATGGACAATCTTTTCAAGTTTTTCAAATCCTGAAATCTTCCGCATTAGGTTTCTTTGAATGTTCATGCGATTTCTTCAATGTGACCAACATTTGTGAGCAGATCTTTTATTTAAGTTGAATCCTTTTAATAAAAACATTCATGTAGATTACACAACTGTTCTGAATGATTCATTAATGGTCCGGTCCACAAGTTCAGTTCAGTGAAGACTGTCGGAACAAAACATCTTACATTTCTGTATTTTCCTCACACAAACCTATCATATGACTTTAGAAGAATACATCTTTAATATACTGTATATTAGAATCATAAGTTGTAAGGGACAAACTGTAACTTTCTTTGTAGTTACACAGTCATTTGGTGAAATCAAAAGAAATTCAAAATGTGTGTCTTTAAAGAAAGAATTACTCCTGACACCATATAAGCTAATGAACTCTATTATAGATCAGAGCATGACACCCATATCAGGTGCTTGCCTAAAAAGACAGGTTTATGATGTGTGTAGTTAATAGATTACCAATAGTTTTAGTTAATAGATTGCCAACTCCTTTTTTTATTCAATTTTTTCTTGTCCACTATGATGGATGCCAGGACTGAAACAACATATTCCTCATACTTACTTAATACATCGATTTTGTGCACTTTAGTTGAACTAGTGTCGAAAAGAACACATACTGTAAGAATGAAAAATGCAATAAGAATGTGGAAAAAAGATTCAAGGTTTTATTCGTCACATACTCAATTATACAGAATATAATCAGTAGTGAAATGTAAGTCAGATGATATGATGTCTCAACAAAACTTGCATTGGGTGAATCTGAGTACACGTAAGATGTCTTTGTGTGTATGTGAATGCGTTTATGTGTACTTTCTGATTGTTTTGATGAATAAATGATTGTGTGCAGCTTCAAGGCATCAGTGTGTGTGGCTGGTTATTCACTGATCTCACTGTTTCCCACTAAAACCAATGGACAATTGATTGACTGGCTATGGTCCCTATGAAGACAAATTAAATCATATTCATTTAATTATTTAACATCAATATTCATAAAACACTAACATTAGAATTTGTATATTAATATTACCTTATGTAAACAAGAAAAATGAATTTACAGTCAGTGAGTTTAGATTTAGATACTGTGCCCTCTAGATATATGACTGCAGTGTGAACAGAAAATGCTTAGAATAGATACGGCACCAACCAGGATCTTGCTTAGGCCATCAAAATAGTCAGAAATGGCCTCCTGTGAGTGATAATATCTGCACTGGTCAAATGAGCTCATGTTTGACAGGTGACAAGCTATTCTGAAATTTTGACTCGTTGTAATTGAAATGAAGATATCGACAATGTGATTATGACTAGTTACACTGGATATAAAATGTATATTCAGAATATGTATTGGAGACATCTACAAAATTAGTTTGACTTCATATTTTCCCACCAATTTCCACTAGAAAATATTTTTTGATATCTAGAAATGAGTTTTGAAATAAGTAATTAAAGACATCTATTATTGATTTTGTACTAGGCATAATTCTAATCCGAGATATCTCAAGTTACAATTTTGTCAAAGCAAAAATTGGCTAGACTGGAAAAAGAGACTTTAAAATCATTATCACAATAACTCACAAAAGTGAATATTAATATTACCTTATGTAAACAAGAAAAATTAATTTACAGTCAGTGAGTTTAGATTTAGATACTGTGCCCTCTAGATATATGACTGCAGTGTGAACAGAAAATGCTTAGAATAGATACGGCACCAACCAGGATCTTGCTTAGGCCATCAAAATAGTCAGAAATGGCCCTCCTGTGAGTGATAATATCTGCACTGGTCAAATGAGCTCATGACGTATTTAATAGTGTTTGTATTTTACCACAATGACAAACCCCACATTTAACATCTAAATAATGCTTTGTGATTTTTTTAAAACCTTGTAATGCCTGACATATAAAATTGTATATATCTTTTTTTGGAAATATAATTTATTTAATCTTTACAAAAAAACAAACAAACGGCATGACAGTTTGACCTAAGCACAGTAGATAACAGATAACTTTGTCACCCTCATTTGCTCAACAACATTTTGTCACACAAAAAGTAAAAAGTCATTGTCAATATCAGCCCTTTTGGAATGCTGATTAGCCAATCAGCTTAGAGGAACGGAACAAACAGTTGTACAGTATCACATCCTGAAAACACACACACACACACACACACACACACACACACACACACACACACACACACACACACACACACACACACACACAGAGACATACAAAAGCAAAAAAGGCCCTCACAGAACGTGGCAGAGAGTGACAACGTAATGAAATTGAAGTACAGTGCACAGGTTGTACCTCATTTTGTGATACGTTTATGGTGGGTTCACATCATTTTTGAAAGTAATGACATTGAATAAAGAAAGTTTTAAAGGTTTTGAAAAGGTTGACTTTGACTTTGAATTTCCCATGCTGCAGTGAGTGGCATTAGAGTGAAAAGTGTATTTTTTGTGTCACTTACAATTGCTGTTTCTTTATAGTATTTGTGCATGCATATTCATGACAAATACTGTATATTGGAAAAAGTCTTATATATATACATATATATACATATATATATATATATATACATACATATATATATATATATATATATATATATATACATATATATATATATATATATATATATATATATGTATATATATATATATATATGTATATATATGTATAATCCATACATGTACAAAAAGCACAAACCCCATTGTTACAGTGCTGGTTACCTGTTAAAATGCAATCAGGTGTTCAGTTATTCACCCTCCTGATCTTATTTTTACTCTTGACAGGTAATCCTTACAAGCTGTAATCTAAATGCCACATGATTACTGAAGTAAAAGATGTAGGTAACATGTGACTTTTCTTCATTCCAGGAGATATTTCCTTATAAATGCAGGTCTGGGACACAATTAAAATCAGTGAAACTTCCTGCTAAAGCTTAGCAGGTGCAAGAGCAGCTTAGAAGAAGCTGTCTAAGGTAAGCACAGTCTTTCTTTACATTTACATTTACATTTATGGATTTAGCAGACGCTTTTATCCAAAGTGACTTACAGTGTATTCAAGTTATACATGTTTTGTCAGCATGTGTGTTCCCTGGGAATCAAACCCATAACCTTTGCGTTGCTAACGCAATGCTCTACCACTGAGCCACAGGAACACAGGCATAATTCTTTAATGTTATGCCCCAGATGCCATAATTCTCAAATTTGACAATATATATTTATTATGTCCTTGATGAATACAAGTTTTAATGTATTTAAAATACAATCTTACTGATCCCTTAAATTCAATCAAGACTGGCATTTACTGCTAAAACGAATATTATCAGTGTCCACCAGATCCTCAGAGCTCAAGTGAGTGGATCATTTGACTAATGGCATGAAAAGTCAGTTACTTGCAATGAATTTTAGAATATAAATATTTCTAATCATACCAAGGTCGTGTGAAGTTTATTGTACTATTTTAAAGTAACTGCAGATAAGTTTTTGTAAAGTTTTTTTTTTCTGGAAGTCATTAAATAACTAAGATTGTTTCATAACCAATAAGGTGCTATTAATATAAATTGTATATTTGTCACAGATTCCTTATTATAATATTATACATTCCTATATACTTTGTGGTGCAATTAAGATACACTTATTCAGAGTGTAATGTATATACACAATATGTACATCATAATCATAAGCTAAACACATATTTAAAAAAATCCAATAGTTTAATAACAATTAAACATTGAATATTAGCTGTTTTTGAATGGCTGTACATAACTCCAGTCAGATCCGACTTAATTCTTTTATTTGTTTTAAGGGTTTTTATTAATCAGATTCTATAGTGCATTTGTAATAAATGGCTGATGCTTTACTGCTCTCCGATTACAGAAGAAGGACTCCTAACCTACTGGTTTTTCCTGACTTGATCATCATGAGACTGTCTCTGGTTTCACAACATCTGTTGGTGTTCATATCGGTCATGTCAATCAGTAAGGCTTTGTTTCCGTTTCATTTTTAATGTTAATATGTTTGTAAAAATACACACATTTCTGAATTTAACAATCTCTCTTTCTCCTTAACAGTCACAGCACAAATGTCATCTCCACCAACAACAACATCTGCACCGACAACAACATCTGTACCAACAACACCTGCTGCAACAATATCTGTACCAACAACCCCTTCTGCAACAACATCAGCAGCGACAACAACATCTGCAACAACAACCCCTGCAACAACATCTGTACCAACAACACCTGCTGCAACAACATCAGCAGCGACAACAACATCTGCAACAACAACCCCTGCAACAACAACACCTGCTACAACAACGTCTGCAGAGACATCAACATCTGTACCAACAACACCTGCTGCAACAACAACTGCAGCGACAGCATCTGTACCAACAACACCTGCTGCAATAACATCTGCAGAGACAACAACATCTGTACCAACAACACCTGCTGCAACAGCATCTGCAACAACAACCCCTGCTGCAACAACATCAGCAGCGACAACAACATCTGCAACAACAACACCTGCTGCAACAACATCTGTACCAACAACACCTGCTGCAACAACATCTGCAACAACAACCCCTGCTGCAACAACATCTGTACCAACAACACCTGCTGCAACAACATCATCTGCAACAACAACACCTGCTACAACAACATCTGCAGAGACATCAACATCTGTACCAACAACACCAGCTGCAGCAACATCAGCAGCGACAACAACATCTGCAACAACAACACCTGCTGCAACAACATCTGTACCAACAACACCTGCTGCAACAACATCTGTACCAACAACCCCTGCTGCAACAACATCAGCAGCGACAACAACATCTGTACCAACAACACCTGCTGCAACAACATCTGTACCAACAACACCTGCTGCAATAACATCTGCAGAGACAACAACATCTGTACCAACAACACCTGCTGCAACAGCATCTGCAACAACAACCCCTGCTGCAATAACATCAGCAGCGACAACAACATCTGCAACAACAACCCCTGCTGCAACAACATCATCTGCAACAACAACACCTCCTGCAACAACATCTGTACCAACAACACCTGCTGCAACAACATCTGCAACAACAACCCCTGCTGCAACAACATCTGTACCAACAACACCTGCTGCAACAACATCATCTGCAACAACAACACCTGCTACAACAACATCTGCAGAGACATCAACATCTGTACCAACAACACCAGCTGCAGCAACATCATCTGCAACAACAACACCTGCTACAACAACATCTGCATCAACAACAACATCTGTACCAACAACACCTGCTACAACAACATCATCTACAACAACAACACCTGCTACAACAACATCTGCACCAACAACAACATCTCTACCAACAACACCTGCTACAACAACATCTGCATCAACAACAACATCTGCAACAACAACACCTGCTACAACAACATCTGTACCAACAACACCTGCTGCAACAACATCATCTGCAACAACAACACCTGCTACAACAACATCTGCAGAGACATCAACATCTGTACCAACAACACCAGCTGCAGCAACATCATCTGCAACAACAACACCTGCTACAACAACATCTGCAGAGACATCAACATCTGTACCAACAACACCTGCTGCAACAACATCATCTGCAACAACAACACCTGCTACAACAACATCTGCAGAGACATCAACATCTGTACCAACAACACCTGCTGCAACAACAACTGCAGCGACAGCATCTGTACCAACAACACCTGCTGCAACAACATCAGCAGCGACAACAACATCTGCAACAACAACACCTGCTGCAACAACATCTGTACCAACAACACCTGCTGCAACAACATCATCTGCAACAACAACACCAACATCTGCAGAGACATCAACATCTGTACCAACAACACCTGCTGCAACAACAACTGCAGCGACAGCATCTGTACCAACAACACCTGCTGCAATAACATCTGCAGAGACAACAACATCTGTACCAACAACACCTGCTGCAACAGCATCTGCAACAACAACCCCTGCTGCAACAACATCAGCAGCGACAACAACATCTGCAACAACAACCCCTGCTGCAACAACATCATCTGCAACAACAACACCTGCTGCAACAACATCATCTGCAACAACAACACCTGCTACAACAACATCTGCAGAGACAACAACATCTGTACCAACAACACCAGCTGCAGCAACATCAGCAGCAGTGACTACAACATCTGCAACAACAACCCCTGCTACAACAACATCTGCAACAACAACACCTGCTACAACAACATCTGCAACAACTCCTGCTACAACAACATCTGCAGCGACAACAAGATCTGTACCAACAACCCCTGCTGCAACAACATCTGCAGAGGCAACAACATCTGCACCAACAACACTTGCTGCAACAACATCTGTACCAACAACACCCGTTGCAACAACATCTGCAGCGAGAACAACATCTGTTCCAACAACACCTGCTACAACAACATTAGCAGCGACAACAACATCTGCAACAACAACACTTGCTACAACAACATCTGCAGCGACAACAGCATCTGCAACAACTCCTGCTACAACAACATCTGCAGCGACAACAACATCTGTACCAACAACCCTTGCTGCAACAACATCTGCAGAGGCAACAACATCTGTACCAACAACACCTGCTGCAACAACATCTGCAGAGGCAACAACATCTGTACCAACAACACCTGCTGCAACAACATCTGCAGAGACAACAACATCTGTACCAACAACACCAGCTGCAATATTATCAGCAGCAGCGACTACAACATCTGCAACAACAACACCTGCTACAACAACATCTGCAGCACCGACGACAACATCACCCACAACAACAACATCTGCAGCGACGACGACACCAACATCACCCACAACAATAACATCTGCATTGACAACAACACACTGCTACAACAACATCTGCAGCGACGAATTTACAACATCACCCACAACAACAACATCTGCAGCATTTACGACAACAACATCACCCACAACAATAACATCTGCATTGACAACAACACATACAACAACAACACCTGCTACAACAACATCTGCAGCGAGCGACAACATCACCCACAACAACAACATCTGCAACGACAACAACATCACCCACAACAATAACATCTGCATTGACAGCAACACATACAACAACAGCATCTGCAACCATCGCAGCGACAACATCATCACCCACAACAACAACATCTGCATCGACGGCGACAACAACATCACCCACAACAATAACATCTGCATTGACAGCAACACATACAACAACACCTGATACAACAACATCTGCAGCGACAACGACAATATCACCCACAACAACAACATCTGCAGCGAGACAACAACATCACCCACAACAATAACATCTGCATTGACAGCAACATACAACAACACCTGCATACAACAACATCTGCAGCGACGAGACAACATCACCCACAACAACAACATCTGCAGCGCAACAACAACATCACCCACAACAATAACATCTGCAATGACAACAACACATACAACAACAACACCTGATACAACAACATCTGCAGCGACGACGACAACATCACCCACAACAACAACAACATCTGCAGCGACGACGACAACAACATCACCCACAACAATAACATCTGCAGTGACAACAACACATACAACAACAGCATCTGCAGCGACGACGACAACATCACCACCCACAACAACAACATCTGCATCGACGACGACAACAACATCACCCACAACAATAACATCTGCATTGACAGCAACACATACAACAACACCTGCTACAACAACATCTGCAGCGACAACGACAATATCACCCACAACAACAACATCTGCAGCGACGACGACAACAACATCACCCACAACAATAACATCTGCATTGACAGCAACATCTGCAGTGACAACAACACATACAACAACAGCATCTGCAGCGACGACGACAACATCACCCACAACAACAACATCTGCAGCGACGACGACAACAACATCACCCACAACAATAACATCTGCATTGACAACAACACATACAACAACAACACCTGCTACAACAACATCTGCAGCGACGACGACAACATCACCCACAACAACAACAACATCTGCAGCGACGACGACAACAACATCACCCACAACAATAACATCTGCATTGACAACAACACATACAACAACAACGTCTGCACCAACAACATTTGCACCAATAGTTTTAACAATATCTGTATCAACTACTCTGGCAGGTAATTATTGACCTTTGATGTATGATAGAAATGTAATGTCAGCATGATACAGAAGTTACAATATAGTATTTATTTTCTTTCAGTCAACGCAATAACTGAGTGCATGATATAGCTTCTTGAACAAGAACAAAATAGGGCAAGACTTAATTTTGTTCACAAGGAATTGATTGGATGGTTATGGTTTGCTATTGTTCGATCTCATATGAGTATATGAGTGACATGTTGTTCCGCCCTCATGCCTGTAAACATCATTAGAGAAGAGAAGTCGCCGCAAGAGCCAGAGGAAATTATTTTAATTATAAGTTATGAGGGCACATTATCTAAATAATAATAATATGTATATATATTTATTTTATAATTAATACTGCCATGGATGTGCAAAGACATTTTGGCCCTGTCCCAAATGACACCCTAAACCAATCGCAGCCTTCCTCTGAGTCCGCACTTTCGTGACGTAATGCCGCTTTGACTGTCGGATAGAATTTTGCTGCGGAGCTCGCCCCAGTGCAGGCTCGGCAGAAGTGCGGATCGAGGGCACATAACGGCCGCAAAGGGGGTGCTCGCGAGCACCCTTCTGAATGCTAAAATGAAGAATGGGACACCCTACTTAACGGACACGCGCACGTGGCGGCCATTGTAAGTCCATAAGTCCGCAAATGCACATAAAGTGTTCCATTTGGGACAGGGCCTTTGAGGGGCAGGGGCTATAGTGGTAAAAAGGGCACTTCTCATATTATTTTTTTCTAAACAAAATGGTAAATGTACTATTATTTTCGTCGTTGTTGTTATAATTAACCTATCCTTTCTGTACCATGCACAAACACACACACAAACTGATGGTGACTTTGTTTCACATTGGAAGGAGATGGCTGTTCCTGTTTCCGCCACAAAAAAAGAAAAAAAAGAAAAGCTTATTCTCACTTTTAATCTCACAATTCTGTCTTTCCCCCCATAGGATTGTGAAATATAAACTCGTAATTGCGAGTTATAAAGTCAGAATTGCAAAATATAAACTCACAATCCTGACTTTTTTTTCACAGAATCGTGAGATATAAACTCACAGTTGCGAGTTATAAAGTAAGAATTATGATTTATAAAGTCACAATTGCGAGATAAAAACTCGCAATTCTGACTTTTTTTCTCACAAATCTTTTTTTTCTCATAATAGTGAGATATAAATTCTCAGAAAAAAGTCAGAATTGCGAGTTTGCATCTCGCAATTATGAGAAAAAAGTCAGAATTGTGAGATAAATTACCATTCGCAATTACCTTTTTATTTTTTATTCTGTGACGGAAACAGGCTTCCATACTGTTAAGATCTATCAGCATACAGTATCGTTGGATAGTTATTAGATGAGGAACATGAGATCAAAATTATGATTCGTTTGTTTGCTTCTAGAGGTCTAAATTAACTAAAACAAGCTATCTGCATATTTAAACATAACATTTCAAGGGAAAAGACTCTTCATGTAAGTCGTTAACTAATAACAGGGGAAGTTCTGTGGTGAAATAGTTTAGTTATTTTGTTTATCCTTTTCATCTTAATTACTGATTTGCATATTGTTATTATTTTTACTGTATTCAGCTGACGTTTCTTTTCTCCATTAAGCCTGCATGCCCATGACATATTGCCTTGGCTAAACTTTAGCTAACTTATTACCTAGTAGCTCATGAGTCATGTTAGCAAGTGAAATTAAAAAAAATTTTCTATTGGATAATTAGCTGTAAATTTGAGGCACAGGTAGCTTAGTCTTTCGTTCTTCACCACTCACCTCCACATTAAGACAAACACAGCTGGAAAGGGAGGGAGGGCTTCACTTCTGCGGCTCTCTGCATGTTTGTGATGTGCCGATCAATGTGTGCTACAGTGCTGTGGGGAGAAAGGCATAACTTGACAGTCTCAACATTTCCTGACCCAACCTGATATTTAGATTTTAATTTTTTTTACAGGGAAAGCTATGCACAATATGTAGATAGATAGATAGATAGATAGATATAATACAATTCAACTAAAAGACTAATCACGTGAGCCAATATTCTTTTCACAATAGTACATAGATAACATACATGTTTAAACTGAGAAATGTTACACTTTTATCTTTTAAGTGATGAGCTAATTTTATGAGCTCATTTCAAATTTGATGCCTGCTACAGGTCTCAAAAAAGTTGGCACAGGGGCTGAATAAGCAAGACATTTTGAAAGGATTCAGCTGGGAGAACATCTAGCAACTAATTAAGTTAATTGACATCAGGTCTGTAACATGATTAGCTATAAAAGGGATGTCTTGGAGAGGCAGAGTCTCTCAGAATAAAGATGGGCAGAGGTAAAGACTTCAGATCTGCTCTAAGTGGTCACAACAGACTGAGCTGACCGACCAATCTGACTGACCAATTGGGTTTATAGAGACACTGTGAGAAAAGAGGTGATGCTGCTAGTTGATATTATGAGAAAACTAAAGTATTTTGACCTTGAATGCATGTAAACCTATTGTAGGTGACTTCCAAAACAAAATGTTAAAGTAGAATACTTTTAAAATCGCATAATATGGGCACTTTACTTTATCGGAGCATCTATTTACCTTTATGACAGAGGCTATTTACACTAACTCTCCTCACCAATGTGTGATTGGCTAGTCAACACTACAAAAGACATACAAAAAATCATCTACCAGTAGATCTATAGTGTTGTAAATGGTTGCTCATGCTTTTAATGCGATCAACCCAGGTTCGAATCTGCCTATTGGCGGTGTTTTTCTCCCTTTTCAAATCGTATAACATTCGAGAATGGCAATTATTTGCAATTCAAATTGATGAAATAATCAGCAAGTTTAAAATAAAGTATCAGGTAGGGTTTGTTAGGTGTAGGTTGTTACAATTTACACAATCCCTTTATTGTCTCAATAAAAGTCGCATCAATTTAATGCAATCAATACATTATTATTGCATTCTGTTCTGTAGAGTCGCTGCCTTAATTTATTCCTTCATAACATTTGTGATGGTATGTCTGGATTATTTTGATTTTTCAATTATAATATTTTTGTTTTTCACAGCCCTCTCCTATGACCCCTGCTATAACTACACTGTGCTGGATGATTTACGGAGAGCCACCAGCAATCAATTACAATCATCATATTATGCTCAATATACCCCTAAATTATTGTGTGACGGAGATGTCAACTGGGTCGGCTGGTACCGTCTCTTCATTCGGGGTCAGAGCGTTCAGATGCCAGACACATGTGTTGATCAGCTAAGCTGTGGCACTCATGCCCCACTGTGGATGAATGGTTCACACCCACAAATTGAGGATGGAGTGGTGACCCGTAGTGTCTGCGGTCACTGGCTAAATAACTGCTGCTATTTCCAATCAAATCCCATTAAAGTGAAAGCTTGTCCAGGAGGCTATTATGTCTATGAGTTTGTAAGGGCTGTTAACTGCTATTTGGCATACTGTGCAGGTAAGCATATTAGCATTTGTGTAAAGTATTACATCTATGAATTTGTTAGATCTGTCTGTTTTTGGCAACATTAACATTTGCCTTTTGTACCTATGCAGTTGATTTATCTGTTAATTTTCTTTCCCAGATGTTAGGAACATCAGTTTCAATAACCATACTGTAACTCCAGAGTCAACCTTGGCAGGTAAATGTGGCATGCTATACCTTCTACTGACTGCTGAAATTAGGTTGGAATGTATCATGTAAATCTATCATTTAGTAGGGGTGTGTTTGTTTCTTATGTCTGGTGTGTGTGATTTTGCTTATATACACTGTTACATAATTTTGTTCTCAACAAATTACACAATGGAAACCAAAATCATCAGCCCATTGAAGGATAGATTCAAAGTCACACAGAAAATCTAACTAAAAATTGAAAAGCATGTGCATGAATTTTATCAAAGCAACTCATAATGTAAGTCAGCAGTGTCTAGGCATGCTTCTGATGAAACGGCAGATGGTGTCCTGGGGATCTCCTGCCATATTTGAATCAGAGCATCAGAGCTCCAGACAGGACCGTCTGTGGTGCAACTTATGGATGCTTTGATACATAAAGTCCCAGAGCTGCTCAATTGGATTCAGGTCAGGGGAACATAAGGGCCTTTCAGTGGCATCGATGTCTTTGTCATCCAGAAACTGCCTACACACTCTGGCCACATGGGGTCCAACATTAGGTCTGACAATGGCTCTGAGAATTTCGTCTCCTTGCTCTTGAAACTCTGCAGGGAGACACACCAAACCTCCTTACGATGGCAAGTATGAATGGACTACCTGTGCAACCTGATTGGGTTGCAGGTACTGCCTCATGCTACAAATAGTCACGAAGACCCTAACAAAGCACAAAACTAGAGACAAATCAGTCAAGAAGGATAGGAAGAGAGCAATTGTCTGTAACCACTACCTACAAAACCATACATTTTTTTGGCCCCTCAGTGCTCCGGTTGTCACCTTCATTTGCACCAAAGCAGGAGGAACTGATTCAGAATCACTAATAGGTGTATTGTACAGGTTCTTAGATTTTTATTTCTTCAAGTCTTTAGTTTCTTCAAAAACATTTGCAAGACCATAATAGAGAGTTATAGTGGTCAAAAATGTATTGTCACATCCACCACCCCAAAGGTCGTTATCATCAAAATGAGCCTCATAAACAGAAATGCAAAAATATTTTCAAAATATCTTTTTGTTCATTCTATTGACAGCACCAGCAATATTCTACCCATCCGGTTCAGCAGCAGGAGACACAAACAACACTGCTATTGAAGACGGAAGCTCTTCTGTTATTCAGCTGTCGAGTCCATTTCTGTTCTTTGGCCGCACATACCGACAGATATATGTAAGAATTTGATTCCATCTTCATTTTAAATCTAATTGTGAGTGGTGAATTCTTTAAAAACTAATCTGTGATTAGTGATTTTGGCCGGCAGCCATATCACCCTGTAGCCCAAGACTGGTGGCCCAATGAAGCTAAGCAGGACTGAGCCTGGTCAGTACCTGGATGGGAGACCTCCTGGGAAAACTAGGTTTCTGCTGGAAGAGGTGTTAGTGAGGCCAGCAGGGGGTGCTTACCCTGTGGTCTGTGTGGTTCCTAACGTCCCAGTCCTGACTCTTTGTCATCATTAAAAATCCCATGTCTTTCAAAGAGAGTAGAGGTGTAACCCCGGTGTCCTGGCCAAATTCACCCATTGGCCTCCTAATCATCCCCATACACTGATTGGCTTCATCACTCTGTCTCCTCTCCACCAGTAAGCTGGTGTGTGGAGGGCGTTCTGGCGCACTATGTCTGCCGTCGCATCATCCAGGTGGATGCTGCACATTGGTGGTGGTTGAGGAGATACCCCTCACCAGGGCTGTGCAGTTATCGTATTTGATTATCATGCGCATCTCTTCAGTAAAGCGGTTTCTTGATTAGCAGTAAATGTCCATCACCTGTTTTCATATGGAGCGGTAGTTACTACACAGAGCCGTAGTTTACTGACAAGCTAGGAAATATCGTGTTTATAATCGCAGAAGAATTTCCTTTGATTATGAATGCAATATTGCCCAGGTGATGGACATTTACTGATAATCAAGAAACCGGCTTTACCGAAGAGATGCGCATGATAATCGAATTCGATTAATAGCACAGCCTTACCCCTCACAATGTAAAACTTTTTTAGTGCTTAGAAAGCGTTATATGTATTTCATTATTATTATTATTTGATTTTGACAGTGTTTCTCATGTTTCAGGTGAATAATAATGGATACCTCACATTCAACCAGGCTTCAAACGAATATGTTCCCCACTCATTTCCCACTTATGGAAGCCAAGATATAATTGCTGGTCTCTGGACTGACCTCGACAACCGTGTGAAAGGTGTTGTTTCATATCGTCAGTACTCCAGTGGAAATGTTCTCACACGCGCCACTCAGGATATAAACACGTATTTCCCAAATCTGACCTTCACTGCTTCTTGGGTCTTTGTTGCAACGTGGAATAAAGTCGCTTACTATGCTTTGACCAGCACAGTAAGTCTGATTTTCTTCTAAAATTGGAATGCTTTTACTTAATCCACAATTCAATTTTAAAATACTTTATTGAACACACTGTATGCTCACTATCAAACTTATTACATGGCCTGTTTGTTTCTAGTGTATTCTGAAAAGGAATGTCACTCAACAGGAATAACTCTTTGTTTAAATTCTACATTCATACACTTTAGTAATGATCACTGATCCTCCTGATTTCTTTTGTGTCCTCGTGCTCTGTGTTATCAAATGTCTGTAAGAGCTGCAGGAGTTTAATCTAACCAGATCTGTAGTATGTGCAAAATGAAAGTAAACCTGTAAACTCCTTTTGCTTCAACCAAGATTAAGAAAAACATACTATTAAATACTTTTACTTTTGCTTTTAAACAGCCTCAATATTTTCAGTGATGGGAATATTCAAAAGTAGATAACAATACAGAATGTAAAATGTATTTTAAACATCTTTGTAAATATAAAAAAACAGACATGAGGCTTGACATCACATAACCTCATCAACACTCAAATAGTATCACAATATCATACACCTCATTCTGAAATGTTTAAAAGCATATTAATACTTTATATAGGTTAATAAGTGCACATTAAATTATGTTGTATAGCATTGCTAATCTGTTCCAATATGCCAAATTCTTTTTAAATTGCTGGTTACTATTTTAATGTCAAAAAAGCTTCAAATAATTTGATTTACTTGTGCATTTCTGTGTAAAATGTTACTTTTAATTGTTAAGTGCTCACCTGTTTCATTTAGAAATACAAGAACAAATGTAATTATTTGTATGAAGTTGTAAAACTTTAAGCATGTTTTGAATTTAAAACCAGTTAACTTAAATTGCAACTATATATTTTTTTTTTTGATCTTATGTTCTTGCCACATAAGTATAAGTAAATAATTAGATGATTAGATTTCAGTTGACACGTTTTATTAGCTCTTTAAACACAAAGCATCCGCAAAGAAAAACGGTTCCTAGTAAATGGACAGACAAGATGGACAATTAAGGCATAATGTGCTGCCATAATTACAGTTTTTCACTACAATAATTATTACTGTGTGAAACAATCGTTCTGGCAAACTGATAACCTCAACATAGTACAGCTGGCCTACAAATTAATGTTTCAGTTTACAGTAAATACTGTCAATTACTGAGGTACAAGCTAATTGACTTGAATGAAACTAGAGCGAGTATGGTCAGTGGTGTGTTATGAGATATGTTAAATAATTGCTGGCCTCAAATACTCCGATTATTGGTGTTATGCGACGTTGCTAATGACGGCGGTTGTTATCAGAGAATAGTCAAGTTTTCCTGAGAGCTGTGTCATTATGCTCATAAACAGTGAACACTACGTTTACAGTGATTATTATCTTTTTCAATCTTTTCAGGAATCATCATTTCAAGTGATTTTAATTTCAGGCCGTAATTTTTCATTTATTCTGATGAATTATGGTGATATTGCTGTAACTGGACATCCGGTGCAGGTAAAATTAACTTTTCAATATTTAGAACAAAATGCTACTATTCACTACTGTTTACAAGTATACATCCTCTATAAATACTGTTTATATGAATAATATTTTGACACTTTCAGGCTGGTTATGACACAATAAACTCCATGAACTACTTTGTGATTCCTGGATCAATCAATGGCAGCTCCATCTCAACTCTCAGGAACTCCAGTAATGTCGGTGTTCCCGGTCGATGGGTCTTCAGGGTGGACGGTGGACCAAAGTCAAACAAAGGTAACCTTCCTACTTACACATTACTATCAGATTGTTCATCATAAAAAATGTGTTATACCCGGAAAAGATTATATTACAACCAATGTTATGTCATGTCTCAACACAACAAACACGTCAAACTTGATTTCACCCAAATACACTGTTGCTTGTTTCGTCAGAAACCAGTACATATGCACAACATGTAAACATTTAACATTCTGTGTGCATGTGTTTTTCTCGTTAGAGTACATCATTGGACTTCGAGCAAAACTTTCTTCATTTTCTGACCTAACAGATACTGGAAACGTTCAGATAGTTTTACAGCAAGTAAGAAACCAAGACAAACATTTATACAAAATGTGGTGCTAATATACAACATGAGGAAAGTTTGACCTGTGTCTAATTTTATTCCCCAGATAAAACAGGAGCTGGTCAATTACGGTCTACCAAACAGCATCGAGCTAAAGTTAAGAAAAGTACAGAAGATAAAGCCATAATATCATTCTCCTTCAGGCAAAGAAATAAAATATTCCTGCTCACTTTGCACCTGACAGCAAATAACTATAACAGTTAAAATGTGTACTGCCATGTTACATTTGAAACGCACAGGTTACATTTGATTAAACTAAAATATTAAATGAAAATGTAATTTTTTTGCAGAGATAAATGAAAAAACATGTTTGCAGTTACATATCAACAAAGGCATTGTCAGGTATATTTAATAAAAACAATAGTAACAAAACAAAAATCTTGTATTGTTGTGTTACTTTGACCCATCTGTGTGTTACTTTCGCCCCGACTGACGGGGTTGAAGTAACAATGTGCAACTTATGTTCAAAGTAAAATTATACGGAAGTCATTCTACGTGTGTACAAAATGCCACCTCATATTGATAGACCACACTTGTACATTACTGACCACAGCAAAAATAAATCTCTGTATCAAACATTATCTTTTGAAATGACGTTTTTCTGAAAAAAATTGTACTTTCTTCCCTGCTCTCCATGTGAAGACTGATTAATGTTGTTTGTATTTGAATCTTTAAAAGGAACATAAAACAACACAAAAGTGGTCTTACAGTAGCTTATAGGGGTTCAGATGTATAACGTATTGACTTCCACCCAGGATTCCTACAGTATGCTCATGAGAGGCCATTAATGTGACAATATCCATTTTGTACATCATCATCATCACATAACCTAATCAACACTCAAATAGTATCACAACATCAGCAGTCGTTCCTGTAGAGAGTGAAGAGCAGTGGGGAGAGGACACAGCCCTGAGGAGCTCCAGTGCTGATGGTGCGGGTTCTGGATGAGAATTTTCCAGTGATCCACTGATAGATGGAGGTGGGGATGGAGAACTGAGTTAGTTTATTCTGAAGGGTGTCTGGGATGATGGTGTTAAAAGCAGCAACCAGCGATGGTTCAAGATTGTGGCATGGGGACATAACGCTCCGATCCCTCCATCAGGGAACGGGGGTTACGTACGTAACCTAGATGTTCCCTATCTGTCGGTCACTACGAGTTATGTCGTGACGACATAGGGGTCACATGGAAAGCGCCACAAGCTGAACCCCGTCACAACCTTGTGGCATGCAGATGTTGACAAGCGAGCGCGTGACAGACAAATGCCATGCAAGAGGTTGCAACCTTCCCACCACCCCAGTGCAAATTTGCTAACCTTGTTGCCCACAGGGACCACTGAGTAGATATATCGCTGCTGGAGATAGCCAAGCCGCTGTTCCTTTCCGCACAGAAATCAGAAGAGATAGTCAACTTCATATTTAATGTTTCATGCTCATTCTTTCAGAAACTTCCACCACACTGGCGACTACATCAGGTAATAATGCTGATAGTTAGGGAAGACCCATCATATGCAATGTGTTTTTTATGTACTGTAAAATAAAATAATAATTCTAAAATAATTCTAAAATAGAATTATTTTAGAATTTAGGCCTGCGCCACTCAGGATATAAACCAGTATTTCCCTCAGAAGAGCTGCTTCTTGGGTCTTTGTAGTCACTTGGAAGTACTGACCTCAACAAAGCCCGGTAACTTTTTTGGTTTGCTGTTTTCCAGCTACAGACTGTATAGACTATGAATCTTGTTTCTTTTCTTCTCAGGTGATCCTGTTTCAAGTGGTTTTAATTTCAGATGGCAGTCTCTCTTTCATTCTGATGAATTATAGTGACTGCGCTGTGTTATATGGTCGAGTGGAGATAAAACAAACACCACAGGATTAAAGTAGTATTATATTTGTTATACTGCCGCTGTATGTATTCATAAATTGTTTCCATTGCTTTAATATAGGCTGGATTCGGCACAATAAACTCCACATACAACTTTGTAATTCCTCAAATAATGGCAACTACAAAACCTCAAGCACACCTGCAAGGTAAACGTTCCTGGTCGTTGGGCGTTCATTGTTAACAGTGAATTAGGAAGGAGTTTCATCAAGTTCATGTGACAGTCTGTTTATGTCATGTTATAATGTGTTATTATATGTGTGTGTTCCTTTAGAGAGCATCATGGGAGTTCAAATGAGACACAGAGTGGAAACATTGAGGCTGTTTTGCAGAAGGTAAGCCACTGGAGCATTTTATGTTTTATGAAATAGAAATAAAAAATACATTTTGATCTGTCTATCCATCATTGTTTCAGATAGAACTAGAGCTTTTCAGTCGTGGACTGTCAAGTAGCATCAGCCTCATCAATGGAAGGACATTAAAGCAGAAACTGGTTCATTGAGTCTGATGATGAATGTCATTGCTATTTTCAAGATGTAGAAACTGATAAAGAGAGGAATGTCACTACACAGGACAGAAACTAGTTTGATGCCTCACTCTTCAACTGGCTTTCTGTTTCTCACATACATATAGTTATCTACATACACGATTGAGCACATACAATGAAAAAAAGCTTTTTGAAACACTTATTTTCATGCAGAAATGAATATATACAGTGCCCTCCATAAGTATTGGGACAGTAAAGATAAACTTGCTCTGTTTGCTGTGGAGTCAATAAATCTGTAAATATGATCAAAGGATGAAAATGAGAAAACGACAGAATGTCACATTTTATTATTGGGTGATTTAGATGTTTTACCAGTTAAGAAGATCAGCACTTTTAGAGTTTCACCCCGATCTGATGTGAGCATAAGTATTGTAACAGTTGCCGCACGGGTCTTTCTAAGTGTGTCCTGTTGCATTAATTCTTCAGATATTAAAAGCAGGGAATGTGTCGTATCAGTTATATCCATTACTTCTGTATTCTGAATCTTGCATTCGATGATGACATACACAAACCAGGATGAAGACGAGGGAGCTGACTTTGAGAGAAAAAAAGCAATTTGGATGCTAAAAGAAATTAGAAAGTACATTAGAGCTATAGCAAAAACAAAGGGCATGGAGAAATCAAGAGTTTGGAATGTACTGAAAAAGAAAGAAACCATTGGCAACATCAGCAATCAACAACAGCCTGATCAGCTGAGAAAACAACAGCAGTTGATGACAGACTAATCATAAAAGCTGCGAAAATGAACCCTAAAATACATGTCTGTAAAATTACCAACCACCTCCAGAAAGCTGGGTGATGCTCTGACCATCTACTGTCCTCAGGAGACTCTGACACAGAATTACAGATGATACACAGCGAGATGCAAACCTCTGACCAGCACCAGATATAGAAAGACAAGATTAGAGTTTGCCAAACATCTCAAAGATGAGTCAGTAGAGTTTTGGAACTGGGTTTTTTGGACAGATGAGATTAAAGGTGCAGTGTGTAGTTTTTGGCGGCATCTAACGGTTGAGGTTGTGAATTGCAAGCAACGGCTCAGTCCCCTGCTCGCCCCTCCATTTAGAGAAGCTACGGTGGCCGATACAGGGCTAAGATGCCTTCTTCTTAGACCGCAGAGAGCAATGAGGTTTCTTTACAAAGGTAAAATAAGGAATTATGTTTAATGAATTATTAAATAAACTGATGTCATTGCGAATATTACTGTTTGTTGTTCATCCTTGTGTCCGTGTTTTTACGCAAGAACAACATAGTGATGAAACGCGCTCTGTAGAGCAGTTTGTCCATTAAGGGATGCTGTAGAAACTGCTGTAGAAACATGGTGACGACGTCCATGTAAGGGGACCCCGGTGTATGTAGATATGAATTGCTCATTCTAAAGTAATATAAACATAACAGTTTATTATGTAAGGTATTTATCTCTGAAAACGTAATTATGTATATTATATTGCATTTCAGTCTATAGATCATCCTAAATATTACACAGTGCACCTTTAAGACCAAGAGTCTGGTGATGTCTGGGTTGCAGAATCAATGCAGACTTGGGCTATGCAACTGAATAATAGCTGATAATCTTTTATAACTTCTTTATGTTCAACTTTCCCAATACATATGCTCACTTTTGATAGTAGGATGAAGTCTAAAATGCTATACTTTTTACTTGGTAAAACATGTATATGTTGAAACCGTTGATAATAAAATGTGTCATATTCATATTTTAATCATATGTGAAGATATCTTGATGACACAGCAAACAAAGCACCTCTCTATCTCTGTCTTCACAGGCCAATTTACCCTGGATTGGATGGCCCTGCATGAGCCTGTCCTCGGCCTCCTCTACGAGTGGTTCTTAAAGGGACATTGTCAGATTCCTCTCATCAGCGGCCAGCTCCTTTTATGCCTTGAGTCCACAACAAGCTCACCAAGACATGGCGGACTCCCTACTCGGCCCGTGTTAACCCTTCCACTGCATGCGGCCCCTCTAGTTTTGGCTCAAAGTTCACGTTCCATCCCAGGCTTGGTGCCTGGGCTGACATTTTATCAGGGTAAACCATCACTGTGTCAGATCTGTGGCCCCCTGGACATCTAGCGTTCTATCAAGCGTTCAGTTGGGTCTGACCTCCAGAAGGAAGGTAGTCACGACAGATGCCGCCAACTCAGGTTGGGGCTCTCTGTACATGGGCAATTCAGCATTCAGCTCCTGGTCGATTCACGAGCAATGCCTACATGTCAACTGCCTCGAGATGATGATGGTTTGTCTGGCCCTCAAAACCTTCCTGCAAGCCTTAAAGGGGTACCATGTCCTGGTCCGGATGGACAACACAACGGTGGTAGCTTATATCAATCGCCAAGGTGTCCTCAGGTCGCGTCCCCGGTACAGGATGACTCAACGTTTCCTGTTTTGGGCACAAAACAAACTCCTCTCTTTATAGGTGGTTCATGTTCTGGGCAGACTGAACCAGGGAAGCAGATATGTTGTCCAGGGCAATGGAAACTACATCCCAAGATGGTTCAGATAATTTGGTTAGTTTTCCGCAAGGCAGAGGTCGACCTCTATGCCTCCGAAGACAACTATCACTGACCAACCAATTTCTCAAGACAGCGGGATGCTCTGGCCTATGACTGGTCCAACAACCGTTTATATGCTTTCCCTCTGATCGCTCTACTAGGGAGACTGAATGCGCTCTCCTCCTTGTTGCCCCACTCTGGAGAATCCAGACATGGTTTCAGAGTTGATTCAGCTGCTCTCTGCAGCTCCGTGGCCAATTCCACAGAGGATAAACCTTCTCTCACAAGCGAACAACATTATTCAACGGGAATCTGGCCAACTCCCCCCGTGAGTCACTAATACCATTTTAGAGTTTAGAGCTCCGTCTACGAGATGATCTTTACACCCTCAGTCTTCTATGACTGGTGATCAGCGCGAAACCTAGACCCGATTTCCTGTAACGTGTCCCACGTGCTAACTTTCCTCCAGGAGTGGTTGGATAAAGGTTGTTCCCCGTCCACTCTCAAAGTTT
Source organism: Gymnocypris eckloni scoliostomus (assembly GCA_027564155.1). Lineage (NCBI taxonomy): Eukaryota > Metazoa > Chordata > Actinopteri > Cypriniformes > Cyprinidae > Gymnocypris > Gymnocypris eckloni. Next base: position 25,895,687 of record CM050430.1, on the reverse strand, counting down.
ATGTGGCAGCTATCGCAGTGAATCATTCCTTCATGGCTGGCCAATCGATTGGTAGAAACAACCTGGGCTGTATTCACAAAACATCTTAAAGCTAAAAGTAGCTCTTAACTCGCCAATTCAGAAGAACATCTTAAAAAATAATGGCCATGTCAATCCTAAACTTAGGACTTCTACATTTTTGCTCTAAGACTATTTCACAAAGTGTTTCAGCACTAAAACTAACTCCTAAATATATGAAACGTTAGAGTAAAGAAGACTCTAAGCCACTAAGACCAAGCCACACATTTTTCTAAAATGGCTGTTGCTTGCATTCTGCCTCAGGACATAAACATTTGGTGAAATATTTGACAATAATGAGCTTTTAAAAGAATATCGCCTTTTTAAGGATTTGTTTAAGGTTATACCTACTCCAAATTGTCCTTTGATTAAATCCTTGCTTTCATTAACCAGTTGGGCAAGACCAAACAGCTGTTCTTGTGTCCAGTTTGGTTTTCTTTTACTTTTGCATGTCTTACTATCTGCAATAAATATTGTAATCTGTTAATTAAAAGCCTTTTTATATGCATATCCGCTGCTTAACAGCTGATAAAAACATCACAATAATCCACAAGTAATCCACATCACTCCAGTCCATCAACGTCTTGTAAAGCAAAAAGCTGCATGTTTGTAAGAAACAAATGCATCGTTAAAGGATTTTTTAACTTAAAACCATTACTTTAGGCTAAAATGTAAGTTTTTTGTGTATAAAATTGACTTTTTTCAGCTAAAAAAACGTCTGAATTAGGAGGGAAATATGCACAGATTATGTTTTTTGATTTAATCTAGAACAAGGAATTCACCCAGACACAATTTTCATTGTGAAAAGTTCAGTCGTGGTTCACCTGAAAGCATTTGACACGCCTTAACTGAACATGTCCCTCCCTTCAGTGTTATGATAATAAGGGTCAGGCTTGAACCTACACAATGTGCCAGAGCGTAGTTCACATGACTCCGTCTGAAGTGAGTACCATCTATTTGTCTATATGTTTTGCTTTGATAACTTATTTTCTGATATGTATGTATATCTAATTTGATATTTGTATGCATTCAACTGACAATTGTTTGTATAACTTTTAAATTAAGATAAGCATTAAGATGGTTTTGGTCTCTTGTGTTTCTGTAAGAAATTAAAGCAGTGGCATTCTGGTTATCTCTGACCTCATCCAAATATTTATCATGAGAGAGTCTCCACTTTTACATGATCTGCTGGTGTTCATATCAGTCCTGTCACTGAGTGAGTTTTAACATGGATTTGAATCATATCCTTCATAAAATGGCAAAGACAATACATATTCTATATGGAATTATATTTAAATGTAATCTTTTTCTTCATCAGGCAGGGTGACTGAGGCACAGACAGGTAATTATTGACCTTAGAACTAGAACATATAAAAAGTCAAACTGAACTGTTTGAGGTTAACATGAACTGAGCTTGAAGTTGTTCATGTTTATGTGCAGTGCCTGTGGTATTCTATCCATTCGGCTCAGTGGCAGGAGACACCGTCAATATTGCCACTGAGGATGAAAACTCCACTCTTGTTGAACTGTGGAGTCCTTTTGTGTTCTTTGGCCACACATACAACAGGACATATGTGAGAATTTAGATCTGTTAATGCAAACGATGAATGATTCAAATGTGACTTGCACAACTAATATATTTTCTTATCATCTAGGTTAACAGCAACGGACATCTTACATTCAACCAGTCTTCATCACAGTTTGTTTTTAACTACTTTCCCATCAATGGAAGTGAAGACATCATCGCTCCCCTCTGGATCGACATTGACGTCAGTATGAATGGCATCATCTCATATCAGCAGTACTCAACCGGGAGTGTTCTCACTCGTGCCACTCAGGATATTAACCAGTACTTCCCTGATCTGAGCTTCACGGCTAATTGGGTCCTGGTTGCAACTTGGGATAGAGTTGCATACTATTACCACTCTGGCACAGTGAGTTTGTTTGTTATAACTCCTTCAAGCTAGTTATAGATGAGATTTCCTTGTGCTGTGTAACTGTAACAATCAATGTTCCCAAACTTTGCAGGAAACGTCGTTTCAAGTGGTCTTAATTTCGGGCAGTGATTTGTCTTTTATTCTCATGAATTATGGTGACATTGCTGTGCAGAATATTATAGTGCAGGTAAGACATGACTTCTATATTAGTGGAACAAATATGCTCAAAATCTGTTCTTAATAATACTTCTCAATAATTAGATATTTCCTTGTTTGTACAGGCTGGTTATGACACAATAAACTCCACGGCCTACTTTATGGTCCCGGGGTCGAACGATGGGACTATTATTCGAGACCTCAATAGCTCCACTAATGTCAATGTTCCAGGCCGATGGGCCTTCAGGGTGGACGGTGGACTAGATCAAAACAGAAAAGGTACAAAATTGTCATCAAAATGATAATCTGTAGTATAATTAACTTATTTTTGGCGTAATGTCAATATTATTTTTCCTCAACGTGACACTACAAAGAACATGCATGCTACTAGAAGACGTTATATCTTGAATGAGCCTGAATTCATTTTTTTTTTTACAAAAGTTTCTGTCAAATGCTACAGTCAGAATGTTGCCAGAAACAAGCAAACAAACCAGTTTTAGAAGTTTTACCCTCTGGCTATCCACAATGTTTGATGATTTTTTCTTCATTGGTACAGATTTGAATAGTATTCCGTCACTTGCTCACCAATGGATCCTCTGCAGTGAATGGGTGCCGTCAGAATGATAAAAACATCACAATAATCTACAAGTAATCCCCTCCACTCAGTCCATCAGTTAATGTCATATTAAGTGAAAAGCTGTGTGTGTGTTTGTAAGCAACACATCATTAAAGCATTTTAACTATAAACTGTTGCTTCTGGTCAACATATGAGTCCATAATCCATAATAATGCTTCATCCAGTGAAAAACTGGCATGTTTGTTTTGCAATGTTTTAGCTTGTTCATGGTGCTTGATTTGAGCATATTCTCTCCTGATTCAATCAAGATGACTTTTATGAATGGAGAAAACAGTATTATGAATTATGGACTTATATTATCAGGAAGCAATGGTTTGAAGTTGCCATAATGCTGGATTTGTTACAAACATGCAGCTTTTGGCTTCACAAGATGTTAATTGGTGGACTGGAACGGTGTGGATTTCTTGTGGATTATTATTATATTTTAATCAGCTGTTTGGACTCTCGTTCTGACGGCACCCATTCACTGCAGAGGATCCATTGCTGAGCAAGTGATGGAATGATACATTTCTCCAAATTTTTTCAAATGAAAACAAATGTATCTACACCTCGGATGGTCTGAGGGTGAATACATTGAAAGGAAATGTTGATTTGTGGGTAAACTATTCCTGTGATTAATTAAACGTGTAACTGTGTATGTGTGCATTGTTTCTCCTAGAAAATATCATAGGAGTTCAGATGAGAGTCACTTCATTTTCAGACCTAAGCGAGAGTGGAAACATGGATACCTTTTTAGAGAAAGTAAGTTGCACTTACTACATCATGTAGCATTTTATCTATTTATTTTGTATTATAATTTTGTTTTGGGGGGCAAATTAAGGTGCTAATAGACAATTTAAAAATATTTGATCTTATTTCAGCTACAACAGGAGCTGACCAAGTACGGTCTGTCAAGCAGTGTCAAACTGAACTTAAGAAGAATCGAAAAGACACGTCCATGATATCAGCCTTGAACAAGGAAAGAAATTCAAACAGCAACCAGTTCATAAGATCTCTGGTATCAAATATATCCCTGCCATTATAAGATAACTTACAGAGAAGTCAGGATAATAACAGTCAAAAATCAAATCGAATATGAAATGTAAATAATAGTCATTCTATTGAACACGGCATCTGTAGATCGCTCTACAGGAATGTCGCTCTACAGGAAGGCAAGCGTTCATGTGTTCTCACACACAAATGATCTGTGGCAGGAGTGTCTATTAAAGATATGCAATATGTGAATAATGTACATAAACCTGTTCCTTTCTTCACCCACTTTTGTATGATCAGTGCCAGCCTAAAAGGCAGAAAATCCTGCTTGATTTGGAATGTCTTCAAATAAATAAATGAATGCACATTTGTAGATATGGTCGAGTATGGATAAGTAATATATGGTTTATGGAACTGGTTATATAGTGAAGTATTTTTCTATTCAGCTTTAGATTCGAGTTTTCTCCTCACAAAAGGTTGATGCATCATTCTGTGGTAAATGTAACAGTAAATCTCTATAATGTGAGTTTATAATGTATAGGCTATGTTTCTTGACTCACCACGAGGTGGAGACAGACGCTTAGTGAGAGTTGGTGAGATAACAACACTGTTGTAAATAAAACAAACATTCCAGTGTTTTACAAGTAAATTATATTTCTACTTTAGTTGTCTTTGTACTTCAAAGTTACTTGCAACTTTATGGTTTATACTGCAGAATGGAGTCACTTCATTTTCAGACGTGGCAGTGACATTGAAACATTGAGACCTTTTATAAAAGTAAGTTGCACTTATTACATCATGTAGCATGTATATCATGTTTTTCAAATTAAAATACTCATCTATCACACACACAGCAACAGGAGCTGACTGTCAAAGCAGTGTCAAACTGAACTTAAGAATTGAATTCAAAGTGCCATGATATCAGCCTTGAACAAGGATTCAAGCAATTCAAAAACAACCAGTTCATTAGATCTCTCGTATCAAATATATCCCTGCCATTAAAAGATAACTTAAGAGAAGTAAGGATAATAACAGTCACAAATCAAATCGAATATGAAATGTAAATAATAGTCATTCTATTGAACACGGCATCTGCAGATCGCTCTACAGGAATGTCACACAAATGTCACTCTACCATTTAAGGCAAGCGTTCATGTGTTCACACACACATGATCTGTTCTGGAGTGTCTATTAAAGATGCATATATGTGAATAATGTACATAAACCTGTTCCTTTCTTCACCCACTTTTGTATGATCAGTGCCAGCCTAAAAGGCAGAAAATCCTGATTTGGAATGTCTTAAAATAAATAAATGAATGCACATTTGTAGATATATTTGGTCCATAAGTAATATATGGTTTATGGAACTGGTTATATAGTGAAGTATTTTCTATTCAGCTTTAAATGAGTTTTCTCCTCACAAAAGGTTGATGCATCATTCTGTGGTAAATGTGCTAAATGTAAATCTCTATAATGTGAGTTTATAATGTATAGGCTATGTTTCTTGACTCACTGCAGCTGAGACAGGTCGCTTAGTGAGAGTTGGTGAGATAACAACACTAAAGCAAAAACAAAACACCAGTGTTTTACAAGTAAATTATATTTCTACTTTAGTTGTCTTTGTACTTCAAAGTTACTTGTCATTTCTTTAAAATGAATTAGGAAATTTACCAGTAGCTTGTGAGCGACAATTGTTTCTACACCAATTCGTTTTTTCAGTGTACATGAAATGCCAAATTTTAAATTAAGTTTTTGGTGTGTGATTTTATTAGATTAAGAAAGCATAGTTTACTCTCAGTTTCAACTTTATGGTTTATACTGTTATCTGGTTATATACAGAGGCCTTTTTAATTGCAAACTGCTGACGTGGCAGTGACATTGACATATAATGTTTATTAAAAAATCCCACAACCGAATCACACGGTGTAGGCTATCATGTTTTTTATTGAAACACTCGTCTATCACACACACACACACACACACACACACACACACACACACACACACACACACACACACACACACAGAGACACACACACACACTCTAGATCATTTAAGTTGCACTGTAGGCTACACAATCACGAATACGCATTTTATAGTATACATGTGCACGTGCCAAGGTGTTGAGATTTGATTTTGATGCATTTTTGAAGTATTTTCTCAAGCTCTACTTTTATTACAGTGACGGACAGTATCAAAGATCATGGTGATACATGTATGTCTCCATCTGCTGGTTACAAAATAAAAAGTCTGATTCCAAACATCATACAAATGTTCTTCCAGATTAGATCTTATAACTAAATAGCTCAAATGTAATGGCTTCAGGTCATAATCAGATGTCTCCTCCACGTTTCTGCACAGACTGCTGCTGTTTGAGCCTCACCAAGCGGTGTAAGATCCTTCACCATGACTGGCTTCAGGTCATAATCAGATGTCTCCTCCACGTTTCTGCACAGACTGCTGCTGTTTGAGCCTCCTCCTACCAAGCGGTGGATCCTTCTGGGGAAGATCCTTCACCATGACTGGCTTCAGGTCATAATCAGATGTCTCCTCCACGTTTCTGCACAGACTGCTGCTGCTTGAGCCTCCTCTACCAAGCGGCGGATCCTTCTGGGGAAGATCCTTCACCATGACTGGCTTCAGGTCATAATCAGATGTCTCCTCCACGTTTCTGCACAGACTGCTGCTGTTTGAGCCTCCTCCACCAAGCGGTGGATCCTTCTGGGGAAGATCCTTCACCATGACTGGCTTCAGGTACCGAGCCTAAGATCAGCCAGTTGTTACAAATTAGCTTTTGCTGTTAATTTTGAATGGGAAGAAATGACATAGTTAAGTGTATGTATTTAGTTGAATGTTTTGCATTCTGTTTTGCTTCAGATCTTCATATAAGTCTTGGAGAAAAGAATCTCCAACCCCAGACATTAACCAGGGTCTCCTGTCAGCTTTGCGTCTCGCTGGCTGGCAGGCCATGGTTGTATCTTGCGCCATGGCCTGAAGCAGCAGTTCTTGTGTCTGGCAGTACTGCTTGCTTGGGGATGTGTATGACCCTGTCCTATCACTGTCTGACTCCAGAACATGACTGCATCAGTCCAGGTCCAGTCTCATCTGCACTGCTCACCAGTTATGGCCATCTTAAATACATGCAATCTCAGAGCTCCACTGCCCTGGTTACTCAGCGATTCCTCTCAGGGCTGCCCACAAGCCAAAACTTTGTTGTCCCGGAGGTTCCTTGTGGTGCTCCAGGTGTCCCAGTCTTGCTGCCCTGGTACCAGAACTTACTGTAGTGGCTACCTGGTTTACAAGCTCCTTGTCATCACTGCATGCTCTCAAAAGCTTGTCCTGGACGACAAGGTCCAATCTCAGATGCTATCCTTGTTTTGGCTGCATCAGTACCACAATTTCCTTTCATTTCCCTATCATGAAAGTGGTGCAAAAATCTTAATACATTTAAAACAAATTGCCTTCCTTTTTGCATTTTTTAAATTGACCACATTTTAAAAAGCATGATATACTCCCTGCCTCAGCTGCCCTGGTGGCAGAGTTCCCTGTCCTGTCCCTTTCATGGAAAGGATGCAAATTAAAAAAAATATATATATATATTTGTTTATTTAAGGTAAGTTGGTAAGTTCCTTTGATTGTGGTTGTGGTTTAAGTACTCACAGAAGAGGTATGTTCACCTTACTCACTATTAAGAAGATGAGGGAACATAATATCAGTTAACAAGTTAAATCTGTCTACATGAAACCTTTCATATGTATTTGCAAGGATTTTTTTCCTATTTCAAATGTTTCATATTTACCCTTATTATTGAAATCGCATCATACTTTATATAAATGAAGTGAATGTGTTTTTGTTATTTACTTCATGTGTATACTACTGTAATGTCTCATGTTAAGTCAAGATATAAATTAATCACTATAAAATACTTGCCATTTCATGTCCAAAAGGAAGAAAAACAGCTTGCATTTTAAAGGAACTTACTTTAAAGGGAGACTTATAGTGCAATATACACTTATGTGCAATATAATTCTCAACTTGTTTTGTAAAAATGAGTCTTGAGTAACTCGACTCTCTATCGAGCAAGTATGTAGTATGGTTAAAGTTGAGATTCATGTATTGTCTAATGTGCACTATGTGATATATGTAAATTATGCTGAGGGGAAGCTATCCTAATTGAATTGTATGTGTGTACAATGACAATAAAGGACTTTATTCAAACTGGAAAGGTTAAAAAAGGTGAAAAAGATGACTAAGGGTGTTTTAGGGTTTACTTGGCATTGCATGTCCGTCTTCTGTCATTTTCTGTTATTTGCTACATCATATGAGTAGTTTTATTGTGACTGCATCTGCCAGTGTCAGCTCTTTACTGAGTTTAAATGCTCTTGTACTCCAGAAGGTGGCGACAGAGAAGCATCTCTGCATCTGTCCCGTAAGAGTTTCATCAGCTTCATCACAGTGTAAATGACATACTCATGATGTAAGATCAAAAGTACAGCCAGCTTTTCTTTTTTTTCTTTTTATCCTCACATTTTTAGAATTGAGGTTATATGGCTAAATGTTTGTTTACTATTAAAAAGACTAAAAAATTGACTGAAATACTAATTTGTAATGTATACAAATATTTAATTATCCCTCTTTTTGTCATTAATTATATTTATTATATTTATATAGTGAGACAAATATTTCCAGAGTAGACCGTGATAGTTCATTTTACACATTCTTATTTATTTGCTTGTTTGTTTATTAGATGTTCTCGAAATGTCCTGTGCATTTTCAAAAATGTCAACTAAATAAATAATTGAAAATAAGCATAACTATGCCTACGTGATATGTAATGTATTCATGCAAAAGCGGATTAACTGAACACCTTTCCAAAAACTGCCCACTTCTGTTCATTCTGATTCTTCTGCCTGATCCATTTGTAAATGCAAGCGAAACTTCACTGAGTTCGAGTGATATAAGCTACTGTACATTTACATAGGATGGGGGTGGAGGGGTTTCATCCAATTAGACTAATGTTATGCTAAGTGATGATAGTACATCATTACCTTCTGTCCAAACTAAACGTCTAATTTCATTGACAAACATCATCATTTCCACCCAAAAACATCATAATTTCCACCAAAAATCATTTAGCTGTTTAGCTATTTTATAGGTCTACATTTATAGAAAACATATAGGAGAGAATAGTTGTCATCAGTTGAGCTTTTGAGTCAAATGTCTAGTTACACAAATGCTTGTTTTCTCTAGCAGTTGCTTGCTCCCAGCTCGTATAAACTGTGCTATCGTTTCTCCCCTCTGCCAGTAGCGTTGAAAAGATTCAGCTTTATTTCATTTATTTATTAGTTTGTTTGTTTGTTTGTTTGTTTGTAGTCGAGATATTAAGGATTGTAACATAAACTTTAAAAAATGAACATAGCCTACACTGAGACATGGAAGGTTTGACCATTAGCCACCCATGCAACCATAACCTATTATTTTTTTATTATTAAAAAAGTATCCCAATTTTAATCTTTAATTAAACACTTTTTTGGTTCAGCTTGAATCTTGAATGCTTTTCATATAAATGACCAGATTGATGCATATTGGATAAAGTTAATTGAGGATAAGAAGTGTGACAATGGGAGGGGTTGCCAACCAGCAGTTCACTCACTCCACGCGCCCTGGACAGGTTAAATACCCCTCCCCTGACGCGCACTCGGGCACTCTCGAGTAAACCCTCGGAGACGAGCACACTCCGCGGGTCTGATCGGTGAAACTCATGTTTCTAGACGGAGAACGGATTATGAACGCGTTCGGGCAGCAGCCGTCGAGCCAGCAGACCAGTCCCCTCCAGCACCACAACGCGCAGGACATCCTGGACATGACCGTGTACTGCGACACCAACTTCAGCATGTACCAACAGAACCTCCACCACCACCACGCGCAGAGGCCACCTGCGCATCCCTCCAGCTACGGACTCGGAGAATACACCTCAGCCACAGCTAACCCGTACCTGTGGATGAACAGCCCAGGTATCACCTCATCCCCCTATCTCTCTGGTCCGAACGGAGGCTCTTACATTCAGTCAGGATTTGGGTCGAACCAGCGGCAGTTTCTTCCTCCTCCCACCGGCTTCGGAAGCGCGGATCTCGGTTGGCTGTCCATTTCAAGTCAACAAGAACTTTTCAAGATGGTTAGACCGCCTTATTCGTATTCAGCGCTGATTGCGATGGCTATTCAGAACACGCAGGATAAGAAACTGACGCTCAGTCAGATTTATCAGTACGTTGCGGACAACTTTCCTTTTTATAAGAAAAGCAAAGCCGGCTGGCAGAACTCTATAAGACACAATCTGTCCTTGAACGACTGCTTCAAGAAAGTCGCGCGGGATGAGGATGACCCTGGTAAGTCTGAATGCTCTTTATTAAAAAAATCGAATTCGAATTAGTTTGGCGTGCATAATTACGCGTTAGATATTAGTGCAATATTAACATGTTTTCCCGTTTATTTTTTTAAGGGAAGGGAAATTACTGGACTTTGGACCCTAACTGCGAGAAAATGTTCGATAACGGCAACTTCAGAAGGAAGAGGAAGAGAAGAGCTGACGGAAACTCCAGTAGCCTTACGGTAAAGTCCGAGGACGCGCTCAAATTGGCGGACACGGCGAGTCTGATGAGCGCGTCCCCGCAGAGCCTCCAGAACTCTCCGACCTCAAGCGAACCCAAATCGTCCCCCTCACCGTCCGCAGAGCACAGTCCGTGTTTTAACAACTTTATCGGTAACATGAACTCGATAATGTCTGGAAACGGCAACGGGATCAGAAGCAGAGACGTCAGTTCTGGACACTTGGGGGATTTTACGCACGGCATGTCAGGACATGAAATTGCCCCTCCATCAGAACCAGGCCATCTCAACACGAACAGACTGAACTACTACTCAGCGTCCCATAACAGCAGTGGCTTGATCAACTCGCTCTCCAACCATTTCAGTGTCAATAACCGTATATACAACCGGGACGGAACAGAAGTTTAGAGTTTGCGAACCTCTAATGTGCTCTGTGAGTACATGGACAGTCTGTTCTTACATTAGACTTCATTTCTATACAGTTCATTTTCATTCAGACTCTCTGGTGTTTTTGGGATGCATCAGCAAGTGAGTTTGCTGCATTTACATTTATTCTACTATGAATAAATGGTAACCTTGCACCAAACTGTGATACTTAACAAGTCCACACATGTCTATTTCCTAGGCCACCATAACAAGTGCCTTCAGTTTTTTGTAGAACAAATGTAGATATATTTTATTTAAATGGAATGCTTTTGATTTGTAAATAAACATGCATATCTGAAATATCTGTAGCTTCGATTTCTGTTTATGATGTTTTCCCATTTGTCTGCTCAATGGCACAACAAACACAAACACCTAGTGCATCTCAGCATGTTCCCATGCGATCAGCGGGTGGCCGCAGAGATGCACAAAACTGTAACAGCAATTAAGACATGTTTGCTTGTGTATGTAGTTTGTTTACAGTCGCTGGCAATTATATATAGTTTGTTTGTGGATGGCTGCAATCAAACAGGCAGTTTACTGACAACATTTAATTAGCTTTTGCACTAAAGTACAGTTTAGTTTTGAACAGTAGCATTGAAAGATCAGATTACACTTGAAAATTGAAGCGCAAATGTGTTGTTCTTTCTGAAACCCTACATTTCAAGGTAATTTAACCAGCGCCCATCTTTTTCCCATAACAGCTCAACTCCAGCAAACATATTGAGTTGATAATTATTTATCAAAAGAATTTCAGGTTTAATCGAGCGTTTGAATTAATCCGTGTCCCCGCTGTGTCCTCTCCTAATTGCTTTCTGCAAAAAGCAGACACATTTAACTCTTCACTGTCCTCATTATCTCGGGGAAGTTTTTCAGCCTGTTTATTTACTGTACAAGCTCTGGCATTGAATGGGTGATGGTGTAAATAGCCTTATATGATCCACCGGTTTATCTCGAGATTCAGCTTCCACTTCTACATTAACTGATGTCCAGTCTGACCTGCATGAAAACAGTCGGTGAGACTGAGACATCTTCCGCTTGTCGCTTTGCATACAGCCGATTTAGACATCACAGCTTCATGTCTGGAGAGTTCAAAAGTTCGGCTGTTTGTCTGGGAGCTTTTATTGACACTTGGTGTATAAAAATACCATGTTTGGTGAATATTACCATTTATTATGAAAACATAATTTCTGAACGTTCTTAGAACTTCTCATATTTAGAATGTTTAAAACGTTTTTTTCTTGGTTATGAATATTAGAGGAAACTTAAAAGGAAATTCCATTTAATCATTTAGCAAATAATATAGGAAAGTTACTTTTTAGTCTGAAACTAGTATCTTTAATGTTTAACAACAGTTACACGAACATCCAAACATGTTTCAGAGTGTTCTGAGAAGGTTCCCTGCTAGCTGGGACGCTGTATCATCATCCTCACTCTTTAAAACCAAATCTAGTGGCTCTTAAGTTCTTGAGTCGTTATATGTTTTTTTAGGAGATTAAACAAGTTCTAATTGCATCATTTTAAGTTCTTAGATTAAAATGTTTCAGGGTTCTTTAAAGCATTTTAAAACAGTTTTTAACAAACCGAATTTATTTTTGTATTTATAAAAGCTCTAATATCGCATCAGACTCTAAACCCCTTTGTTCTACTTTTCATCTTGATTTTTAGGAGTGAAGTTCACTTTAGATGATTGTGCCACTGACTTATTTCAAAGTCAGTCTACTCCAGGTCCCATATCAAATTAAGAAAATGAAAACAAACACAGGCCTTACTGCAATACAACTGATTTGGCTCTGTTGTGTGTGATAAAGCAGAGCTGACAGGAGAGTCGTGTCCACGGTGCTGGAACGCAAATGGATCTGGCATCACCAGAGACACCCTGCTGCTCTCCAGTGAAAACACAGAACAAATGAAAGCGCATTTCCCTCCGTCTGCCTTTGTTCTAACAAAAGACATTGTTGTTCCACTTTTCCACTATTATCTCATAGTGACAATATATCTGGGGTGAGAAGAACATGCACTTGCAATGGACATAAATGAGACCAAATACCATGCAATTAGCCTTATTCATTAATAAAACACTATAAGGGTAAATGATAAACAAGATGATAAATAATAATACTAATATAAAAGTTATGTTTAACAATCTTAGTTTAGAGCTATGATGTAGGCTAAGTGTAACCTATTCTAAATATCATTAATTAATTATTAGCGTCTATGGTTCTATTTATTTAAAAGTTTTATATGTGATATTTTTCATGTGAATTTTTTTATGTTGACTTTTAATTTAGGCCTGTTTATTTTGAAAACACGGAACAAATTAACCCCCGTCGTCTCGACGCACTTTTCCATAAACGGACAAGCAGAACTGTACAACTGCAGTTAAAGTAACAGATAATAACTGTCTGTTTGTTTGTATTCAACCTCATAATCGCTGGTTTCTGTTCATTTGCATGAATTATTGTGCAAACCGCGGGACAGATTGATACCGATGTCATCAAGCATCGAGACCTCGTGATAGCCGATGCTAAAATTGCAATAATATGAATATGCTAATGCTAATGTGACATGAAGAAAGATCAGGCTACGACATGTTAATTCGTACAGGTAACTTAACATGGACTTAACCTCAGATTGATTTCCTGTCAATATCAAAGACGCAGATGAGGGTGAGTTTTGGGAGTTCTGTCCTTTAATCCAAATTTTGAGCAGGCTGTCTGTTATCATATTTTTCTGTCTATCTGTGTCTAGCAAGTTGCTATTTAATGAAAATCGATATTAGCCTAAAGGTTCGTCATCATGGAGCTAGCTGTCAAGTGTTAATGGTTGGCTTATCTATTTATTTATTTATGGGGCATTTTTGTATTTTTGCTACAATAATCTTTTTAATGGCAGATTCCACTGTGACAACTTATAGTGTAACAGTTTGGGTATTTTGCCATTCATTCATTCATAAACAAACACAATCTTGTCAATATATATATGTTGGAGTGTTGTTTGAATTTTTTTATTTTTGTAAATATTATGTAATTGGTGCATTTGATCATTTCTGACATTGTTTGATCTCTTTTTATTCTTGCATTTAAAAGACAATATAAGTAGTCAGAATGTATGCATATTTTTATTTTCTTGACCTTTTCCATTATGTGTCATGTAGTAAATCTTGAATACTTTCCTCACAGATGGACACAGATTCGCATGCTGAAGGTATTGCTCCATTGCTGAAGGGCCAGGCTGAGGCCCTCACCCTTCACCTTTCCTATCTCCCAGGTGCCAGCTCCTGTATGTGAGGTGAGGATGCCCTGGGGCAGGGATTGGCCAGCGGATGCTGATGTTCTTCTAGTCCTCCTCCTGTGAGGAAAACCCATAATCAGAGGTTTAAACTCAGCACGCTAAACTAGAGCTTCATCTTAACATGGGCTGTTGAGACTTCTGTGCAAGAGGTTTGACTAAGATTATTCCAGTATAATCCAATCTGATAATCTGATCTAATCTAATCTAATCCTGTTTTCCCAGAGCAGGAAGAGGAAGTATCACTTTCTACTGACATCTGACTCCTAATCCTTGCCCAAGAATCCCGGGAAAGGACATAATGTAAGGTGAGGGGTTTTGAAATCATGCATCGGTTCATTCAAATCAATGCATTTATCTATACAATGCTGGCAGGATGTGTTCAATATTCTTGTCTGTGTGGCTTCATGCTTTTTCCAAATAGTTCAGAGATCAGGTACTAAGCGTGTGTTTGTAAAGATAAACAGAGTGTGAGGAGTCGTGTTACTGATAAGACTCGGCCTGGGGAAGTGCAGTCACTCAGCGACTCTCAGATTGAGACCAAACTGATGAGTAACTGGAGGATAGTGTTGCACTCTGGGACGCGTGAAACACCATTGCCATTAGCCGACAGATGCTTTTACCTGTCAGGGACACAAGAACAGGAACAAGTAGATCCTAGGTCAAGTTATTCTGAATTAAACCTGTTAACTTTATAGGTCAATCCATTAAATGTGTGGACACACATACTCGTTCTTTTCTATATGTTAGAATAAAATAAAACATTTATTTCATTATTTAAATGGAAAATTGGCCAAAGAGTGTGTGTGTGTGTGTGTGTGTCTGTATATAGTTCTAGATTTGTTATACTTATTTAACAATATTGAATGACTTCATAATAAGTATACAGAAGAGAGAGAGCTGTAGATTTTATTCTAACATTTAGTAGATATGTTTATATTTTTACTATTTTAAACATGTAAACATTTATACTAATATGCATACTAATGCATGCAATATATAATACAATGATTTATAGATTAAAAAAATGTTTTATGCTTATTACATTCTTTAAAAATATATTAAATATATGAATTGCAGGCTGGCTGCTCTTCTTTATTATATATTGTATATAAAACAAATCTTGACAATATTAATATAATTAGCCATATGTTATTATAATTTAATATTATATATTTTATATAAACAATACTATCATATTCTTGTAATGTAATATTTTACATAAAAAAATAAATTATTAATCAATTATTTATTTATTTTTAAATAATGAAATATAATCTGAGTCATAAATATATGCCATTAGATATAATACAATATATCATTCAGATGTGTCCAACCTTTGGTACTGTACATCAGCGGTCAAGAAAAGACACAAGGATAGATGTGAATGACCAGTTACACAAACTTATTCAATTGCATAAATAGCCTCCCTGAAGTCAATCAATTTGATATAGATGATTAATTATTGATAAAACTTAAGACTAGACTTTATAAAGAATCAAATCTGTGTAAGTTTTCATGACCTCATTGGAAAGAGCTGAGCGTTTATGTATTTGATGCATGAACACGATACCATTACTGCCCAGTCAGCTCTATCAAAACAGACCCATAACTTACAGTAGTGATGGTACGGTCTGTTCGTCACTGTCAAACCCATAATACAGTAATGTTGTGTCTGAATCCAGCCTCGTAACCAGCTTTATCACCAAACGAACGCACGATATGAAAACTGACCCCGTCTGACCTGGAGAACATGATAGTTCAGACACTTATTCTGTCTTCATTCAACCTGACGTTCAACATCTGCTTGTAGCAGTCAGCAGGAATTAGGAGGCTAATATCTCATATCGCTGCGAGATCTCTGGAGGAAGTTAAATATTTAAGGCCGCAATACACGGCTGGGAACATCAGGCTCCTCGCAGCTGTGTAAAAAACATGAAGCATACATTTGATATCTGAGGATAATGCTCACCTACTGGCATGGATCTGGTATGGTTTCATCAGACTCCTTACTGGGCCCATAAAAGAGGTAATGTATGGGCTGATAATGGCATGAGATCCAGAGAGCGGCCCAGCAGTCTCCATATGGATGCATTTATATAGAGCCAGACCCGTATAAGCTCTCTGAGCTGTCACCACTTGACATGCAAAATGATTTAGGGAGGTTTCAGCCACTGTGTCAGGAATATTGGTGTGTGAAGGGACTGATATATGGCTACTGGGAATAATGTGTGCATCAGTGACTAGATGAAAAATTCAAGGTTTCAAGGTATTTTCACACCCTCCTGCTGAGCACTTCAGCATGGGGAAAACAGTTTATTTGATTTGATGCATAGTGATGAGACTGTTCTACATTTGTGAGATAATTTTTGCACTCTGTCATTTATTTTATAAGCATTTACCCATTTTGTGACAGGAACATGATGTATTTAGTGATGCATGATTGCCAAAGCCTGTTCATTTTCGGTGACACTTTGTAATAAGGTCTTATATTTTAACATTCGTTAATGCATTAAAGATATAGTTCAGTTTAGCATTCCATCACTTGCTCATCGTGGACTCTCTGGAGTGAATGGGTGCCGTCAGAATGAGAGTCCAAACAGCTGATAAAAACATCACAATAATCCACAAAGTAATCAACTCCAGTCCATCAATTAATATCTTGTGAAGCAAAAACCTGCATGTTTGTAAGAATAAATAGACTTAACATTTTCAACTTGTGCATGATAATATATGCAGAAAAATGTCTTAAAGGAACACTCCACTTTTTTTTTTAAATAGGCAAATTTTACAACTCCCCTGGAGTTAAAGAGTTGAGTTTTACCATTTTCAAATTCATTTAGCCGATCTCCGGGTCTGGCGGTAGCACTTTTAGCTTAGTTTAGCATAGATCATTGAATCGGATTACACCATTAGCATCTCACTCAAAAATGATTTTCGATAATTTTCCTATTTAAAGCTTGACTCTTCTGTAGTTACGTCGTGTACTAAGACTGACGGAAAATGAAAAGTTGATTTTCTAGGCTGATATGACTAGGAACTATGCTCTCATTCCGGCGTAATAATCAAGGAACTTTTCTGCCGTACCATGGATCCAGCAGGAGCAATGATATCACGCAGCACTGTGTGTTAGTAACTAGTTATGATATAGCTGGGAACTACTTTCAGGCGCTGCGTAAGATGCTACATTTATTTTTTACAGTTACGATATAATGAGCATTTTTTACATCTTTATTTTAATACCATTTTTACATATGAGGATGTTGGCCAAAATAGCGGGATTTTCTCAGGATTATCTCACTCTGGGTACTAATTTGTCTCCAAAATATAGTTAAGTAGTTATACAGACACATAAATGTCATGTTGTCATCGTCTTAACTGCATTGCAGTGCTCTTCCATACAGGTAGAATCAGACCTCCCCCCCCAAACCTTTTCCTTAACGCCATGCATCAGTCTGAGAGTGCTGTGTCCTCTGCAGGCCCATGTAAGCCTCTGAAGATCCATTGCTGAGGGGACTAAGTGATACCCTTTCAAAAGAGGCCAGACATGCCTCTACCACACCACACCCTTTGTGTTCGGGACTAATCCAGCCTGCACTTCAAGACTGGGCTGGACTTCAGAGGAATCCACTATCAATCTAAAGAAGAGAAGAAAGAGCCTTAAATGAGAGAGTGACCCCCCCCCCACTCCCTCAGTGAATTACTGTGATAAGGTGATCGTCCTCATAACACTCATTATTATATATTTGGTGAAGATCCTCCAGGGGTCGACATCAAAGGGCTCGCTGAAGTTCAGCAGGAACAAAAACCTGCCCATAAACTGATTTTGGAAGTGAACATGCTTGACATTTTAAGGGTGTTTTTACATTTGAGTCCTGTTTTAAAGTGTTCTATTTGCATTCACACTTTTCTATGGTAGTGTATATATACGTAAAAAATGTAAAACGCATAAAATACAAATATTTCTTGCAATAAAATAAAGTCTCTGCGTTTCGTGTCATCTCTGCATTTTTGCGTGTTATGCATGACAGTCTGCAGTGGGCAAAAGTGTTACTATATTACTTACTATAGTATTACTATAGTAGAAACATTAAGAAACATGTGAATGCAAATGAACAATTCAATGCAAAATGGTTAAATACATCAATTAGTGTGTGCACATCTCTGTTACTGTTGCGTGCGCTGTAATGATTGTACACAAAACAACATAATTTCCTGCACTTCTGGCCAGGATATTGTCATGTGACCACATTCCATTCCCATGACATCATATCGGGCGAGCGAGAGACGGGTGATGTTGACAGCTCATCACATGAACGTTTCACATGCCCTCACTTCAAATGAGCTGAGCGGCCTGTTTTTAGCAGCCCAGTACGAAGCGTTATGCACCGGATGACTCTCGGATCGCAGACCGCAGTGAAAAACAGCAGACTGACGCTTCAGAGAGTATTGAGTGTGGAGGAAGATCAGACATAGAGAGGGATGATGAGGAAGAGTGAGAGACGACTAGCATTCTCAGCTGTTGTCTTAGAGAACCAACGACTCCTCATAAAACGGCTAATAGACGTCTCAAGCCAAGCTAAAGAGATCTGGATTTCAGCTCCTCATAAAGAGACTTATTATAGTTTACTGGTGTTTTTCAAAGAACCACTTGTTTCTAATAAACTAAGATAAGGTTTTCCAAACTGTCGTGCATCTCTACTGAAAACATATGATGAGTAGAATAACTGAATGATCATTGTTTGTTTTGTTGGATTGCTTTCACATCAACTATAGCTGTATAAAACCTAGTAATCTGTCTGTATACTGCCTACATAGACAGCTGCTTCCTAAGTGAACTGGAACCTCGTAGATGACTAGTTTGAGTGCTCTACACAGTGTTCTTTTAGTATTTATATTATAGTACTTATTTGTTCACTTTTATTTTTAAATGTTTTTCAGTTTTAGTTTGTTTTAATCATTCTGTGTGCTATTGTCATTTATAGTTTTTATTTTTTTAACTTTAATATTATATTTCAGTTTTGGTTTTAATTTATATTTTGGTTATTTGTTATGTGCTTTTTCATTTTTATTACTTTATTATTATTTTTTTAGCTTTAATATTTATATTTGAGTTTTTTAGTACTTATTTCAGTTTTCATATAGTTTACATTTTTGTCGTTTAGTTATAGTAGTTTTAGTACTAAAGTTTGTTTTGAACTTATTTTGTTTCAAGCTTAATTATTGCCATGGAACTAATTCTATTTCTATTTTTATTTTCCAGTGTAATTTTTAATGCGATATTTATATTTTGTTTTATTTAAATTAATAAAAACTATTTATAATAGTTTTAGTTTTAGATAACAGTGTAATCATAGATACAGGGTACAATATTATTATATTGCGTATGCATTACATATTAGTTAAAACACCATTTTTAATTCGATTTAAATATTTGTATCCAAATATTTTGGTACTGAGTGAAAGAAACATTTCTCATGTGTACATTTTCGGATGCCAAAACAAGGTCTCCTAGAAGGCAGCCAAATGATGCTGCCTATCTTTTGACAGCAGGACTGCATTTATAAAAATCTTACAATCAGTTCACTATATTTTGTCCCAGAAATCATGAAGTCAGATTTCTCTACATGTGTGTGTGTCGTTGAGGCCCAGCTGTGCTCTCGTTCTTTGAGGCTGACATGGGAGAGATCTTTTAAAGTCTTGTAGTTGTTTTAACCCCTGCCTCTCAGCAGGTTAAGCCTAACCAAACATTCATCCTGCGGGTCAGCGACACCATTGACAACGCGCTTTACTCTTTCACTCGGTTCATCCCCACTGTGAGCCACCTGACAGAACCGGCCACGGTCCGAAATCAGCTCCAACCACTGACCAGACCGCAGCTCATTACGTTTGGTAGACCTTTAAAACTGAGTCCTGAGCAAAGTCCAAAGTCAATGCAAGTCCAACACAATGATTATGTATATATAGATAGATCTCATCACTTCACATTTAAATATTTCTGTAAGATTTGTATAATATTTCACATTCTTTAATCACATTTGGATATTGGCTGAATAATTTCAAATTTAGATACAAATAAAAATGAAAGTTATTTTGGATAAAATGAATCCACAAAATCATTCATATCATTATTGGTTATCAATAATGTATGTACAAGGATAACTTTTGGTGCATGCAAAATAAATACAATAATATGATTATTATAGTTTTTAGTAGTTTGATTAATAGTTAATTATTTTGTTTATTTTAATTGAAGTTTAAAAAATAAAAATGTATTTATTTTGTGATTTCTTTTAGGGGGTTTTATTGTCTATAGTTTTTTATTTATTTTATTTTATTTTATTTTATATCAGTTTGAGTTATTTTAGTAAAAGGGCCAAATAAACATGAAAAATGTTTCCTTGGTGACTAGCTGAATTTTTTGTTTCAAGTAAGAATATGTTTTTTAGTTTCAGTTAACTATAGTAATCCATGATGGTAATGTGTCACTAATATTACAGTATAGTACATTTCATAGGTTCAGTTTCCAAGAAAAATATCTTCAGAGACTCTCAATTGCTTTGGATAAAATCAATGTGCATTTATGACAGTAAAATTACCAACATATATAATAACCAAACACCATCAAATTATTATTATTTTTTTACACTTTTCATTTATTTATTTATTTTTTAAGTAAAGGCATTTCTTCATTGCCGATATGGATTCTTCAGAACTGAATGTCAACTGATTTAAAGTTGCATGTTGACAGATCTAACACACTGTATTCTTAAGCAGTGTCTCTGCCCCTCCTTCACTAAATGGAGTAATTATTATCCGTCATTACCCTGCCCTCTGCCCTGATGCAACTCAAAGAGAGGCGTCACTATCTGATCACTATGTAAATGCGGTTAGCTGCCTGCAGTACTGGATCAATGGGGCGCTGGACGGCCTGTGTGGGGGAGGCCAGAGACTGCTGCCTGTCTGTCTGTTCCCAGCAGGTCCACTGTCCCGCACGTCTCCGACCAGGGCACGTCTACCAGCTCGGAGACTCGGGAGGAAAACGCTGGAGGGGTTCAGGCCCGGGCTTGTTTGGAGGGCTTGGATTGCCAGGGCCTCTAGCCCCAAATTTGAATGTAAAATGAATGCAAATCTACAATTATTCAGGCAATTCAGTGGAATCCACACTCTTTGATACGAGGGTCTACAGCCCATATGATAGCATGTCTTTCTAATGTGCTGCTTCTGTAACTAGTGGTTTAACTGAAGCTAAATCCATGTTAATAGCATTTCAAGCAAAGCTAAGTCAGAGTTTGTCCATATAGAACAGAAACAGATTTGTATAAACAATAATGATAATAATAATAATATATCAATTTAAACTTTATTAAAGTAAAAAATATTACAAATGTTTTAGTGAAACTGTGCAGTATCTTAAATATATTTATTATACATCTTATATACTGTAATGTATAAATAATATAATATGATATTAAGATCTATTTAAATAAAATATAAAAATACATTTAACTTTTGTAATTTTACATTTAACATTAACATCTGTTCAAATTAAAATGAAAGTTTTATTAAAAATAATGAATAATTAAAAATAATTTATATTATATTTATAAAGTCAAAATATTTATTTTATTTTTTTTAAATGTTAAGTTAAAATCCATGGTAATTGTTTTTAAAGCTACGCTTGAATTTGAGTTTGTCCATATGGATGAGGAATATAATTGTTTGACTAATTGTGAATAATTTTGTACATTTGATGAAATGTATTTATATGTGATTAGTGACATTGTCCAGGATCCTAAATATATTTCAAAATATATTATACTTAAATCTATTTATTATACATCTAATATATTTTATAAGTTATAATAATATAATAATACAAAAATGCATTAATTTGAGTATATTGAATAATATATAATTATTTTGAATTATTATACATTACATGTATTGTATAATTCTATAATTAAGTTAAAACAATGTAAATGTATATTTTTTAGTGATACCATGATCTTAGATTTATTTCCCATATGTCCTATATACAGTATTTTATTAATAATATAATGATAATATTATTTTTGTACTTTTTCATTTGCGTTTGGTGAAATGAATTCTAATATCCTGCATCTGAAGATAAAATCCAGATTAATTGCATTTCAAGCAAAGTTAAGTTGGAGTTTGTCCATATATAGCAGGAATAGATCTGCATGAATTTGACTCACTTTGGGACAGTCTGTGCGTCTCTGGTGTTTGTGGGACTGAAGGAGGGTTGTGTGCATGTCAACAGCAGCAGAAGTGTGACTCTCTTTCTGGAGTGTGCAATACACTGTTGTTTAGCCACATTAGCTTTATCTAACGCCATCAAAAGGTACATTATCTTCATGTTGTCATCGTAGTGGAGTCAAGTACATGTAGATTAGAATGCTTCATTGACTCGTTAAAGTGGACCTGCTTCACTTACTCTAGCAAACGCTGAAACAATCATGCCCGGTCTAATAGAGTTGTTGAATTATGTCAATTTGTAAGTTAACCTGGTGGGTTATTTCACATTAGGATGTGAGATTTAAATGTGAATTGTAGTCCTTATGTTGATTATTTAACTAATTTACATTTGAGACATGATGTGCAAATTATGTTGTAGAATAAAACATGAACATCTTTTAAAATAATGTTAAGCACAGGTCATAAAAACCTGCTATGGTATGATGTAAAAGTCCATCCATCCATCCACCCACGTATATATTTATGTATATATATAAACCTGAGTGATTTGATAGAATCAGGGGGACTAACACACATTTTGCCCGTCCAGCTCTTTAAACTGGAGCAGCATGAAAGATAATAGTGTTATACATGAGAGCGTCCTGTCAGCTGCCGTTTCATTTGCTGTAATTGCTCAGCGATTGCTCTGTTTATTAAAGGTGACTGCCATTCGCCGCTGCGGTCAGTAATATGTGACGGAGATGATTGCTGTGTGTGTGTTTGGGAACATGCAGCCCTCCAGCGCTGGCCTAATAAAAGAGCTGAAGAGATTGAGCCATTACCATGTCAGACCTCCTACTATTATGCCCTATTAAGAGAGCTCAACCCCTGGTTCAGAGCCATTATATTTATTGAATCTAGAAGCTGATTGATGTTGCGCTGGCCGAAACACCTCATACCTCGAACACTTGCCCTGGCTGTGTATAAAATCATCCAGGGATTTCAGTTCTTAGACTTGTTTTACATTTACACAGACCTGAATCTCTCTGAATCAGTCGACGCACAGATAGTCAACGCCTAAAGAATTGGTTCTTTTCTTAACCACAGGAATCAAATAAACAAAACAATATGTCATAAAGTTACAGAGCTACAAAGTTGTCAGAATTACAGTAATTTAATTCTTCCCTGAGCTTGATACATGCTTTGACTAAAAAAACTAGTAAAAAGCGAAAAAAATATATTTTAAGATGAATAAAATGTGGAAAAATTAATAAATTTCATTGTCACACACACACATATATATATATATATATATATATATATATATATATATATATATACTGAACAAAGTTTGTTTTTGCCCCCATTTTTCATGAGCTGAACTCAAAGATCGAAGACTTTTTCTATGAACACAAAAGGCCTATTTCTCTCAAATATTGTTCACAAATCTGTCTAAATCTGTGTTAGTGAACGAGATAATCCATCCACCTCACAGGTGTGTCATATCAAGATGCTGATTCATTAGTATATATATACTGTATATACATTTACATTTAGTCATTTAGCAGACGCTTTTATCCAAAGGGACTTATAAATGAGGACAATGGAAGCGATCAAAATCAACAAAAGAGCAATGATATGCAAGTGCTATGACAAGTCTCAGTTTGCTTAACACAGTACACATATCCAGGTTTGTTTGTTTTTAAATTCTATAATAAATCAAAATAAAACCGATAGAATAGAAAAAGAATAGATCAAGCTAGTGATAGAGGCCTTATATATATATACATATAAATTATATTTTGTACTATTTTTGTCTATATTTGAATTTTGTATGTAATACGTATATAATTAATGTAATATTTACATAATATTTTGACTAATAACTCAAATTAGAACATTTTATTGCTCAGATCTTTCTCATTCAACGCTCCAGAAACAAATTATCAGATGTAATTCCTTTTAAACATCTACTTTGTCTCGCATATTTCTACTGGAATCAGACACTTCAGACATCTGTTGGTATTCAGTAAAAGATCATTTGTAAGAATGTAGTGAGAAATATTTGAGCTCATTGCAGTCTTTGGGGTCAGTTTGAGATTGTGAGATTACTTGGATCTCTGTCTTGGAATGAGCTTCTGAGATGCAGGACACCTCAAGTTTGCTCTCGATTTAATCTCAAGGAGATCGCATTTCTGATTTTCTTTCATGGGAAAATAAGCATCTTATGAACAAACTTCAAGATTGTATGAACAAAAATATGAATGTGTAATAATCAATCATGAAATAATCAATCATGCACAAAGACTGCGAAAGGTGTTGTGTATATTTTTTCTCAAAAGTAGGAGGACACCCCTAAAATAAAGCGGCGATTGTGCTGAGGTTACGTCTCTACTAGCGGGAATCATCTTTGTTGTTTCTGACTCTTTGCCAGGTTTACGCCTGCCGTGGTGCAGAAAGCTCAGTGAGAAGTAAGGTGACCTGCTCACAAGACAATACCTCATTTACCCTGACGCCTTTGTGCACACCAGATCAAATAACTAGAAATCTGAGGGACAAAGCCATTGATAAGCTGAACCAAAGAGAAGGGCCACTTAGATGCCAGAGAAACCTGAAGCTGGAGGTGAATCCTGACTGACAGCACACTCATGTTTAGAAGCTGAGAAGCGTCAGTCACTGCTGTGGAGAGATTATCAGAGCAGATGAACAGAGCTGAAGAACATCTCTCAATCAGGACCGATGCATTGATTTACTTGTTCCTCCTGTACTTTCAGTGCGGTCCAAACATCTGGAAATGCCTCTGTTGATATTGTTTTTTGATGTACTGTAATGTAATCTTTAATTTCAAGTTATGTTAACAACATAAAAAGTTATTCAAAAGTTGGGATATGATTAGTTATTTTTCATTATATTAGCATATTGACATTGTACAGGATCTTAATATTTTTCTTATTCGTTTTATACTATATATTTTAATATTTTATACATTTTGTATTGTTATTATTATGTTTATATTTTAATGTTTTTATTAAAATAATATACATAATACAAAAAAATATTGATTTATTATTTACATTATAATTTATTTAATAAATTAAAAATGTATTAATGTCAAGGTTTAAATTAAAAGTACAAAAGAATATTGTTGCACATTAGTATTTATAATTATACAAATAATTTTAGTGATGACAATATTTTAATAATGTATAAAATACAATTTTCATTTGCACTGGGATTTAATAAAGTACAATGTTCAGTTTTTACATCCCACTGAATTATTTATATTATAATCTTGAATTGTTATATTCAGAACTTTATTCATTTCCAGGTTTAAATGAAAAGTGTAAATACAATTTTTATATTATGTTACATTTTATAAATATATTTTAGTGGTTGTAATATTTAAAAAATATAAAAGTATATAATTTTAATTTACACCTGGGAATTAATAAAGTTCAAAATTCAGTTTTTACACCTCACTGAATAATATCTTCTCTTTTTTTAATGATTTGCCCAGATTTATTAATGTTCAGTTTTACTCTGTTGAACCTAAAGTATATCTGTTACACACATTACAATTTGATGCATTTGAGATTTGATTTTTCATGAAGCTGATATAAGAGAGACTGGTATTGGTAAAAGTCAAAATGAAAGAGCTTTCACAACATTTTTCATATGTATCCTCTTGAATTGATTGGGTGATGAAACGTGTCTCTGTATGACTGTGAGTTTGTCGTTTTCTAAATACTCTGCTCTAAAGTGAAGTCTAATGTTTCAGTAGGCCATACTGACAGCCTATAGCATCTGGAACAGGGTTGTTTCGTGAAAGCGCGGCGAAAGCTTTTAGTTGTTCTGAGTTGGATGTGGATTGACAGCTGAGCTGGTTCCCCGTGGCCGAGGAGCCGAAGAGCCGCTGTCAGTCTAACAGGATTAACCATTACAAGAACTAATGTTTGGAGTCACCTACTGAACTCACTTCATCTCGCCACAAAGAGACTTTTATCAAGCACAACAAATAAACATGCACGAGTCATATCTCCTGTGCGCTGAGAATATTAGCCTACTTATTGTTGCAGGCCTGTAATCAAAAAAGCTCATCCAAATTTTCATAACTTGTGACATTTGCTGCCCCCATAACATGAGCATGTTGTCATATCGTTATTTATTTGTTGATTTATACAGGTTCAGATCATGCAGGTACAGGATTAAAATCCGATTGAATCTTTGCGAAGGAAAGGAAAGTGGAGGGAGTTGTGTTGTGGTTAGTTTGACTCCTGGCCGTGTTCGTCTGTCGTGATAAATCACCTGTAGTCTGTGAGAGATGACCGTTCCCATAGCTCTCCAGTTTTATAGTGTTTAGATTTTTTTGCAGGCCTACTGTAACAGTCATGCTGCATCACACACGCTGTGACACGGAGCTCAACAGGACCCTCTGCTGGCCTTTTATAGCACTGCTTCAGCCACAGCATGAGATGCACTGTTTCTTTTGTTCAGAGGTGCCTTATTATCATTTCTCTGCAGAAAGGCAAAATGATGTACTTTTGGCAAAGTCTCCTGATTTGCATACCCCCCCATGTTGGTGTAAATGCTGAGCAACTGAAATGATGACATAATTGAGAGGCTCACCATCTTAAGACAGTAACTCGTCACTCAGGAAAACATGAATGAACACAACAAGAGGGAGTGTTTACCTCCTCAGGCATGACATTCTTATGTCTTACGCTCCTTTTCATTCTTTTCCTCTTCAGCGTCTAGTCTTTTTATACTTTTGCATGTTTTAGCATGACAAAGCTATAGTATTAGTGGAGTAAGGCTTTTAAAAAACTAAAATAAATTAAGCAATAATCATAATCAATAAGCATCATGAAAAAAACTTCTTGAAAAATACATGTTTTGTTGCCGGTGTTGTCATTTACAGATTAGGAGTTAATCGGGCTTTATAGGGTAAATTCAGGTAAATTAGGCACAGTTATATCATGTTAAAAATGGCCAGTGAACCTGAATTCACCCTCTTCTGTTGTTAGATGCAAATTTTAAACAAACAGGAGGGAAGAATTTGCATTAGTGTTGTCTTGAATTACCACTCAATCACAAGCGTCAGCACATTTTCAAATATTTGAATAATTTGGTTTAGTGTTGTGATTTTACATGTTTTGAATAACCATCTCCATGCAGTTCAGAAATAATCAAATACAACATTGTAAATTACATTACTAAAATAAAAAGGGTCAATGCATTTTCAAATATTTGAATAATTTGGTTTAGTGTTGTAATTTTAAATATCTTTTGAGGGTATGCAGTTCAGAAACAAAATTGTAATAAAATAAAAATAAAATTACATTTGAATTACATGTTGCTAAAATAAATGAAATGACGTAAAACCACAGTTTAATTGGCGTAAATAAGATCACATTCATTTCATAACGCACTCTTAAATAAAGATTCTCTGTGGTTCCATGAAGACATTTTGACATTAATGCTCTAAAGATTCTTTATATTGGGGGAAACATGTTTTTCTCACAAACAAATATTTGGAGAACCAAAAATGGTTCTTTTTGGCATCACTGCCAACAACCCTGTATTTGAATAGTGTGTGGTTCAATATTAAAATGTTCAATTAAAACACAAATCTTTGAAATGCAGTGTGATTAATCTCAGTTGGAGTGATTGGCATGTTTGCAGCGAGCACCAGTGGCCCCTATAGAGCTCTGAGGGCCCGTGAGAGGCTGGAATGTCTCCATCTCTGCTGCAGCTCAGGTTACAGCGTTCATAGATCACACTGCAGTGGTCCTGGCAGGGCCGGTCACTGTTTACACCCACATCTTTGTGACGGACTCATGGTGAAGATGCAGCATCTGCCTGGGCTATCAAAGCACATGCACTTATCGTTCTGTCTTAGCACCTGGCGTTTATTTGATGAGGAGCTTTCGGGTATTGAATGTGAGATGAGAGAGTGTGCTCTTGAGAAACTGTTTCAGTTCCTCTGCACTTGGTTTCATTTGATAACAATAATTTGATTGTATTATTGACCATCCTCTTGTTCAGTGCTCGTGGTTGTGTATTTTCTTTAGTTTTCTTTCTTTAGAACTAGTTTTAAGCCACACCCCTGATATACAATCCTTGATTTGAAGTAAAGGAACAGCTGTGTACTGAAAAACATTTCTGAGTAAATTAACTATTCTATCATGAATTATGTGACATAAAATATGAATATAAACAATGTGAATATAAACTATATAAATAAAAAGATTTAATTAATTTTGAATAATCATTAATACATTTTAATAGTATTTTTAATTGATGCACACACACACACACACACACACACACACACACACACACACACACTCTCTCTCACACACACACACACACACACACACACACACACACACACACACACACACACACACACACACATATATGTATTAATGTATTACTATATAAATGTATTTATATATATATATATATATTATTATTATTATCATATATATAATTCGTTTTTTTATTTAAAGGGACAATACCATAGGCATTGTTACACACAGACAACCGATGCCGTGGCCCGTGTACAAAGGACATATAGCATAAAGATAGATTGCAGTCCTCGTCCCTGGTTAGGCTTTTACATAAAATCAAAACAACTATTATATACATTCTATTGAGGATCAGAAAAGGATATTATTAAACAAGGCGATTGTTGACAGATTGTCCGTTTCAGTTTCCTGAAGATGAATTGATGTCCTCTCCAGATGGGGGTCAGATCAGAAGACATGGATCCTCAGGTGAGCTGTGGGTCTGATCGGGCCCCTCTCCCCTCTCGCTCCTCCTCATGAGGGTCTTTTACCGGGCGCAGTCGAGTAGAGAGGAATGCTGAGGAAGTGACTGCGCTCCAGGCGAATATCTGAGCGCGGGGCTGAGAGACAGACAGATAGAAGGAGGACAAAGACGAGGGCTGAGAGTGGCCCCGGGGCCGAGGCGACACGCCCACCTGTTGACTGCAGTCCTGTGTTAAGTGCTCTGTGAATGGACACTTACAATGGCCGTGGCAAGACGATCCGCTCTGTCTGTCTTTAGCAGCCTCTTCCTCTCGGTGTTGACACCGATCAGCAGGTGATAGATCGACACAAACCATGAGAAACTATCTGCTGCTCGTTCTTGCCATCTGCCTTGAATTCTTCTTAAAACCTTCCAGCGGTGTTTTATCCGGGTGTATGTACACGGTCTTGAGCTCTTGGCGTTGTGTTGCTGAGGTCTTGAGGTTAACTGCTTCATGCTAAAACACTGTCCGATCATCAGTCATCAGACTTCTGGCAGCCGTTGTGAAACACAACATTTTAATCAAAGATAATTCTCCAGGAGACCTAATAGAGATCTCAGTTATGTTAAATTGGAGTATCAGCTTCTCAGATGACTGAGACATTGATTGAAATCTGCTTCACACTAAGAACAAACGGTACAAAAGCTATCACTGGAGTGGAATGCTTTCAAAAGCATTACAATTAAGTACAATTTAGTTATTAATATACTAATATGCCTTCTTTAGAGGTAAATATGGTAAAAAAAAGATGTATCTTTTGAAAAGGTACTGTTCCAGTGACAGCTTTTGTACCTTTAATGAAGTAAAAATAGAAGCAATTGTTGATTATGGACATTTAAAATGAATGTGAATAGAAGTTCAGATCATTTTATCTGACAATAATTTGATTAGAAAGGATTGAATTAATATCATGATCTCTGATTTTTGATTTCACACTTTAGTACATTAGAAAATCAGAGGACGGTAGTTGGTATATATATAAAAGACCAAATATATACTCTAGTGTTCAAAGGTTTGTTGATCTGTTCGATTGTTTTCTTTTTGAAATGAATTCACACTTTTAGTCAGCAAAGGTGCAAAATTGTGACAGTAAATGCATTATTATCATTATTAAATACATTATTATGATATGTTATTTTAAAAGAACAAAATCTAACTTTAGTTCATTTTTTCAAACACCAAATCAGCGTATTATTATGATTTCTGAAGGATCATGTGACACTAAAGACTGGAGTAATGATGCTGAAAACTCATCTTTACGTCACAGGAATTAATTACATTTTCAAATATATTACATTAGAAAGCAGCTATTTTAAATTGTAATAATATTTCACAACTGTTTTTGTTTAATCAAATCAATAAAACATGAATGGTAATGCATAGATATTTTTAAATATATTAAAAGCATAGCTATTTATACAATACAAATATATTTCAATAATATAAAAAATTAAGAACAAAGAATGAAAAAAGAATAAAAATGTTTGAGCTTAAATTGATTAAGTCAATTTGAAAGTGTAAGTGGCAGCGGTGTCAAATATTGGAGTCAATGTAACTAACTACTGTACTTAAGTATCTTCTGGGATACTTTGTAGTTTTACTGAGTATCAGAGATATTAGCAACTTTTACTCTCTACTTCACTACATTTCTGAATGAGAATCTGTACTCTACATTGAAATGAGTGTTGCAGTTACACATTTCATTTTGCATGACATCTAGCAGTTTATTTCTGCTCCAAAAGACGATACTGTCTACAGCGCACCGAAAGTACAGCATCTTGTGCTTTTACCCTTACTCACACAAACTTGTCAACAAGTTGACTTTACGTGAATGTGAGCGCTTAGTAAGTAAAGTAGTAGTAAAGACATGACTGCAGCTGGCAATGTGGCCAAAACCAGCACATCCAGTGCAGGAAGACTTTGACTTTTACATACATTTTATTTTATTTTTTTTTGCAATTATGTGATATTCAGTTTTATTTGGGTTTTAGAAAATAAACGTGATTGCTTTCCTCTTTCTTGTTTGTGTTACATGTTTTCTGTTCCTTGTCTTGGACTTTTATGTCACTTCCTGTCTCCCGTGGTAGTCAGTTTATATCTTATCTTGTTCAGCTTGTTAGTCTTCTGTATATATATAGCCCTAGTGTTTCTTCAGTTATTTCTGAGTTGTTGAATGTAATGGTTTGTGTCTTATTATTTGTTCTAGTTTTCTATGAAATGTCTGCACATAGATCCTTGCCTCCGCCTGTTTCTCAGCTTCTCCACGGCGTTACAGTTTTAGACTGGCATGTCTCTTTGAGTGTATCTTTGAGCCTAGATTTAGTACAAGTAAAATACTTAAGTACTGTTAAAATCACTTACTCCAGTTGTTTTGGAACTTGTAACTTGCACTGTAAGGTATCTGTACTTTTACTCAAGATGGTTTTCAGGTACTCTTTACACCTCTGTTAAGTTGACTTTGGATTGCAGGTTTCATTATAAGAGCACAGTTTGAGACAGTATTTATATAAACTATATTTGTATGTATATGTTCTCCAGTCTTAGAGCAGGAGACTGCAGACTCGTCTCATGGTCAGAGATATAGTGTCACCGTATCACTCGTCACATCATCTATCCCAGGGTGCAATTTAGCCACAAAAGCCACCCGTGTGCTTTTCAGGCGCTCAGAGCTTCCTCTGTTGACTAAGACGCCTTCGTCATGCTTTTCTCAGCCACGGACATGATACAAACCTGCAATTATCCACAGACAACACGACAAATTACAGCGCCGTCTAAAAAGCACCTCACGCTAACCCGGAGGGACACGAGGAACCCGATACGGCTTTTCCTCAGAAACCTCTGAACCTCTGTCTCAGACGTCGATGCGGGAGGTCAGGCCAGACCAGCAGAGCTTTTTTATATTTCTAAGCAATGACACTTTTTGATTAATTTAGTAAAACACCTAAAGGAGAAACCACCCAAAACATCCTAGCAGCCATATGCAAAATTCAGAATCAATTCATGAATATGAATGTGAACTTCCAGGAAGTTTCAATAAGTAGAACTGAGACACTGGAATGACAGGAAGAGCATTTCATGTTTACAGAATAGTGATTCCAGGAAGTTCATCAGCGCAATTTCATTCTGGAATGCATAAGCACATTGCACAAATACTTCAAATGGAACTATATTGATTGCATATTAATAATATGACTTGCATATGACTTTTTAATATGGCAGATTTCATGATCATTGAAAATTCCTCTGTAATTTTAAGAAGAAAAATGGGCTTATATTTATATTTGTTCAATGCATAATTGTTTTTGGGATGGTCCTTTGCTTCCATTTTTGACCATGGTCCCAAAAATGTATTAAATACAATTAATAATAAATGAACAAATAATGATTAAAAATCCAATAATATATTAAATACATAATGTATACAAATGTAAAATATTAAATAAATATAATGTATCACATTAAATATGAAATATAAAATAAATACATTTAAAATAAAATAAATGATCAATATAATGTGTTAATTTACCATATTTAATATGATTAATAAATGTACATAATAAAAAATCAATTTAAATCAAATTGATTATAATAATGACCAAATTATCTATCTATCTATCTATCTATCTATCTATCTATCTATCTATCTATCTATCTATCTATCTATCTATCTATCTATCTATCTATCTATCTATCTATCTATCTATCTATCTATCTATCTATCTATCTATCTATCTATCTATCTATCTATCTATCTATCTATCTATCTCTCTCTCTCTCTCTCTCTCTCTCTCTCTCTCTCTCTCTCTCTATCTCTCTCTCTCTCTCTCTCTCTCTCTCTCTCTCTCTCTCTCTCTCTCTCTCTCTCTCTCTCTCTCTCTCTCTCTCTCTCTCTCTCTATCTATCTATCTATCTACTTTGTTAACCTGTGTTTAGCTCTTTGCACCCAAGCTCTTTCAGGATGGAGAACACATGGTTCTTTTATCCATCTGCTGCGAGTGAACCCTGAGAGCTGTCACACTCTGTCAAGCCTGACATCACATCGAGACGTCAAACAGTGCTGATATGTTTTATGGATTTTATGGACCGGAGATGTAGCATGACGAACCGGAGCGTTCGATGCACCAACAGTATTTCACCAAACTGACACCTGTGCTGAGTGTGAAGAGATGCCTGCTGCTGGAACTGTTGAAATGCATTTGAAATGGACCCCATGATATCGCTCTGGGATCGTCCATGGGATCCGCCCATCGTTTGAGATCTGGGAGAGAGAGCGAGATCTCACGTGTGGAGGAGAGAAGAGAATCACCCTCTCAGTTTCACCGTCAGGTCTGTGATCTGTGAAAGAGCGTCTCGCTCCAGTGACGACCTCGACTTTCATCTCAAACGCCAACCCATCACCTACGGCTTCGGTTACCGCTCGACTGACAGCCGCAAATGAGGAAAGATGTGCTGCACCACATACAAAGATGGGTTTTGAGTGGGAAATGAGGGCAGTTTTCACTGTAAGCTGGAGGATCAAACTCAGTTTAAGTGTGAGTATAATGCCTGAAGACCGCATCAGTTTAACTCAGTACAGCTTCTGAAAACATTACGTCATCACAGCTGACTGGGAACCTATATCTTACATATCTGAATTTGGTTTGCGGTTGCCCAAATTTTACTTGAATTTGAATCCGTGTAGCAAACAGGACCCTAAATAAAAGACTTAAAATCAAATAGAAATGCAAAGAAAATGTTCCTGTGGCTCAGTGGTAGAGCATTGTGTTAGCAGCGCTAAAGGTTGTGGGTTCAATTCCCCGGGAACACATACTGACATAAATGTATAGCCTGAATAAGTTGTAATGTAAATGTAAGTTGCTTTGAATAAAAGTGTCTGATAAATGCAAATGTAAAGAAATTCACTTTAGATAGATAGTTGCAACTTTTTTTATTACATTTTAGATTTTTCCTCACAATTCGGAATACTCTGAATTCTTATAAGTTTGAGATAAACTCAGATTTACTAGATGTTAACTCATAGTTAAGTCACAATTATGTTTAAACTTTTTGTTCTGTGGTGGAATTTAAAAACAATTGTCAGAATTATGAGATATAAACTTTTCACCCTGCAATTGTGACGTAACATCTACTATTCTGATTTTATAACTCACAGTTCTGAGAATTAGAATTTCTGAGAATTCTGAATTGTGAGAACTTTTTTCGAACATTCGTTCTCTATTAGAGAATTCTCAGAATTGTGATATGTAAACTCAGAATTCTGAGGAAGATTCTCACAATTTTGACTGTTTTCTCAGAATTCAGAGTCTATATATAAACACTATAAATATATATGTGCGTGTGTGTGTGTGAGTTATATGATAAAAAAGTTGCACTGATCATTTTTTTTTATTCATTATTATTCTGTGGCAGAATCAAGCTTCCATAGAGAAGCATTCATCAGTGAGGATGGAAATGATGGAAACCGCAGACTTGAATTACTAGTGTCATTAAAAATTATATTTAAGTGCTGGTTGCATTATGTGGTTACTGAGATTCTTACTAGTATCTTGCTAGGTATTTCTAAGCCAAGTAATACTCCAAATTGCAATACATATATTGGGACTGTCCTACAGTATATGTGACCCTGGACCACAAAACCAGTCATAAGGGTCTTTTTATTAATATTGTGATTTATACATCACCTGCAAGCTGAATAAATAAGCGGTTTGTTAGGATAGGACAATATTTGGCAGAATCTGCAATCTAATAAGGGTAAAAAAATATACAAATATTGAGAAAATGCCTTTAAAGTTGTCCAAATGACATTCTTAGCAATGCAGATTACTAATTAAAAAGTAAGTTTTGATATATTTAGAGTGGGAAATGTACTAAATATCTTCATGGAGCATGATCTTTACTTAATATGCTAATGATTTTTGGCATAAAAGATAATTCTATAATTTTGACGCATACATTGTTGGCTATTATTGCTACAAATATACCCGTGCAACTTAAGACTGGTTTTGTGGTCCAGGGTCACATATGGGAAATATTAAGCCCATGCATTATTTACCCAGCTGTCATTTTTTTAGGCCTAATGAATGTGATTTTACAAAACTGGGTCTTGTGTAGAGAAACAGAAGTAAAGTCATCTCAGATAATTGCCTGTGTTTATTCTCTTGACAGTTTTATGACTGTCTTGTTAGTGTTCATTTGTAGTCTCATTAGCAGTCCCTCAGGCTGTGTGCAAATAGAGTATAAACCGTAAGAACTGCACCACCGGGGGGCAGTATAATATTCTCCTGTCATGGGACTTTTTTTGACTTGTGCATTCAGAGTCTTTATCATCAAGCGGTCAGTTAAGAGCTCAGCTCAGAGAAAGTGGCCCGGACACTTCATCAATCACAGCAGCCGTCAGTGTGGCGTCCTCCGCGCTCGCCGGCCTGCCGAAGGGGACAGCAGCTCTTAACTGGGACACATTAACCTGTGATTGCACAGTCAACCTGTGGCTCTGACATATCGTGCCTCGTGAC
Organism: Gymnocypris eckloni scoliostomus; assembly: GCA_027564155.1. NCBI lineage: Eukaryota > Metazoa > Chordata > Actinopteri > Cypriniformes > Cyprinidae > Gymnocypris > Gymnocypris eckloni. Next base: position 25,860,083 of record CM050430.1, on the reverse strand, counting down.
GCTGATCTGGGGTTAATCATGGGGAATTGTAAGATAATCGCTGGGGAAGATAAGCTGAGATGTGCAGTGGAGATTGGTGAATTTGTGGAGTTTGACAGGTTAACTTCCAGCTCCTCCAGTCGTGAGCTCTTGTTCAGGTCGTCAGTGTGAGAAACTGGGTTTGCTTCAAACCCTAGTGAGCTGCCTACCTAGGGAGCATTTAAAGGCATTATATGGGTATCTACAGTGTTGATGCCTCATGTTGTTTCATATCTATTTTTCACTGAAAAGACAATGTCAGAACGAATATCAACAGGGACATTGAAAAAAAAAGCAGAAATTAAATTTGAATATAATGTTGACTTATAACGTGATGATATAAACAAAATATACAAATTTACCCCACCCCCCCAAAAAAACAACTAAATGTATATTATAAAAAAAAAAAAATTGGGATTAGGAGTAATTTTTGATTAAAACATTGGTTTTATTTAATTTTAAATGATTTAATCCTGGTTTAAGTACATTTGAAACATATTTTGGCAAAGTTCAAACAAAAAATAGTTCAAAATTAAATATAATAATAATAATAATAATATTTATATTATTATATTTAATTTTCAAAATAATAATAATAATTCTTCTTCTTTTCTTAATAATAATTATATAATAATAATAATAATAATTATAATAACTATGTTTTAAATAAGGTTTGGCCGAAAAAATTAAAAAATTATTATAATTATATATATATATATATGATACATAAGTAATATAAATGATAAAGCATTGAGTCATTAGCTTAACATCATGACAGTTCTATTGAAATCAATTGTGATCTGGTCTCTTAAGTGCCATTTTAATTAGGATGTTGTCTTAGCAGACAGTTGCCTGTGTAGACCGTAGACAGCTGAAGAGGAACACAGCCGCTCTCTCTGTCAGGTGTGTGTGTGTGTGTGTGAGAGAAAGAGCAGGCTAAAGTGGAGGAATGGCTCGAGGTGTGATCTTATCTGATGTTAACTGAAGAATGACACCATAATGGAACAGCAAGGGTGTAATTATTCTCCTCTCTTCTTCTCTCCTCGCTCCCTCCTTCTCTCCACCCCTTCATGCTCTGTCCTCTCTGACAAATGAAGATTAATGGCAGAGATAAGCGCTGGTTCCTGCCTGTCTCCTCCGCATCCAGTCACAGGGAATCCCCATTTCAGATCACTTCTCACTCTCATGGTGTAAATCTTGCTCAGGGTGCAACGTTTAGGATGTTGGATTATGAATTATGGATTATGTGTGTGTATGGTGGCCAAAACATTCATATGGATTTGACATCAGAATGTTCTTGTCATCATATTTTATGTTCAGAGGAACAGAGCCCTTATTTTTTTTTTTTTTTATTATTATTATATATATTTTTTAAATGTATACACATACATACAACAGTGTTTCACATGTTTCAACGATTTTGCACATTTAATTTACCGATAAATAGTCACTTGTGAACAGAAGTAATACAAATTTAATAAATAAGTAATAAGCAAGTAAATAATATAAAACATAAATGAAATACTTGACATTATAGATTAACACACTGCAAATAATTAAAGAAATACAAATAAATAAACATCTGTGCTAGGCGTACTGCTTTGCATGACCTCAACACATTGCAAAAACTTGCTTGAAATATCTTAAAATGGTAAAACAATAAATCTGGAGTTGAAAATGAAGACTAAATTATTAGTGAAATGATTGTGTGACTTAATGTTTGTGCAGCATTATGTTAATAGTCTACACCTCTACACCTGTTACTCTGAGACGTCTATCCAAATTGGGAGAAATGACTTTGCATCCACTAAAAATCACCAAAACTCCATCCGATTAAATAACACTGAGAAAAAAATTAAGTTAGTGCAGAGAAAAGATCCTGCAGCATTTGAGTGCATATCAATTTGATCTTTTTTATTTAATGCAGTAATATTCATACATTTTAAGCATTCAAATAGTGACCACTTTATATCGTTTTACAGATGATAAGAGCTTAGGGGTTAGAGTATGTGTGTGTGTTTGTGTGTATATACACCCTGCAGGCACTGGTGTGTGTGTCACCTCTCTGATACAGGTTTCAGCACTACAGAGGATCTGTCCTTAATCCATTCGCACCCTCCGAGTGACCCGGACTCAGGAGTCTGTCCTCTGACCGAGACTCAGAGAAAGACCTGGAATAAAGAAGAAGAGATTATCCTCCATTCCTCTGTGTGTTTGCATACCAAACACCTCTGAGAGATTCCCATTGAAGTCCAGCATTTGAGAAACGTCACGCGTGATCATCCACATAATCCCCACAAAGAGAGTAAACTGTGATCGAATTCTGTTTCATTCAATTTACCTTTATATATCGAAAAGACAAATATCAGAACAGAAAGTTACTGTAACATTTATATATATATATATATAATAATAGTCATTAAAAACATCAAGTCCAAAAACCAATAGTCATCAAAATCTATAATTTTTCCTTCAGTTATTTTAATATCCCAGGTAACAAATTTAAGTTATAAAACATTGTGGGAACATGGTTTTGATGTTTCTAAAATGTTAAAATATCCAGTTTTCTTGTCATGATTATAACATTATTTAAACAGTATTCTACTAACTTTATTTTCAGCCAAAAAGTAACATTATTTGAACGTTTATTTATAATATTCTGAGAATGTTTTGAGAATGTTTCATGTCATGTTTTATTCTAAAGAAAACTTTTTTAGAACGTTATTCCAGATCATATAAACATTGATCTCAGATAGTTGTTTTTTAGTAACCTAAAAATGGTAATATCTCAAGTCATAAATATTTAAAATTACTAAATCAACCTAAATACGGTTAAATTTGTATGGGTTAAAGCAGGTAATATGCATCAATTGCAGGTTACCACTTTTTACAGTGAATAAAAAGTACCGTGCATATAAATTTGTTGCATTTCATCACAGTTTATATCTGAATATGTTAAATATTAGGATAAGTTATTTCGTGTAATCTTGATACATCAATATTAAATGTTTCTGAGCCATTACATCGGTCGAGGTTCAGGTTATGAATAGAGCTGGTGTTGAAAGCTTTAGTTGAGATGGGTTATGTCAGAAGTATAACGTGGACCAGGCGAGTACGTGTTGAGTCAGGTTGAGTTCAGAGCGGGGTTGAGTTTGACTGGCGTCAGCTCAAATTTCTGATCATTTAGACGAGGAAAGTTCACTTCATATCTGAGAATCAATTGCTGTACACGGACATTTAAGGTATATTACTGTTCTGTACATTACGTTTATGCATATTTACGTTCATTAATTTATCAGAAGTGATTACTACATTGGAGTAAATAATTCAAATGATGAAATTATACCAAATTGTGTACCAAATTATACCAACATTTTGGTTGAATAGCAGTACAACATTAGTATATACAGTAGTATATACAGTTTGTGTATTTAGTGTATATACAGTATATACATAGATAGAGAGAGAGGGGGAGAGAGAAGTGTGTGCCTTTCCAAATCATGTCCAATCAGCTGAACGTAACACAGATGCCCTATCAAGCTGTAGAAACATCTCAGAGAGGATCAGTGGAGACAGGAGGCAGCTGAGCTCAAATGTGAGTGTCATGGCAAAGGCTGTGAATACACGTGATTTATTCATTTATTTGTTATTTATTTATGAATTTGCAAAAATTTCAAACAAAGTTATTTCACGTGGTCTTTATGGGGTATTGTTTGTAGAATTTTGAGGAAAATAATGAATTTAATTATTTTGGAATAAGGCTATAACATAACAAAATGTGGAAAATAAAGCGCTGTAAATACTTTCTGGAGACACTGTATTCTCACTCTTACACACACACACACGCACACGCGCACACGCACACGCGCACACACACACACACACACACACACACACACACACACACACACGCACACGCACACGCACACACACACACACACACACGATGCTATTGTTCTTAAGCGTGAGCTAAAATATATGCAGTGGCCCATAACAAATATTTGAATGCAAAATGAGAAGAAAAAAAAAAAAATAAAATTGAAATAATTGTAAGTTTTATTTTATTTCAGTGAATATTTATTTCGTTTCAAGATTTTGTTTCTTTTTTTTGTTTAAGTTAGTTTAAAGATATCCCGAGTTTCCTCCTTGCAGGGTGGCAGTAGAGAGCTGGATAAACACACTCCTGCTGCCCCCTGCTGGATGAAGCCCAGGTCACACTCCTGCATGACTTATCAATATTCACAAAGTCCAAGGGCCAAAGGTTCATCTAATGCAGTGATGGAAAGTGACTCACCATGACCTGACAGTCCTATAATAGGATAGAATCTCTTGTATCATAATCCAACAGTGTAATTTAGTAAACCATTAGCTTTTATTAGTCAGGTTTCAAAAAACATAATGAAAAATACAAAAATTTATAGCCTGAATGCACTGCACTGTAAGTCGCTTTGGATAAAAGCGTCTGCTAAATGCATAAATGTAGATGTAATGTAAGTGTAAAATACTTACTAAATCAGTGAGTGAGCAATCAGTTTTTGCTGGTATTTTTTTATGGTCTCACTGGGTCTCTTTGATTAGTTAAATATATATATATATATATATATATTAAAAAACATAACTCAACAGTAACCCCACTCTAAAAAAAGATGTATTATTGTACTAAATAATTACAGCAATATTTACATCATATTTGAGGAATGTATGAAAAAGAGGAATTGTAATATATTGACAGTTTATTATAAAAACAGAGAAATGTTTTCTCATATATAATATTTGATGCATAAGCAGATAAATAGTATAAGACCTAAATATTTTCAAATCTCTGCAATAAACATGCACAAAAAACATATTCGATTGGCTTAAAGTCTAGAGGAACTGAAAGAAGAAACGTTTACCTGTTTTCTTTACCAGTTACACGTCATGCACGTGATTTTTAGGTTCTTAGATGAAAAGCTAGACAAATAAATGACATTTCTGAAACGTTTTGTTACAATATTTTGATGGTAATGTTCTTAAACATAAGTGCATTTAAATATATTTAGTGTCCCATAAAGATACTTGAACACTGAAGTCACACTTCATACTGACAAAAATGTATAGCCTTTGGATAAAAGCGTCTGCTAAATGCATAAATGTAAAACATGCATTAGATGAAATATCAAAACAACTGTTATTCATTTTAAAGAAGCAGCACAAGCAAAACACGAGCACAAAAAGCATCTGAGACACTCTTATTTAATGCAATGACTTCTTAAAAGTGTGACTTAAGAGTCCAAATACTTTGAAGCCTTTGTGTGTATAGCCTGTGACTAATCAAATTTAGTGTCAGACAGAATTCAGATAAGTTCAGTTTTGCAATGCACTTCACAGTTCCTGAATGGACTCAGTTCAGCTCCAGTCTGAAAATCATCGTCTGTTAAACAGATTTGTGCTGATTGACTTTAGTACATCATGATCTCTTTGGGAGCATCCTCCGTTGGTTTCTCCTGCTCTTTGCGGCGAGTGTACGCGGCGTGGACGTACAGATAGACCACGAGGATGGCCAGCATGTTGACAACGATGTACGGTATCAGGAGAAAGAACCCTGCCTTTAGGGTGATTTTTGGATTGCTCAACTTCACGTTGGCTTCACTTGCTTTCACCAGCGTCTGGAACATCTCGCCCAGGTAGATGTTTGACACGTACAGAATCAGCGCCAGGGTGGCCATACATACTGGACAAGAGATAAGACACATTAGCAAACGTCCCCATGCACAAAACTACATCTAAGAGTCAATAGAGTAGATGTATGATGGACTGAATTCAGGGGACCGACTTGAACATGAGTTTATAACTTTCAATTCTGTGGAGAAAAGTTTGACTTGCAAAATATGAAGTTTAAATATATATTATACTATAACTATGACTTTTATTTTCAGAATTGCACTTTATATATTGCTGTTTATATTTTGCAATTCTGAGAAAAAGTTTCGAGTTGAGATATAAGGTATAAACTGTGAAATATAAACTTAAAATTATAACTTTGAATCTCAGAATTGTGGGTTTATGGATTGAAGTTCATTACAAAGTTCTAAAAACGGTTCTATAAAAAAATCAATTCAGAGAATTAGCTTTTGTATCTCTCAGAGTTGCTAGATATAGAAAGTCTCTTTATATCTCACGATCCTGAATGCAGTTTGAATTGTGTAACAGATAGTTGGAGTTATCTTTTTTTAGTTTTTATATTCCGAGGAGTAAACGGGCTTCCGTACAATACTATTAAAATGACTGATTTACTCATGCGAAATTTAGCTGAGTAACTGTGTAAATGTGACCACAGCTTTACCCAAATTACGTGGGACCACTTTTACAACCATTTAAACCTTTAGCCAAAGTTTAAAAAGAGTTAAATGAAAAATGAAACCGAAGGTCAAATGCAAGCCGTTAGTGTTTGAGATTCAAATGTCTTGGAGTGAGTGAGTGTTTGCTCACCACTGAGTCCACTGCATGTGTACAGTCCTATTGGTCCCATGTATGTCTGATATGGGTTACTGAAGCTGTTGTACAGTGCGACCAGAATACTGCCTGCAGACCCCACAAGAGCCAGAGCCAGCATGATGACAACCAGACCGTGCAGGATGATCGGAGCGCCTGATAATTTAGCCAGACGCTCGAACACTATGTGCCAGAGAGAAGGAGAAAATACAGTATATTATAAGGTCATTTCATTAAACGTTGATTTTTTACATAAAATATATAGTTTGACATAAACTAGCATAACCTTTGATGAATTCCAGACATAAACGGTCATGTGATTTTTATGGCAATGGCGGTTCAAATTCCGGCAGATTCCAAAGGTCATCTTAGTTCTAGCTTTTCATTTATTTCCATTGTGCTTCTTGGTATTACTATCATACACAGTAGCTAAAAACTGTAGACACTTATAAATATATGAATGTGTTTAGATAACAAAATAGCAAAACAGATGGCATCTGAACTCAAATGCTGCAGGATTTTTCCATCATCGTTTTTGCTCAATGTCTGTTAAATCCACTGAGTTTTTGGTCATTTGTTAAGTCAGTTCCTCTACAGATCACACAGATCTAGAGGATCACTTTCCAATCACATTTCTCAACCACAACGTGGCACAATACTGTTTGTCTTCGGTTTGATCACTCGGGGAAAAAGGTACAAAAGCTGTCAGAGGTGTGGTACCCTTTCAAAAGCTACCTATTTGTACTTTATTTACCCATAAACGGTGCATATGAACCTTAAATTTACATTTTAGTACCTTAAATCTTGAATATTAGGACCTTAGTGATAGATATTTGTACCTTTTGGAAAAGGCATCATCCCAGTAACAGCTTTTGTACCTTTTTTATCCTGAGAGTTAAGACTATAGATATCATTTGTGTACAAATATGTTTTTTGTACGTTTTTCATAAAATGATTCATACATTTTAGGGTTGACTAAATTATAATTGTATTCATTTAAAAAAAATAATTTAGCCTATTTATTTCATTAATTGTTATTTTATTTATTTAAATTATCATATTTATTTTAAAACATGTTTAAAAAGGCAATAAATTACGTAAACATATAATGTAGAATTGCATAATGTAGCATGTAGAAAATGAGTTGAAGTCTTATTTGAAGCTTACCGATCACTGATTTTCCAGTTGAGTCAATCCTGGGGCATTTGATTTTGGTTTCATTGCCACTGAAAAGGCCAGTTTTGAGACTGGAAGTTCCACTGAACTCGGTACCCCCGGCCGGACCGCAGTCCAAGACGGCATCGGCCCAATACGTCGACATCCCGAAACCCAATACAACCACTCCAGCTGCACATAAAGCAGAACTTGTCAAGAAATGCACGAGTTTCTCTACAGACGGCATGGTTTCTGTGTGATGGGTTTTTTAGGTCCTGGAGTTTTTAAGCCTGTCAAGCAGGCCTTGATTCCTGTCGCTTTGTGGCTGGAAAATGGGAGCTCTTGGGAGGAGGTGAGGTGTTGGTGGCTGCTCGGGTCATAAATGGTGCTGTATAGTTTGTACTTAGTCACTGATCTGAACCAGTACCTGCCATGGCAAAGGTTTGGACTTGGGTGTGGAAAACTGATCTCAGGTGAGCTCTTGATGAAACTCATCACCAGGAGGGCAATAAAGTCATAAAGTAATCGTCTCTACAGTCACAGACAACTGCTCGTGTTGTCATGGCACTTATATTGGAGCTCAAACATCATAAAGAGAGTGACGTGGGTTTGATCAGAAAGAGAAGAACGAGAAATCATCCTCTGCCGGGACAGAAGTCCTGCTTTACTGCTGAGGTGTAACCGGGTCGGTGTTATAGGAGCTGTTTCCCAGGCCCTTAGAATTTTATCACAGGGCACGTGAATGATGGCCTTGGACAAAACATTTATTATCACTACAGTCATAATTTAATATGACAATAGCAGTAATGTTCATAAATCTAAGAGAGATTACTCATTGTTTTTTAATGAATATATCTTTTGCATTTACTTCTAAATTAATTTAAATATATATATTTTTTAATAAAACATTTTATTTAAATAAATAAATTGATCTAAATAAACATTTAGATCAAATGTCTAAATTGGTTACATAGACATCAAAAACTCATCATAGGTCAGAAAGCATGTTTATGTTACATAAAGGTTGTGTATTTCCCGAATGCTGTATTTATTTTTAGTGTGATGCTTTAAAAGATGTCCGAAGTCCATTTTCCACTGATAGGCTCTGTTATCACCATAGATATTACAACACACCCACTAATAAAACCACTTACAGTCAGATATAATAAGAGCGGAAAGTGTGTGGATTACAGATACACCAGAACAATACAAAACTGTAAAATAAAACTATATTAAAATTATAAAAACTATTGTATTTTAAACAGCAGAGGTCGTCTCTTCTATTTACTTCAATCTGAGAGAACAGCATTGTGATGTTACTGATGTGTAGACTAAACATGAATCAGAGATTAGATTAACAATTAACATGATTTGTATCTTTAATCATTCTATCATTTTTACTTAATTAGTTCTACTTGGGCTATAATTTCACATAAATGTATTTCAGAATGTTCAGTGTTTGTATTGTTTATAATGATGATTTAATAGCGTTTAATTCATTTTAAGAACGTTTTCTTTAGAACTGCAGTGCTGAACAGATGCTGTAAAACTAATACAAACAGAGTAAACGTGTAGAATGGTCCTTTACCTTGAACGTGGAGTAAAACTCGGGCGGAGCTTATCGAAGTTGTCTCTAATTGGTTGTGAATGATGGGTTTAAATAATTATTATTTTATTTATGTGTATTATACTCATCACTAATTAGTTTCAATTAACTTTTTAGTGTAATTGCTCAAGATTAAATTATTGTTCAGACCCCAGTTGAAGAAACGCAAGTGATCACGTGGTATGCGTTGTTTGTCTTTGCGCTGACCAGGATGGACCAATCACAGGCGTTTGTGATGACTGGATGAGGCGTTTCGTCTTTCAATCTGTTTATCAAATCCTTCGAAGTAATGGAAACAAAACAGCGACAGAAGTAGAAACAAGCGAGCATGAATTCAACATTAGAAGCTAGATGCAGAGCTAAAACTAGATCAGACAGTATTCTGTATTAACAGATAAACACCGGAGATTCAGCCGACCTTGACACAGTCCAGAACTGGAACTAAACACATTTAGAGACAGAACTAAAACACAACCAGGGGTAAACGCGGAACTAAAATAATAATTCAACAATATACGAATAACGTGTTCTCTCTTATTCAATACATGAATAACAGTTCAGGACTAGAGACTAAACTCAGGACTAGAGACCGCATTAGAACATTAACCAAATGTTGGAGATAGTATTACATCCAGACCTAGAGACAGACAGAACTAGAAATATTGCTACATTCGTTTTTATTTTTGTAAATATCGTGAATGAAATAAAACGTTAATGTGATTTCAATGGATTTCGACGAAGTTATTCAGCATGTTGGGCCACTGCGCGCCCCCTGGAGGAAGAACACGTATCAGTCATAAAAACAGCATTAGGCTTTGCTTTTGGACACACACTTGAACGTATCATTTCACAAACGGTCGCCAGGCGGCTCTGAGCACTCTGAGCAAACGCTGGAGAAGCGGGTGAGCCCCTGACAGAGGAGTAAATCTGCAGATCAACACAAATCCTCCTGTTTCTTCCTCGAGCAGCAGCGGTCAGCTTTCACCAGCCGCCCGGCGCGCTCTGCGCTCCCGACTACCGGATCATAACCACCCGTGCGCTCGAAAAACTGCGTTCCTGTTGGACTGTACGGTAAGAGAAAGATGTGGCTGTTTAAAATGAATCCAAACTGCAGTATTCAGTGTGGCACATGTGTAGGAATGTTGTTTTTTTCAGTGCGCCGGTGCGCGTAACGGAGCTGTGCGCTCCCGTGCGTTTGATACACCCATACAGCCGGCACATGAGATTGGTTTGTTTTTCCTAACGTGTTCTGATCATCTTTATAGAAGCGTTTGCATGTGTTAAACAGTGGAGCTCAGGTTTTGATGGAGCGCATTGGCTGCGTTGGTAACACGGGTGATCTGTGGGTTTCTTCGTAATGTGGGTTAGTGGAACGAGCGGTAGGCAAGGAACGAGACTGGAGTTTGGGGAAAGGCTCATTGGGACTCGCTGTTTACTCTCATCCCCGCAGATCTGCAAAGTGAACAAGCGGAGGAGAGGAATGGCATGCATGCGGTGCTCGGGAGCGTAGGTGTCTTTCACAGCAGAGACTGAATTAGAACCAGAACTAGAACCGAGGTTAGACGCAGACGCGTATCTGCAGCAGTGCGTCTCAGTCAGTTTACATCACTCTTTTTGTTGATGTTGAGATATGCACGTAGTTCATGTTTTCAATAAGTTGAAGTATTCACTGACTCATTAACATTATGATTGTGGTTCAGTGACTGAAATACTGTATGCGCTTTTAATGAATCACTTGAATTAATAATCAGTCTGGTAACTGCAACCATGTTAGTCATAAATGAGTACATGGTTTAAATCAGGTTTACACTTGCTTTAACGTTGTGTACTTATGCATATAACGCAACAAAATATGCTGATTTGCAAAAAGTATCACCTGATTCGAAGATTCTGGGTTCATAAATAGCAATAAAAACTTTACTCGTTTTGTTTTTCAGATTATATGTCAGCTTTAATGCACTTCTCAAAATAACGAAAACTCTATTTAATTATTTATTTAGAATCATACGTGTGAAAATCAACCGGGAATTTAACAAATAGTTGTAATCTGGCTCAGCGGATGCGACAAAATGCATAATATTTTGTGAAAAAGTGTGATGTGCAAGAGCAAATCAGGCACTATTTTTGGAATCAGCATCTCAAAATGAGTGGGAAACATGTATTGGATTTTTATTCAGCAAATATGATGCAATAGCATAAGCAAAATAGCTGTTATGAATTCAATTTGGGATATTTTCCTTCACGGAAGCAATGATCTGATGATAAATTAATTTATTTGCATTTACATATATGCAGATGCTTTTACAGAGGAGCAGATCCAGCAATAATTAGTAGTATAGTATACAATACCAGGTTTATTATAAAACATTACTGTAAGGTTGTTCGACAGAAATCAAGAGGGTCTGTTAAGACAGTGTTTCTTTTAGACAATTCAAAAAAGATTCATCTTCTCACTGATTATGTTTTTATTGAAGTGTGCCGTCTTTGTGGATATATTTGCTCAGAAGAGAAAATGCCGACACGCTTGATCCTCCTCAAGTCATCCGGATCAGCAGGCTTTTATTTCTTCAACTGATTTCGAGGAATATTGTGGGTTAAATACAAGTCAGACTTAGTTGACAGTATTTGGAGTGATGGTGAAGTCTATGGGGTGTAAGTACAACAGAGGTTTATGTGAATGCATTATTGTTTGTTTTTGCAAGCAGAATCTGATTTTTTCCCCTGTGGTCATCTACAGCAAGATACAGATGATTTCTGTAGTTTTATGACTGCTTAACCTGAAATATAAGCAGATGCACTTTACTGTTTTCCTTCGGTCTGTAAGAGAAATCCCAGAATCGTTTTTTTTTTGTTTGGGAGTGTTTCGTTTATTAATGCTAGTGCTGTGCCTGCTGTGTTGTTTGCTCTCACTGGTGTCGTTGCATTTAACATTCTCTTTGAAGCAGTTGTAGTTTTTTGCTTGTGGGTAACAGTGGGAGCTAATTGGTCCATAGCCGTTGCAGTTTAGTGGGTGAAACTGGTTATTTGTGTGGTGCTCGTTAGATCTGTCAGGGTCAGAAGAAAGGCCTGGCGCTTTGTGGAACGTGTGCCAAGCTAAACGATCAGGAAGCAGAGGAAAAAGGCTCATTAGCAGGATTGAAGTTTGTTTGCTTCTGTAATCGAGTGAATTAAGCTGTCTAAATGAAGTAAATGGAGATCACGTTCTCCAGCAGGAGTTATGGCATAGCTGTGTTGATGGAAATTCAGATTCACTTCTCTTTGAATTTTTAGTGTAAAAGTGTGCAATTTATTAAAGCAACTGAGCAACTATCTGAAATTGAATTAGTTTGCTCTGTGCAGTGGTTGTGTCCTGACGCTCAGGAGAGAGCAGACGCAGGAACCAGGACATTGTTTGGGCATGTATTCATTTACTGGAACTACTTGGCTATTCTCGTATGTTCAAACGCAGGAAAGTAAAGAAAGACAGACAGGCAACTTCCTGTGAGGGGAAAACCAAGACCTCTCCATACTCTCTCTCTCTCTCTCTCTCTCTCGCTCTCTCTCTCTCTCTCTCGCTCTCTCTCTCTCTCTCTCTCTCTCTCTCTCTCTCTCTCTCTCTCTCTCTCTCTCTCTCTCTCTTCTCTCTCTCTCTCTCTCTCTCTCTCTCTCTCTCTCTCTCTCTCTCTCTCTCTCTCTCTCTCTCTCTCTGGTGCTGTCATTTGGCTTTATTTATGTAAAATGATGCAACTTTCTGTTTTGGTCGCAGCAGTTCCTTGCAGAGCTGTAAAATATTGACAGGATTTACAAGCATTTTTGTTTTCACCATTTTACTGTAATTTAAAGTTTAAGTCATGGGTTTCCACAATTGGTGAATCAGTATGTGTGTATTATTTATAATTATTATTTATAAATATACACAAAAGCATGCATATATTTCAGAAAAATATGTTATGTTTATATGTTAAATATATTGATACATAATATAAATTATATGAATATAAATGCATGTAGATGTTTTTTTTAAATATAGTCTATAGGTACTGTAGGTGTGTATTTATATATACATAATAAATATACACTGTATAGTACATATGTAAACAAAAACACATTTTGTATGTGATCAATCATTTGACAGCACAATTAGATTTATGTTTGATCAAAGCATTGGTTTTGACTGTTCAGTTTCTCATTACAAGTATTTGATACTATTACATATTTTATTGTGTAATGAAGGATAATAAAGTTGATATCATATACTCTCCAATATGTTACATATATATTACATATACACCACATTACAATGGTGTTATTTTAGAATTATTTATAATTTTATTACTGCTCTGAATGAGTTTTTTTAGTTCAGTCTTTTGCTATGTGTTGTTTTCATCAACAGTATTTGTATTATATAACCTGAACTATGAACAATACTAATACGACTAGTGGCTGGTAACTGTGATGAACACTCGATCGGCCTCATCTGGTGGCCACCCGCTCGAGTGCGAGTGGAAGTGGTTGGAGTTGTAATGGTTTTATGGAGGAGGACTGTGTGTTTGACAGGGTGCGGCAGCATCTGGGCCGCGTTCACCACGTGCTCGTCTCTGAGATTCAGCTGTGCAAACACCACCTCACGCATGTATTTCTCCACGCCGAGGCCTGCCGCGACACGCACGCTTCCTCATCCTGAGGATTCTTGGAATATTTGAGATGTGAATCAGCGAGCGGTTAGTGGGTGACTATGTAAATCTGTGTGTGGTTGTTTGTCTTTGTACTGTTATGATGGGACTGACGTTTTTGAGAAGACTGTGAATGCATGTGGGATGTGCCAGAGGACAGGTTTATTGCTCAGAGGTTGCTTTTTCTGCTGACATGGATGGTTCATTTATGGAGATTCAGTTACTCATTCAGGGATCAGCTTTGTCTCAAATGTTTTTCCTGTAAAGATTGTAAATATTTAATACAAATTATAATTGATTCAATTATAATCATTTTATTTATTTTAATCAAAATGTTTGCAAATAAGAGCTTTTTTGACACATTAATTATAAGCTATAAATCAAGGTGGATAATAGCTCAGATTATTTGATCCTGGAAATTGATCCACATCAGTCAAGCAGCACAATACATGTAGTTATTTTTATCAAAAAGTGATTATATTCTAAATAACGATGCAATATTGCTTTTTCTCGTTTGGTTATTCTCTGATTTTGCTTGGAATTTGATGGATGCAAAACCTAAAGATTCAAGTATTTACACTATATTGTTAAAAATATTTGTTATAATAATTATTATAATTTTTAATCAAAATGATAAATAAGGCCATTTTTGATATACATTTGACAAAGAAATCTCTGACTTGTAAATTTCAGCACAGTTTGACACATTTCGGATCTCTTTTTATCCGGTCTAGGAAATGCATGAGATTATTGTTGTCTTTTTCTCGAGTTGCTCTCCATGTAATCTCATTAAGAAACAATCGAGATGAAAGAGATCTCACGTCTCTCGTACGGCTTTGAAGATCAGCATTGTTGAACAGGAAGAGATGTGTGCGATTCTCTCGGGTTGCGTCTGCTGGAATGGACAGGAAGCAGATCTGGATTGAATTTGAGCTGTCAGGGGAAGAGCCAATGATGTCATATCATAACCAGCTGCCCAGAAATATGAGGGGCAATACACATTTCCCAGCACATATCTTCACCCTTTTATTGTTTTGTATTCGATTACCTTGTGCACCCCAGCTAAAAAAGCTTGAGTTCATTTATGGGCCTTTAATAGTTGAGCACAACCTAAAAACACCAAAAATTGTTTCTATGTTAAATAAATAGGTGTAGCATTGCTTCTGTTCATTTGATTATTTTCTGGATTTTCATAGGTTGATGGATGCAAAGCCAAAATATAAAAAAATAGCATCACCAATATAATTGTTTAATATTATTGAATTAAGTCTCTTATGCTTACCAAGGTTTCATTCATTACAATTGCAGTAAAACCAGTAATATTGTAAAATATTATTGGAATTTAAAATGTGAATACATTTTAAAATGTATTTCATTTCTGTAATTCAAAGCTGATTTTTTTCAGCATCGTTACTCCAGTCTTCGGTGTCACATGATCATTCAGAAAGCATTCTAATATACTGATTTGCTCCTCAATAAATATAATTATGCTGATGAGAAAAGTTGTCCTGCTTAAAGGGTTACTCCACCCCAAAATGAAAATGTTGTAATTAATCACTTACCCGTATGTCGTTCCAAACCTGTAAAAGCTTTGTTCGTCTTCAGAACACAATTTAAGGTTTTTGGATGAAAACCGGGCGGCTTGTGACTGTCCCATTGACTGCCAAGTAATTGACACTGTCAAGATCCAGAAGAGTATGAAAGGCATCGTCAAAAGAAGAAGAAAAAGATGAAATTATGAAAGGCATCGCCATCAGTGGTTCAATTTGAACTTTATGAAGTGACGAAAAAGTCCAAATTGAACCACTGATGGCAGATGGACAACTTTCATACTCTTCTGGGCCTTGACAGTGTCAATTACTTGGCAGTCGATTTACATCCAAAATACTTAAATTGTGTTCTGAAGACGAACTAATCTTTTACGGGTTTGGAATGAAATGCAGGTAAGTGATTAATGAGACATGTTTTTATTTTGGGGTGGAGTAACCCTTTAAAATATATTTGGATAAACAGAATTATGTGATTTTTTTTTTTTCAGGATTTTCTGATAAATGCAAAATAAGAACAACATTAGTTTGAAATATAAATCTTCTGTAACATTATACATATCCTTACTGTGACTTTTGACCAATTTAATTGATTAATTTATATATATATAAAAAAAAAAGTATTTCCTCCAAAATATCTTACTTGTCCCAAACATTTGTTTAAATGCTATAGCAAGATGTGCTCCACGTTTCTACCATTGCATGGTATATAGCATCACTGGTATCTTGATGAATCCAAGCATTATCTCAGGCCTGAGACATGTAACGTGTGTTTGTGAGTAGACAGAGTCTTACTGTGAGAATCAAGCCATGGAGACCTCTCTCTGAAGCCAAAGACAGAGACCGAGACCGAGCTGCAGGCTAGTTCACCTTTGAAATGTGATCGCAGGATGATCTCACGGCTTTGAAGAAGCTTCTGCTTCATTCGTCTGTGTCTGGCTCTACATATTTGCCCTAGTTCCTCTGTGAGAAGTATTTGGACGAAGGACTGTGTGTGTGTGTGTGTGTGTGTGTGCACAGGGTGGAGTGCACTATGACATCTCTCTGGTTATGCTTTTACATCCTGAGGACTGAAAGCCAATGTCACACACCCCTCCTATCGAGACTGTTGTTTTGGCGCTCACCCCCACAGTTCATACCAGCCCGTATGCACACATACGCACAGACAGACCATCAGGCTTCAAGTTTGTGTGAATACACACGAGATTCCAGAACAATAACACAATCTGGAGATACTGCGATCAAGATGTTTAAACAGATGTTAAAGGAATGGTTTTGCTGCAAGTGAAAATGTGCATCATTTACTCACCCGCATATCATTCCAAACCCGTTTTGTTTTCTTTCAGTGGAACACAAATGGAAATGTTTTGAAGAATGTCCAAATTCTTTCCACACAGCAGACACAGGCTGCACGGGACTGTTACTCTTAAAAAGCACTATAAAATTATAATGAAAGTAGTCTGTATGACTTACAGACAGAATAGCTTTGTTTGTAAAACAGATACAGATGTATGTTTTGTTCACTGGAGGATTTGATGTCCACAACAGCACTTAAATCTCATGTTTCTGCGTATTCAAACATGATACTCCAGGCGTGACCGATTCGAACATTTCTTTCAGTGTTGCATCAGTAGTACAGATTTGGAATGAGACGAGGGTGTGTAAACTATCGTTTTTGGGTAAATCATTTCTATTAATGCCTTTTGTACTATTAAATGAATAGTTGGTTTTATAATCTGAATAAATGAGCCACACAGGAGGCAGATGTAAAATAGCGGATATATGCATATATAATGTATTTACTTGCCAGAGGTCTTTTATCTGATCACAGTCACCTAAGGCTGTGTAGTACAGTCAAGTCAAGTCAAGTTAAGCTTTATTGTCGTTCCGCTACACTGGACATACAGTGGAACGAAATGTCGTGCCTCACAGGACCACGGTGCTACATGAATACAGACATACAACAATGAAGTAAAACCGTATAAACCTATACACAGCTAACCTACTGACATATTTGGACTATACATATGCTATATATAAAAATGGTTACCTATACATAAACTAAAAATTACAAACTGTACAAATGCTTCGCAAATACTGTACATGTGCAAAGAGAACATCGTGAGTCAAGCAGCTGGCTGGGGAAGAGTGTAAGATAGTTTTTAGTGCATGTAAACACATATATTACTGAGTCTTTTGTGGGGTTATGTACACACAGTAATGTGTGAAAAGTGTCTAGTGCGAGTAGAGGACAGTGTGTTACTACTGGTGGTTTGTACAGGCCCACTCACCTGTGTGTAGAACACTTTGAATTGCACAAAAAAGTTTTGACTTTGTAACCTCCTTTGTCTTCCCCACATCGAGGGACGGGTTGTTAGCATCACACCATTCAGCCAGCGGCGCCACTTCATCTCTGTAGTGTGTCTCATCGTTGTTGCTGATGAGACCTACCACTGATGTGTCATCGGCAAACTTGATCATGTGAATATATCATATTATATGTTTTAATATTTAGAATCCGAATCGGAATGAGCTTTATTCTCAGGTATATTTACACATACGAGGAATTTGTTTTCAAGACCGAAGCTACCGCAGTGCAACCGAATGACAGTGACAGAACAAAAAACACAGATAATAAAAATAAGAATTAAAAACAACAAGTAAATAAGGAATAACAATATACAAATTGACAAAATTGTAGGGTATAATTATTGTCAAGTGTTCATGAGATGGATTGCCTGAGGGAAGAAACTGGTTCTGTGTCTGGTCGTTCTGGTGCTCAGAGCTCTGTAGCGTCGACCAGACGGTAACAGTTCACAGACTGAGTGTGCTGGATGTGAGGGTCCAGAGTGATTTTGACAGCCCTTTTGCTCTCTCTGGATGAGTACAGTTCTTGGAGAGTAGGGAGGGTTGTACCAATGATTCGCTCAGCAGTCCGGACTACCCTCTGTAGTCTTCTGAGGTCAGGTTTAGTAGCTGAGCTGAACCAGACAGTTATTGACATGCAGAGGACAGATTCAATGATGGCAGAGTAGAACTGTTTCAGCAGCTCCTGTGGCAGGGTTTCTCCTGAAGTCCACCATCATCTCCATGTTAAGCTCCAGTTGCACTAGATAGCCAGCTCCTTAACCTCCTGTCTGTAAGCAGACTCGTCTCCGTCCTGGATTTACAGTATGTTAGTAAAAATGTGGTTGGTACCATTATTTTAATTAATTAATTTTTTTAATTGTGTCGGGAAAAAATAAATATATTTTTTAAGTCTCCTATGCTCACCAAGGCTGCATTTATTTGATCAAAAATACACTTAACTATTTTTCCATTTAAAGATATTTTAAAATGTAGTTTATTCCTGTGATGAAAAAAATACTCATCCCAACTTAAGATATACATTAACTGACATAAATATGAGCTTAAGAGCATTTACCATGGTATTTTTTCTGGCACCAACAGTCTTTAAAAATACATCTTCACTTTTACCTTTTACATCTGTTTTTAAATCCACCAGAGAAGCGTTCTTTGAAGGTGATCCGTTTGGAGGCTGCACCTTTGATTTGCTGCTGTCAGTAAATTCTGTCTTAATCTGCTTTCTTTAAGAGAAATCACCCGCCCCCCCATGCCTCCAAGACATAAAGAGACAGTTCAGTCCTGCTAAACATAAAGATTTGATGAAATCATTCACATGTGGAATATTTCTGTGCCATACTTTGATGGGATTTTATTGCACTTTAACATCTAGCCTCGTGCACTAATGCAGCGTGTGCTGGATTTGAATGTCACGGTCCTGCTTTTCCCATGGCGTAAGAGAGCGGCATCTTAAATCAGAGCATTCTTTGTCTTTTTGCAGATTAGTCATGTATGTCAAGGTGGAGAGCCACAGACAACGAGATGTTCAGAGTAAAGGCAGCTCTCCTGAGTGGTTTAATTCCCGTCTCCTGGGACTGAAATGATGGAACAAGCTTTTCTGCTCTCAGAGGCAGCGGGTTAGACGCACCGCTGCAGATCTAGCATGCTATCGCACAAGCGCTGAGCTTCTGAAGCACTGTAGCTTTCAGAGCAATACAAAGTGGTTTTGTTCTAGAGCATTGAGGGATCCACTCAACGAGGTCTTGGCAGATACTCCAGTTTTTGCATCTAACTGCATGTTCTGAGTGTGTTCATTCAGATGTAGAAGGAGGAACATCGAGAGCCGTGCATCCTAAATACTCACAGATCAGCGCTGTTGCCCTGAGGCGGTTTAATGTGATGTATTACACTGACTGTGTTCATATCTACTCTAATAACTCACAGTTCAAAGGACAAATCGTTCAGTGTTTTGGCCTGTCAAAACCATTAAGAGTCGAAAGCCTCCTTACTGACCTCAAGGCGAGTAAAAACATCTCACATTTAAGTCCTTTTTGAAGTTAACATATATCAGAATTTAGCCTGTTTGCTTTCTAAATATGGGTTTCTGTTCTGTTTAAAATAGTTTTGTTTTTGCACGTTTTCTCTAAAGGGAGTTGTTTGACAACTTTTTAATTTGACATATTCCATGCAGGCTATTTGGTAAGGTAAAACAATGGCCAAAAAACTAGATGTAGATGAGTTTGTTTCTTCATGGGAATGGATTTGCATACATTTTGCATTCCATCACTTGCTCACTAATGGATCCTCTGCAGTGAATGGGTGCCGTCAGAATGAGAGTCCAAGCAGCTGATACAAACATCACAATAATCCACAAGTAAACCACACCACTCCAGTCCATCAATTAATGTCTAGTGAAATGAAAGTGGGTGGATTTTGATGTGAGAGATAATTTTGGATTTTGATGTGAGGATTTACTTTTTCACTGGAGTTGAAAGTTAAAATGCCTTGATGAATTAAAAACATGCAGCTTTTCACTTCACAGTATGTTAATTGATGGTCTGGCGTGGTTTACTTGAGGATTATCATGATGTTTTTATCAGCTGTTCAAAATTGTCTCCCACATCTAAATCCACCCACATATTTGCTTAGAGCTGTTTTGGGCCCTTTCTGCTTGTAAATTGTGCTTTATCTGTACATATTTCTCTCCTGATTCAGATGAGGCTACGTTTTCACACACAAAAAATTATAATAATAATAAATAGAGGACTCATATTTAACTGGAAGCAATGGTTTGAACAGTTCTTGAAGTTACAAACATGCAGCTTTTCATTTCACAAGACATGAATTGATGGACTGGAGTGGTGTGGATTATTGTGATGTTTTTATCAGCTGTTTGGACTCTCATTCTGACGGCACCCATTCACTGCAGAGGATCCATTGGTGAGCAAGTGATGTAATGCTACATTTCTCCAAATCTGTTCTAAAGAAGAAACAAACTTATCTACAGTTTCATTTTTGTGTGATTGTTAATAACAGAAAAAATGCACCGTCAACACACACTCATGGCAAATATTAACTATTATTTTATTTGTATTACATTTTGGCAACTTGGTGACTAATTCGTATGCATTTGTGAAATCCGTTTGTATGTTTTTGCAATATGGGAATGTTTAGAGGTGGATCTTCATGCCAAAAACTTTTTCTAAAAATGATACATTTCTGTATAGTTATGTTTTCTTATGAGGTCATGTTGGATGTAACCCCCACTTTCAATGGATAACTATGGATCAATCAAGTCCTTCTCTTTTAAGTGGAAAATAATTATTAAAGTGAAATGTTAAATTATTACTAATATTACTATATTCTCAATAGAATGTCTTGCAATTAATTTGGTGTTCACAAATATAGACCTACCCACAAGACTAAAGTTCTAAGCCGTAATGATTTGGCACTGACCTGAACCGCTTGCTTTCTCTGTCTTTCTGTGAAGTCAAGCTGTGTGTGCATTCTGTCTTGCCATTTCAGCCTTTAAACGCTTGCTCATTTACATAGTTGTCTGATATTAGCAACTCCGTGTCCTCCCTGAAGTGCTGTTTGTCTTCTCTATTGTGCTTTATTATCATAATGGTTTCAGGCTCAGAAAAACATCTTGTAAAACAGCAATTTGTTGAATTGGGCCGTTAAATGGCGATCAGACCATTATGTTAATCAGTTTAGGTTCTGCGGAATAGTTTAGTAATTATTTTGGATGTAGTTAATGGCTTGTGTGTTTCACTAGGTTTATGATACTGACATGATAACTGATTGTACGGTCCACTGAGTGAATTCAGGCCAATATTTTCTTCTGACAGGTGATAAAACGGGTGAAATATTTTTCTAAACATATTTTACAGTCATGTCTGGTAACCCAGAGCATCCTAGAAATGGCTTTGAATCCACACATAACTTCGTAGCTGTCTTACCATTTCCAAATAAATCAAATTATTCTAATAAATAAAATATATAGCATGCTCGGTTTGAAATGAGTAGTGCAAATGAAGCACAAATCCCAAAGGCTTCAGGCTCAGTTCTTCTGATTGTCTTCACACTTTTTTTGCATGATGTAAAATATGTTATTCTCAGATGTGAAAAGTGTTAAAACAAGCCCATCCCTCATCACCCCGTTCACATGGGGAAAATATAATCATAATAATGATAATGTGTTCAGTCTGTCTGTAGGCTGGGAGGGGGGGAGGTTCAGTCATCTGAAAGAATGCTTTTCTGTCTAAATGAACTTGCATTAATTCAAGACGTCATCACTAAGGCCCCAGTACACAAGCATAAATGAAACACTACCATTTATGGCTAATATAAAAAATTGACAGTGGTTAGACAACTGAAACTGTAGCTAAGATTTCTGGGCGTTGGTAACCGTATCCTTCTGTTGCTCAGCTGATATATCTGCACATCTAAATGTAAACATGACCGCTTCCTTGGTATGATAATGACGTGATTGTATTTTATTTTTCTGTAGGGATGTTTTTCAGTTCTGGTTCACTCTGTGAGATGCTGTTTCATGTTTCTGAGCTGAAGAATCTGTGCGCCGCAGCGTTTTTGATGGAAAGTTTCGTAGCAATGTGACCTTGTGCTGATTAACGATCTATCGCTAGTGCTGATCTTCAGTAGCTGGATTTACATCCCCATATTTTTTATGCAACTTTTAGGGTATTACATAAAAAATGGATGGATGCAGATGAAATTTCTAAAATGCACATTATTGCACCAGTTTCCCTTGAAGTGACTATTTTTGTCTTCTTTAACACAGACATTTTTTTCTCAAATTATTACAGTATGTATCCATTTATTGTTATGTATTTGGTAGATGCTTTTATCCAAAATGTGTTACATTGCATTCAAATTATCAGTTTATGCATTGTTTGGGAATCAAACCCATGATTTTGGTATTGCTAGCACCATGCTCTACTATATTTATGTACATTTATGCATTTGGCATATGCTTTCATCAGAAGAAAACTTACATGGCATTTTAGGCCTTTTTCAGTTTCTGTATTCAAACCTAAGGACATTTGCGTTGCTATCACCATGCTATTTATTTGCATTTATGCATTTAGCAGAAGCTTCTATCCAAAGCAACTTACATTTTATTAAAGGTATACAATTATCAGTTTATGCATTCCCTGGGAGTTCAGTTCCTGTATTCCCTAAGAATCACATGACTTTGGCATTTATTTACACTTGGCAGATGCTTTTATCCAAAGCGCCTTCCATTGAGTGACTTGGCTTATATTGCATTCTTTGGGAATTGAACCTATGACCTTGGTTGTGCTAATGCCACGTTTATTAACTTTTTTTATTATTGCATTTTATATTATTATATATTTTTTTTTTTGCATTTGGCAGACACTTTTATCTAAATCGTCTTACATTGTATTATAGGTATGTATTTTATTAGTTCAGGCATTCCCCGGGATTGAACCCATGACCATGGCATTGTTATCACCAACCATGCTTTAGCTGTTCGAGCTGCATTTTTCAGATATCCTCATACCTGGTAAATGCAGTGAAATCCGCTGTATTAAACTAATTCCAGACCATCTGAAAGAGTTCAGTTGTTCCTGGAGAGGATCTGACTCAAGCGTGTTACTCATGATCATGTTGGATTTGAGTCTAGATTTAGTGTTGGTCTAGACACAACACTGAGCTAGTCAGCAATATAATGTACCACCACTGTCTGCCCCGTCCAGAGCTCTCAGGAGGGGGTGACAAGCTTTAGTTTCATGAATCCACCACATTTAGCAGATGTGGCTTAGCAGGGGATCTTAGTCACATAGTCCAATGGAAAGAAGTTCATTATTGTCCTATTCCTGCTGCTTTCCTTGAGTCATCGTGTGGTTGTTTTGCTATCAATACAGGGGCTTTTCTGTTGCTTTTGGCAGGATTTGTTGTTAAACTTGACCCATGCCCGTCATTTCCTGATGCAAACTGGCTGGGAAAACCATAGGGTGTGTCTCCTTGGGCCCACCGTTACTTTTAAAACAGCATGGTGCATAATTTTCAACTCCCAATGAGCCAAACTAAATGAGCCCACACAAGCAGAGCTCGTGCTTATTGTTCCTCGACTCAAGAGTTGTACTGATTGAAGTCGCGGCTGCTGTTAATTTCAGCACAATCTCGTTCCCCGGCTGGCAAATCTTGTTCCTATAGGTTCACGAGTTTCATTTGCATGGGCTCGATACAACATTGAGTGTAGAAGACTCAGTAGGCTGAACTATAGGGTTTAAAGGTATAGGCCTACTAAAACACAAGTATAAACTTATTTCTGTCATACTTATGGTCGTGGTTGCCATGGAAAGATGTCTTTTGAGTTTTTCACAGAATAATCTAAGCTCAGAGTCACCACAAAAGGAATTGAAACTTCATTTCAGACAGAAGAACTGAAAGTATGTTAGATAACGTTTGACTGAAGAATTAGTGCATTGATAAATAAAATGCAATTATAGAGACATTTTCCTGCTCCAAAAATGCAGGTTTTCCAGATATTTAATTGAAAATTCTTTGTGAAATCATTACGACATGTTGTAGACTTATGCATATATTTCATAACGTCTCATCTGTTTCGTCTTGTGATGTATTGCACTTTTATAAAGGCTCTGCGTGGCTAAAACCAAAGTTGAATGCGTGACCAAATGACTAAAAACGGACTGCATGCTTCGCTGTCATGTTCTCACAAGACAAGACACAGTTGCATGCTTTTGTTCAAACTTTGTTGATTCTATTCCAGAGTTGTTTTATCTGCAGCCATGCAGACAAGTTTAGTCAAGAAGCTGTTTACGAAGCAGGTATCGATCTGGTCTAAGATACACCCTCTGCGTCTGAATTGGCACACAGAGTCAAAAGCGTTTTGATTTGCTCTTTCCTGGTGCATAGAGAGAGAGATTCACATTTTGTCTGGGGTTTTAGGAAAACGCCTCAGTTTGGAGGTTGTAGAGGTGTTTCTGTGATTTCTTTCCGCTGTGCTCCAGTGAGCCAGATAAGTTCAAGCTCATTGATACATTAAACTTTGCACAACCGCCTTACATTTTCACAAGTTAAAAGTTTTGTGCAGGAAGTTTCAGAAGTGTTATCACTTCAGCAAGTTTGACCGAATCAGACAACGGTCCCTAGAGTTTATCATGCCACACATCTTTTTGCACTGAAAGTGTGCATATTAATGTTTTCTGAAGAATCATGTGACACTGAAGACTGGAGTAATGGCTGATGAAAATTCAGCTTTGCATCACAGGAATAAATTATATTAACATGGTAAAGCATTATTTTGAATTGCAATACATATTTCACAATATATTTTTTCTGTGTTTTTGATCAAACAAATGCATTTTTGATGTGCATAAGAAGCTTTTTTAAAATCTTACTGATTGCAAACCTTTGAATGGCAGTGTACCCTGACTGTGGTCCATTGCTGTCTCTTCTGACCGTCCATCCTTATAATACATGCACATAAAACATACTAAACAATCAGAGAGTATGTTCATTTGATGACTACATGCAACGCTTCTGGTCTGGATAATTGATCTGTCATTAGAAAGTGATGAACTGCACTTGCCTGGGGCTTTTAACACCTCAGCGAAAGCGCTGACCTATGATGCATTTCATCACCTTGTCTTTCAGTCTGCTGCATTGTGAAATCTAATCAGGCTTGCAGGTGACTTTTGACCTTAATTTGCATTACTTTTCCAATATTTCTGATGGATTCTACTTTTACATTTTAATTTAGTGATGATGTGGGAAGGTTTTTTTAATATTAAATACATTTTCCTATCCAAGCTGTTCATAGGTTAATTCTCCCAAAAGTGCAAGAACTAGTTAAATTCAGAAAAGCTTGATATGCTGTTGAACTTACTCAAGTAACGGTGTGTTTGGGACGAGGCTATTAGTTTGATCAGTGGAGGAAAAGGAGTGTTTCTGAAAACTCTTCTTATTTTTGCAATGCAACAATTCAAGTGGTGGAGAAAGTTATGGTAGCTTGTTTCCACTATGGGATAAAAAAATAATTAGATTTATCTCAAAGTACTGACTTTCTTTCTCATATTTCTAATAACTCAGATTTTTTTCAGCGTTCCAAGATATAAACGCAGAATTGCTAGATATAAACTCACAATGATAAACAGCATGACTCACAACTCTAAATATATTTTTCGAATTTTGAAATGTAAATTATTTGCATTTTTGATTAAAAAAGTCTGAAATTGCGAGACGTTAATTCAGATTTCCGAGATATAAACTCAGTATTATGAGGTGTAAACTCATTTGTGATTTGTGAGACATAAACTTAGAATTACGAGATATAGACTCTCAATTCTATATAACTCACTTAAAAAATTTGAGGTAAAAATGTACAATTACCTTTTTATTCTGTGGCAGAAACAAGCTTCCATAAAAAGTACATACATCACCTTTTACATTTTTTATATTTTATTGATAGTGTAATCAATATTTAAGCAATCCAAGCACACCATTTACCAATCAATGCTTTGAAAGCCTGTGAAACTGTATCTGGCTCTGGATGGTTATCCACATTTATCGACTCAAGAGTCGATCCTTCAGAAGCAGAAGTATCTGTGTTTTACTCCATTGTCCCTGTAGATCTGAAATCATCTGTACATCTTCACGAACTCCTCACAGATTCTAGATAGAGAGAAGATTTTCCTGCTTCTGCTCTCAGAAGAATTCTCTTACAGCAACAGTCAACTTGTGACCTTTTGAAGCTTGATGGATGTGAAATGATTTTCTGTCATCTCTGCACAGACCGCTAGATCAGTCGGCCCTAGGGAGCGGAAGCGGTTGATGCCCTGTCGGCCCCTTCTTAAACGTATACACACATAATAACAGCTCTGCAGTGTGCCACTGTATGTTTACATCCGGACTATGAAGCAGGAAAAGAGTGCGGTTCAAAAAGGGTGAATCTATGCTTACTATCACATTACATCAGAGTCTGTTTCTCATAACGAACTCCGATAAGAGCACCATCCGCCTCCTGCCCGGGTCACTGGAAGATAACTGCTCTCAAGCGTGATTGCTCGCGGTGTTATTTTGGGCAACGAGTCTGTTTTTCATACTGCTTGAGTCCCGTCATGCACCTTCCTTGGTAAATAACTTACAGATATTACAATTAACCGAATGACATTTCACTGTTGTGTGCTAAATGATTCTTATTAACAGACCTTAAATTCAATTTAAAGACTCTGACGTGAAACCACTTGAACTTCATTTTTAATTCATCATGACATGACTTTATTTGAATGGGGATACAATGAAATGTTTGTAGGGTAATGTGGCATCGATTGCACAAAGCTTTGGTGGATGACTGTAAAATGTGTTTGCTCTGTTGCAAAACCTAGTGAGCTGTTAATAGCCTACATAGAGAGCTGAAGATCTCCCTAATTCTGCTCTCAGAATAATTCACTTACAGCAACATTCAACTTGTGACCTTTTGAAGCTCAAAGGATTTGAAATTATTTTCTTTTCTGTTACCATTTTCTGACACAATGCTGTAAAAAGTATTTGACAAACTGAAATAATGGGTGTATATATATATATATACACAGTGCACACACATATTATGTGAACAACTTATAGTAGTGTATTTATTATAACATTTTTATATTAAATCATATATTATTTAATATTGTAGTAATGATATTTTAGAATTTAAATGAAGTAATTCAATTGACAATTTTATATATATGTAGTGGACACATTTTTATAGATTCAATGCCATAAGCTACAAATAATAAAAATAAATAAAATGAAATACAAGCATAATCCTGCAATCTGTTAATTCATATTATTTAAAAACATAATTAAAATGATAAATGTATCTAAATAAAGTGCTGGATGGATGGATATAATACGCTGTCTAGGTAGATGTTGCAGTTATCGAGTCTTGGGTCTG
This sequence comes from Gymnocypris eckloni scoliostomus, assembly GCA_027564155.1. Classification (NCBI taxonomy): domain Eukaryota; kingdom Metazoa; phylum Chordata; class Actinopteri; order Cypriniformes; family Cyprinidae; genus Gymnocypris; species Gymnocypris eckloni. Next base: position 25,832,336 of record CM050430.1, on the reverse strand, counting down.
TTTTCAGGTCCGTGTACTAAGAGACAATTGCTTCACTTCCTTTGTTGACATGTGTAATATTACAAAACACGGAGAAATAGATTAAAACAAGCTCTGGCTGGTCTGAAACGACTCCTAGTAGTAAGAAAGGCATTTGATTTAGTCTTTGTAGTGCATTATATACTTGTGGGAACTGCAAACGTATAGGAGATGAAACCCTATTATTACAATCTATCTGAACTGCTGGATTTTGCAATCCTAGAGTTGCTCTATTCTGATGAACAAATAATGATCCAATGGCAGAGAGGAGAAGTTATGAAATCAGTGTTGAGTTAATTTCCTCTAGTGTTTCAGGGTGTAAGAACAGAAAGGCAGCGTGTCCTATATAACGATCTGTTTCCCGCTCTCTGAGGTTAACGCTGGGAGGAGAGAACGCAATTAAAATTCCCTACTAATGAAACCTGTTCTTGCAGCATTCAACCGATCTTAATTGGCTGTGCTCATGCAGTGCTGATAAGAAAGGTAGATTTTAGCTTGACATGAAGGCTGCACATGTTCAGGTTTTTAGATGATTTGGTGAATGACAAGCAGAGAGACAGGATGATAAACAGGAATATTAGGAAGAAAGTCCCAGTCTCACATTAGAATAAAATTAGCTTTGTTTCTGAATGAGATGCTGTATGTATTTACATTATTCTGTCTCGGAGGAATATTTGCCTGATGATGCAACACGTGCTGTAATGGTTTAGTCAGCCTTCATTTCTAATAAGACTGAAGCTGTGGTTAGTAAGGAAGAGAAATAGCATTAGACTGACTTTACCTGACGATGTGAGACACATATTTGTGTGTGTGTCACTGATTTATGGTTATGCAGTTGGGTTTTATTGCTGTATCATTTCCCTCTTAAACATTCTAGCTCTGAGACAGACATTATTGCTCTTTATTCAAGCTTAGCTATTTGTTTAAAAAATAAACCCTTTCCGTTTTTTTTATTTGTTTTTTTTAATTGTATTATTATTATTATTATTATTTATGATATGAAGTACCATATCATATGGCTATGTCATTAATATAAAAGAAGAAGATCATTAATGTGTGTACAGAGCATTGGAATAAAGATCCAGATTACTACACATGCTTTGTTTACATTGTCACTCAACAGAGCAGCTCCTGATTGGCTAATCTGCAGAATTGCTGTGATTTGGTGGGATTGGATGATAAATGAGGTCTCTGTGTTCCGCCCACGTCTCCTCTAATCTCTGTTGACCCTGTCAGGAATGAGAGCTCTATTGTTTCTGGCTGCTCCTGTCAGTGCAAAGCAACAAAAATCATCATTGTTTCTGCCACTTTCCTGTAGCTGTCGTCAGAGCCGGCTCAGGATTTCCATAATCCTGCTGCTGAATTAATGAACGCCTAATCCATTTCTGACCCTCACAGAAGAGCGAAGCAGACCCTGCGTTTTTCTTATCATGCTTGATGTAGGAGAGCAGACAGCTCATTGAGAGTCAGTCACTGGGAATATAATGTGGTCTGATCGAACTTATTCCACCGAGATTCAGCCTTTCATTTCAATTTATATGATGTTTGCATCTGTAGATTTCCGCAGGCATCAGAAACTTGCATTCAGTGCACTTAGTGCTCAGGGTTGAGGCTGGAGCACGTCTCTGTTTGCAGTTAGAGCACGGCTGTTGTCTGGCGCAACACGCGTTAAACTAAAGTGTAGAAGTGTAGAAGCACATTTGTACAGCATGATTAAACCACAATCTCTCTCTCTCTCTCACACACTCACACACACACACACACACACACACACACATTCTCACACACGCACACAGTGGCATATAGGTCTGCTTTTATGTAGCAGCCATAAATGTATATGGCCCACATTATGTCTTGATGTTGTTTATCATAGCTGTTTATGCATATGTTAAGGTGGAGTTCTCAAAGCCTTTCAAAAATACGTCAAGTCATTTCTTCCCACATGAAAATAAAATAAATAAATAACTATGCTATCCTATACTAATAATATTTGTATGTGATAATTTTAAGACTGTGATATTTATGGTGCACATGTACCACCAAATTCTCATTACTGTAATGCTAAACAAACAAATACATTACATACTTATTGTAAATTATTTGTTAGGGCCATCAATACATTTTAATTAAATTATTTGCATTATATATATACACCCTTTTTAAAAGCCTTTAAAACATAACTATTACAAGAAATGAACACAATCAATTATTTGAGCTTTGGGTGAATATAGTGTTTTTGTGAGATTCACATGAATAATATCAGTGTGTTAATAATGTGTCTTGCTGAAGTACATCGAGTTGCATCAGTACTCCACTCTATTATCATGAAGTTTAAACCTGTTTAAAGGAGAGAGAGACTTCTGATCCCACATCCAAATCGCCTAGAGCGCCACCAGCTGGAGGGGCACCAATGAGCACACGTACTGCCTCTACATTTTAACAGGGTTGTGACAGCCTGAAATATGATTGCCGCCCCCACTGGATCCCCCAACATCATTGGAGTACTGTCATTCTGACGATGCCTGTATGCCATCGGATCAGAGCGCTGTCATTGCTGCCTCTGATTGTTGCATGCAAAGTTTTCATTTGGATTTGGAGCGCTCAACGATGCCATTAAATCGATGGGTTCTGGTTTTTTGCCATGCAAGTTCAAAGGCCAGTTTAAAATATTGGTACATAAAAAGTGCACAAAATCAATATTTTGTTTAGGCAATATTTGTGGCAGTCGAGAAATCATGTTTTATGTGAAACTGGACTAAAAAGTGTGTGTTTTTGTGTCAATGCATTGTTAAAGGTTCAGTGTTTCGTGTAATATTCCCATATAAAACTTTTACAGCCAATTAAAAAATATTGGTGTAATAAAATTAGCTAATTCACAAGATCAATACACACTTTATTTAACCGCTTTGTCAAATTTAACGCATCCTTACGGAAGTGTCGAAATGCTGAATTAATTAATTCACTTCCCCAACAAAATGATTCGCTTCGCACAGCACTTAAAGGGAGGAGCGACATATATAGAGAGGGTGTCACATTAATTAAAGAGGAAGTTCATGCATCAATGAGTAATAAAAGAACAAATAGCTGCATTCTGATTACTTGAATCACTGATCAGGCTTTTATAGGCCTGTGTAGTTTGGGGTAACAAAGGGTTTTATAGGTTTGACTGAAATATGCAATAATGGACATTGAAACAACAACAAAACAATTGAACAAAAAAACAGATAAAGTCAAAAAGTAGCCGTTGATAATATCTAAACATGTATCCAAATACAAATGTAATAAAATGAATTTATGTGTGATGACAATTTCTTAGCAACTAGGGATTGTTTGTTACATAGAGGCATCCGGTAGCTATAATACTATAATAAACTGTGCAAAATCTTAACACTCAATTTACAAATAGGCCTAATGTGTTCAGATTTGTGGAACTCAATGTGCTGAATTTCCACAAATCAGTCTCGTTACTATGACAACCAATTTGAATGTGACAAGAAACTGATGTCTGAAAAAGAAATGATATATATATATAATAACCTATATACCAATATACTTTGTAAATGTATCAATGTTGTTTTTTAAGGTTTGAGTGTTTACATAATCAGTTTACATTATTTACAATGTGATTTTGTAATTCTTAATTCTTAATTATCTTGTGTGGGTGTTGTATGGGGGGGCGGGGGGCTGAAAGGAGCTGAAGGGTGCTTTATCAACACCATCAGATAAAGTTCTTCCTGGATCCGATGGAGGAAGTGTATTTCCAGGATGAAGGAAATATGAGCAAAACAAAACAGACTAGGCAACTGAAGGAAAACGTTCATCCACTTTAAAGGAGTAGTTCACCAAAAAGTTGTTGAAAATGTATTCCCAGGCCATTCAAGATGAAGATGAATTTGTTTCTTCATCACAACAAATTTGGAGAAATGTAGCTTTTCGTCACTTGCTCAGGTATGGATCCTCTGAATGGGTGAATGGGTGCCGTCAGAATTAGAGTCCAAACAGCTGATAAAAACATCACAATATTCCACACCACTCCAGTCCATCAGTTAATATCTTGTAAAGCAAAAAGCTGTGTTTGTATGAATAAAATACATAATTAAGGCATTAACTTTAAACTGTTGCTTCCAGCTAAAATATGAAAATGTCCTCTGTTCATAATAATACTTTCTCCAGTGAAAAGTCATCTCGTCTGAATCAGGGGAGAAATCTGCACAGATCAAGCACTGTTTACAAGCCAAAACGGCTCTAAACAAATATGTGTGGATTTTGTGAGAGGAAAACAAAAGATCTACTTTTTCACTATTTCATTTATGGATTTTGGATTTAAGAATTATGGATTATGGACTCATATTTTGGCCATACATGATGGTTTAATGTAAAATGACATTTTAAAACAAAACCTCAAACACCCAGTTTTTCACTATACAAGATGTTAATTGATGGACTGGAGTGTTGTGGATTATTGTGAAGTTTTTATCCACTATTTGGACTGACGGCACCCATTCACTGATCCACTGGTGAGCAAGTGATGGGATGCTACATTTCTCCAAATGTTGAGATGAATGATAAGACTTGCTTTAGGCACTGATGTTGTTAAAATGAGATATTAGAGGGCAGTCATTTCGCAGCGTTGTGTTCTGACGTGTGTTGCTGTGCTGCGAGTGAATGTGTATGGGTCAGGAGTCTCAGGACCCGTGTCGGGAAGAGTATACAGGTCTGTTCCCAGGGGAGACGGTCTCCATGCCAACCAGCTGACCACGAGATTACCTCTGAATAATCATAGACCCCAGATTAGATCAGACGAGGCGATAGAGAGGTGAGAGAGAGAGATGCAGCCGTGCACAGAGACGTAGTGTGGATGGTTGTGACGGGGCATGTTTTGTGTCCTAGCGTACACCCCTGAGGAACACCTTTTTAAGAACAAATGCCAAAGAGAAATTTGAGAACTCCTACAATTAAAGCAATAGCTCCTCTAAAAATGAAACTGGTCATCATTACCTGATCCTCATGATTTTACAAATCCCTTCCTTTCTTTTTCTGCTATTTATATTATGAATTAGCTTTTGTGTTTCAGTTTTCATTTATACTTTTTGTATTTGATTGATAACAATTTAATAATAACTTTTTTTATTTGAATGCTATTTCTGTATTGCTTAAAAATATATTTTTATTTCAGTTTTAATGCTTTATTACTTAAACTTCTTTATATTTATATTAGTTGCAGGGCAACTTTTATGATTTTGTTAGTTTAATTTTAAAGTTAAATTGTATTTAATAAAGGTTTTAAATGTGTGTTATTATTACATATTTAATAATATTATTAATTAATATAATTAATTTATTAATTATTTAATGCTATTTTATATAGCTTTATAAAATTATTTCAATTTGAGTAACTTTAATTGGCCTACTTCAGTTTAAACTTATTTCACATTTCTTTTTTCATTAGTTTGTAAAGTTGAATCATCTGAATATTTCAATTTCCCATAATTTTCAATTTAACTCTTTATTTTTTACTGGTGTTTATTAACCCTTTGAGACTTGCACAGCAATATCTTCAGTGATTAACAAGCAATAATAAAGATGAGGACGAGTAAATGATTATTTTTCATTATTTTCACTATTCATGATGTGGCTTTAGTAGACACTGCTCTCAGTTCTGGTAGTTGATCTTTGTGCTGTGTTGAGCTTCAAGGCTGCACTGTGTCTTGTTTTGGCTGGTTGGTTGGATTCACTTCATTTTCTGGCAGCAAACACTTCCAGCTGCACCAGCAAAGACAGTTTTTTTAAACAGAGAAGAACAAAGTTCATCCAGTTTATCTCCGCATCTTCACACTCACACTATCACACTACTGGTGTGACGCTGTTGAGAACTGGTGTAAATATATGTATATAAACTGATCTTGTTCATCAAATATGGCACTTGAAGACACGTTGTGGCAGGTTTGATGCCAAAAACGTCTACCATTGGTTCTCACATGTCACTTACTGCATTGCTTTTTCATGTACTGTATGTGAACATGAACACAATTAAAAACTATGGATTGCAACAACCCTATTCACTTTCAGTGTATAAAAAAAGAGTATGCATTTTTTAATAATGTCTATTTAATAATTATTTAATGTCTATATATATATAGTGTGCAAAACCCTATTCCAGCTTACTCATTGTAGCTGTGGGTGTTTTTCGTGTTGTAAGTGTGTTTAAGTGTTTGTGTCATAAACACACCTTGCAGTAAATCCTCACAGTCACAATCATATCACAGGATCCAGACTCAGTTGTGGCGTCTTTGACGTGTGATTATGTGTAACACATGGCTGCTATTATCTCTGAGAGCTGGAGATGACACACTCTCATTCGAGGGAGCAGGAAACAGACCCACGTTCTGCAGTTGTTTAAAATCTAGTCCACTTTTCTTCTGTATCTTGATTGCTTTTGCTGTTGTAATGTCTAATGCATGTGTCTTGAGCGTTCAAATGAGCATGTCTAATTTTATATTCTCTACAGTTTGACCACAAGTTCTCACTAGCTCACAGGAAGTGATGTCACAAGTCTTGTTTCCTTCTGTTTTTGAGTTCGGCGTATTCTGAGTCAGCTTGAAACAATGACGGAGCGAGAGGAAGTTTCCCTGCTGATCTGAGGACAGGCTTTCGCTCCCGACTGTAATGATAAGACATGTTAGGTTGTAGTGTCAGGACTGTTCTCTAATCAGTGTCCCTGAGACAGACGTTCTGGGCCTGTCTTACTCTCTACATAGACAGCCGTCCTGGAAGGCAGCAGTATAACCTTCATGGAAGCTCAAGTGACTGATCTGAAATCTCTACATGAAGAGAGACTACACAACTCCGTGGCATTAGCACGTGTTCCGAAGTTAATGTGATACTAATGTGATGAGTAATGTTTTTAACCAGGATTAAATGAAAAATCAAGATTGAGTTTTTTGATATAACATTCACTGAACCAAATAATACTCTAACAAAATAATATCTACTGTATTTCTATGATACATTATATATATATATATATATATATAAATATATATATATATATATATACATATATATGACCCTATATATATATATATATATATATATATATATATATATATATATATATATATATATATATAACACACACACACGTGTTTACGTACTTATTTGTTTATTTATTTACTTATTAAAGCATTTGTTTTACATATTTATTAATACGTTAATTATATATTTATTTGCACATTTATTTATTCATCCATTTACCTATTGTATATATCTATCTATTTATTTATTAATTATTTATTTATACATTACACATTTATTTATATAGATATTTACATATGCATTTACGTATTTAATTTGTTTTAAATTGATTTATTTATTTATATATTTTAATTTTAAATGAAATATTAATAGTATTATTCATATTTCTTCCAGCCAGCTAGGATGATTTTTTTTTTCTGAAATAACTTAAGTGCATGTTATGTTTGCCTTTACGGCAGCATTACATGTGATGATGCTCTATTTTATATTTCAGTATAATGTACTTCATTCTTTTTGCTTTTGTCAGACATCCATACAGTTGTTCATTATAAATGGTGACGAGGAAGTGAGGAGTGAAATCAGCATGTGGGTTTTGTGGTGTTAAAACGGCAAACGTTTCTGAACGCCAGCTGCGGGTTCCTACTTTTATCAAGTGTTGTGTCTTGTTGGACCGATTTTTAGAGCAAGTTCCTGTCCAAAAACAGTTCTTCATTATCTACATGCATTCTGCAGCTTCTGCTATTTATTTCAGTCCCGCACACTGACTTAAAACAATAGTGATGCATAATATCAAACATGCTGGATTTTCTGTTTTTAACACTTGTGCAAAATATGTCAAGTTTATTACTAAATGAAGCATTCGACTCAGCATTGGCCTGAGGGACATTACGTTTACAGTGTGTGTTTGTGATCAAACAGTCCCGCAGGAGATCGGGCCGCACGTTAAAGCACCGGTTTGCTTTAAACAGGCCGCTGAAGGTGTTTGAGGTGCCTTTGTGTCTCTGCCACCTGTACTCCCTGCTTTCCTTTCAGTCCGTCTCTCAGTTTTCCCCTGTTATAGACCGACTCCGTTTCCTTTATGCTGTTCTTTCTATTCATCATTGTTTTCATGTCTGTCAAAACAAGATCAGACTGTGAAGCGAAGGCCTTACTCTCAAAGAAATGCAGGAATGAGAGAAATAAACGCCGCATATCCTGCTTATGATGGTCATATGCCAGTAATAGTGTGTGTTTTCTGTGCTAGTAAAGAAACACAGTCCGAGAGAACAGAAAGTGAAAGTTTAATAACCTTGAAAAAGTGAAAACCTTGAAAAATCATGGAAAACCTTGAAATATCAGAAAGTTTGCAATTTTGGAAAAGTTTTAAATAAATTCATGCTTTTTATAATTAATTTGAGTCATTTAAAACATCTGTTATGGCAAGTAGTGAATATACATTTTCCTATTTATACTCTAAATTTAGTTTAAAATTAATTTAATTCATTTTTAATATTAATATCTAATATTTTACTATTCCTATGATAATGTAATTAATTATACAGTTTTGCACATGAATACACTTAATAATTAATTTAAATAATTGTATTTATTTATTTTTCAAGGTTATTTTACTTTATAAGGTTATTTTCAGACAGAGAAATAATCAGACTAACGCACGTATCTATTCATAACTGTCTGAGCTCATTTTAAACAGTTATGTTATTTTAGTCAGACTAGGAAGTGTTCAGACTCGTCGAGTCTCTGGCTCGTTCTCACACCTGTGCTCTTCTCCATCAGACAGACTGCTTGTGTTTTTGCTCAGCCTGGTTTCTGCTTCTCTGGAATCAGCCCGCTAAGATTTAGTTTCCCAGTAAAAATCATTATTATTATACTCACATCCACCTTCCTCTTTTTTTCTGTTTGCACTTCTATCAGTGAAAACGATCCCCTCGAATTGTTTAGTAGCTTCTGCTCACCACATTAAAGTTCGGTGTAGTTTCATAACACAAGGATATTAGAGATTTGACTAATACTGTAAACGTGCGTCACACTTGTTAATACAAACTAAGGAATAAACTGAATTACTGCGTGTTGTAAAAGCTCAGAGAAGATGTCACAAAGAGCAGTTTGTTACTGTAAAGGCTTGTTACTTGCACAAAGAAAACTAAAATAACGACTTTATTCAACCGTTCGTCTCCTCAGTGTGGATATGTGTTTTCATCTGAACGAATCATGACACAGCTGACACAGAACGGCATACACCGTTTACGTTCAGTGGATATTCTCCAAAATGAGACGAAATGTTGAATAATGTTGTTATTTTAGTTTTCTTTGCATACTAATATTCTCGTAGCTTCGTAAAATTACGGTTTAACACCATATGTCACATGGATTATTTTACCGATCTCCTTGCTACGTTTCTGGACCTGGATTTGTGTTCCGGAGATGAATGAAGGTCTTACGGGCTTGGAACGACATGAGAGTGAGTAATTAATAACAGTTTTCAATTTTGGGGTAACTGTCCCTTTAAGACAGCCACTTGCTTCTTTCTAAATGAATCGGCCATTTCGAACGAATCGTTTGAATGAAGGATTCAATGAATCGCACTAAAACACACTAAGCTAAATATTGTGTAACCCTCTGGGTCTGAGGGGATTTTGGGGCGCTATCGAAAAAATCATAAACATAACAAGCTGATAACATCATCTGAAGTGTTCAGAGGAAAAATATTTTTCCCTTTTCCTCACTTGATAAATGTAGATGCCAGTGAAACCCAGCCTGTGTGTGTGTGTGTGTGTGTGTGTGTGTGTGTGTGTGTGTGTGTGTGTGTGTGTGTGTGTTGTGTGTGTGTGTGTGTGTTGTGTGTGTGTGTGTGTGTGTGTGTGTGTGTGTGTGTGTGTGTGTGTGTGTGTGTGTGTGTGTGTGTGTTGTGTTGACATGAATGAGTAAGATCGACTGATAAAGGCAGAGAACAGAGAGGAAGAGATGCTGTGAGGAAAACCAGAGCTTCCTGTTCTCAGCTGGTTTTGTGTGTTTTCCTGTTCTGTGGTTTTGTGTGTTTTCCTGTTCTGTGGTTTCTGACACATACACACTAAAGCAGCGCAGGTTTATTTTGGCGTCTGTATTAACGGGTTTCAGTGTTCACCCGTGTGAGCAGAGCAGTGCTGCATTACAGAAACAGCTTTAATACTGGACCGAACTGAAAGTGGAGTGAACATACTGCCTGCTGCGTGTGAACGTGTGACTCTATGCAGTTGATTTAAGCTACAGTTTGGGCTAACGTAAGATTTGATGCAATTCCTGATGGCCCAGTCTGTATTATCACGGTTTATAATTTTTTTTAAACATTAATAAATCTAATCAACTTTAATAACTCAAGCACGTCTCATTTTTCAAAGTCACGTTACATGATTTTACTGATTTACACGTGAACATGGTCTTTTATGGAGGAGTGAAAGCGCACCGCTGGAAAGAGGGCGGAATGGGGCGCAATAATTGTTTTATCTCGATTATAGTATTTTCATATTTGTTTGGAGGCCGAAATCGAAACTGAATTTTGATTAATTGCACAGTCCTAGTAGTATGCCAGATATAACTTTATTAGTATGGCCTTATTTTAGTATTTTATATACTACTGTATTTGTAGTATTTAACAATATTTAGTTTTATAGTGTATTTATATTTTTTATATTTTCAGTTTTCCAGATAAACTAAACAAAAATGAGAAATGTTGTTTGGCTAATAACTGAAATAAAATTATTTAAACATTTTGTTTTATTATATTTCATTTATTTATTAATTTGTTTATTTTATTCCAACTAACAAAATCTGGTTTTAATTTTAGTTGACTAATAACGTTGTTTGTCTAATTTTCGTTTGTGTCTAGTTTAAGTTTTTCTAATATATCTAATATTTACATTTATGCATTTAGCCGACGCTTTTATCCAAAGCGACTTAGTATATTCAGGCTATACATTTTTTTATCAGTATGATATGTTTTTATTTAGTTGTTTATTATTATTTCAGTGATTTATATGTATTTTTTGTTTATAATAACACTAATGTATGTTTATATTTTGTTAGTTTATGTAGTGGAAATATCGTCAGCAGTCATTGAGATTGATTTTGTTTTCTCACATTGCTGAAGTTGGAGGAAGAAAATAAAAACAGCCCGGGTCAGACTGTTGTTCTTATATCGTGATTTAACCCATGCGTTGTTTTCTAATCATAAAAAGGTCCTGGCCAGCTGGTGTCATTTACTCACCAAAGCCAATGTTTATTCCATTTGCTGTTTGGCCAAGCTCCATTTCTGCCTTGTGTGATTGTGAGAAGGTGTGTGTGTTTTTGTTTGTGTTCATACCTTTTGCAAATGCATCACAGGTGACAGGTGTGTGTTCTCTCACAATTTGCCAAGGATATCTATTTTTAGCTTCAGCTAAAATACAGAACTGTGCTGGTCAGAAGGCATGCAGCAGAGCTAGAGCGCAGGTGATTAATGAGAGCCTGCGGTTTTACCTCGCTCACCTCGGATACACTCACACACTGCAGCACAGCCTGCACGAAATCTTACACACACCTCTCCCTGTTAAAGGGACGGTTCACTCAGAAAAAGAGAATTGGCATCATTTACTCACCCTCAGGTCGTTCCAAATCTCTAAGACTTTTCTTTCAGCCTGATTTGATTTGAGTGGAAGGCAGACCAAGAAATGCTCATGACTGATGTTATTAATTATTATATATTCTCTATGCCTATATGTTATTTACTGTCTCGTGACATATAGTGTCTCACTGTTTATTTTATTTTATTTGAGTGGAATGCAGACTAAGAAATGCTTAAACTATAATTATTATACTTTCACTTTGCTTAAATGTTGTTTACTATCTCATATTGTCTCATTTTATTTTATTTTATAATTGTTTTAAATGATTTTATTAAATTTTTTGCTAAAAGCATTTAAATGAATAAATGAAATGTTTTTTGGAGCATTTCCAAAACAACCATCACTCAATGTTTTAACTAACTAAACAATAAAAATAATAGTTTTATTAATTAAAATAAAGATTAAATAAAATACAGCTATTAGATGAAACTAAATGAAATAAAATAAGTGTAAATAATGTACTAGAATAACTAAAACTAAAATAAAAAATAAAGCTAAAAAATATAATAAACATGACAAAAATAAACAAAATAAAAAGTAAAAAAATATAAAAATAAAAACTTATTAAAAATATTGAATACGTATGTAAAATAAATACCCCGGTAATATGAAATAATATAAAATAGATATTGAAATGAATATAATAGTTCATAACTGATAGTAATATAAGAGCATCTAATTGTAAAGGAACAAAGTCATAATAAAGGAATAAAGTCCTACCGGTTTGGAAGGACATGTGAGCCATTCCTTTAATCAGCACAGATGTGGGATGCTCTCTCAAAGAGATTGGACCGGACCCAGAGTCCAGAACCCCACGCAGGCCACGCTAGTCCAGGTGCAGGGGACACAATGCAGGCCTTTCTTCCACTGGGGCTGTTTATCTGAGAGGAAGAGACGGATCCACAGGAAGTGTTCAGGGACTCTGTCCACTGCAGGATTGACCAGCTATAGATGTGTCTGAAGAGTGTTAATCAGTGGTTTACTAACAGAGACAGCTTTAACAGATATTCTACTCTATTTTGCTTTAAAAATATGATACAAAAACTAAACAATAAAATTATAAATATATTAAGAAATGTTTTAATGCTAAATAATAATGGTTTAAAAAATATTAAAATATTTATATAAATTGTATAAAATGTATTTTATTTTTCATCACATTATTTAATTTATTAAATATACAAATACAATACTTTATATGTTCCAATTGGACTTTCATTAATATATTGTATGACTAATTAATAAATAATATTAATATAACATTTGAGATATTACTGTATTATATATTATTATAGTTATAATAGCATTCATTTGTCTTTAACATTTTATAAATAGTTGATATGATAAACAACTAATATTAAAATATTATTTATATGAATTCATATATTAATAATATGTTAAAATTGTATGTACTTAAATATTGAAATATATGAATACAATATTTTATAAGTTCCAGCTGTATGAGGTTATTCTACTGTATATTGCATTATTTTAAATATGTATTAATATTTATTTTTATATAACAAATAATACATCTCTAAAAAGATTTTATGTATATTGTCAATTGTTCTTTCATTAAGATATTGTACTGTATTTTGTGTTGTATTATATTACACATAACAATTCATTAATATATATTACAGTGTGATAGATATATATTTTATTATTTAAATGTATATATTTATGTGGTAGTATATAACACATATTTAAACATTTCATATACATCTCTTCAGTCTTTAATAATGAAGCTGCAGTTGGACTTTGGATGGTTTCTTGATTGTTTTGTTTTGGTTTAAAGGCTCATCTCGCATCAGATCCATGTCTCTTTCCCAGCCGTCCTGATTCTGTGTTGCCAAATATCGTTTCGCTGTCACATAATATTCACTAACACCCGCATCTGCCTCCCGACGGCGGACGCTGAATCCAGGCTTTGTGTGTCCTGCTGTCGTCCATCTACGATACATGATCAGAACACAGGCGTATCATCCACACGCGGCCGTCCAGAGATATGCTTTCATAACCTGATATTCACTGACAGGAAACAGATGCCCACTCAGGGAGGGAGACGCACGCCAGGGAAAGAAAACAATGAGCGGCGCTGCGCAGAGATAGAAATAGAGAAGATGACTCTCTGGTGTGTGTGAGAGAGAGAGAGAGTGTGTGTGTGTGTGTGTGTGTGTGTGTGTGTGTGAGAGAGAGAGAGAAGATGACTCTCTGGTGTGTGTGTGTGTGTGTGTGTGTGTGTGTGTGTGTGTGTGTGTGTGTGTGTGTGTGTGTGAGAGAGAGAAGATGACACTCTGGTGTGTGTGTGTGTGTGTGTGTATGAGAGCACTTGTTTATTCTGCTTGCTTCGTGTTGGTTTGGTAGGCAGATTGAAGTTTTGCCCTGGTTTATGACAGTTGAAATCAGGGCGCTGAATCCAGGCCATCATTAGTTTCTTTGGGCCTGGAAACGACACACAATGAGAAGAGATATTTCGAGCCTCCCAACAGGGATCTGATCCGCCTCGTGTTGGCAGCTTTGAATCGCCACATTTCTCCTCCGTGAAGCGGTTTCATGTGCTGTCCACTACTCCAGACAATCATTCTGACCGGCCGCTCAGGTTTACAGTAATGCACTGACTACAGTCTGCAGGCGGTAGAAGCAGGAACGCACTTCAGACCTGTGTGAGTTTACTCCTGTGGAACACCTTAGGAGATTTTAAATATCATTTAATTACATTTTTATTTAGTTTTATTGTTATTTATTTTTAGTTAGATTTTTATTTAATTAATATTAATATCAAATAATTTATTTGGCAATTTAAATTAAAAATATTTAATATTATTTTTATTTCATTAAATATTATTGATTTCATAGAATACATTTTATCTTATTTTGTCTTTTAGTTATTGTATTTAGATTTTTTGTTTTATTTTATTTCATTGTTTTTTATTTTATATTGCTTATTTCATTTTGTTGTTATTTTATTTATATTATTTTATATATATTTCTTCTGATATTGTACTGTTTTTGTTGTCTATTTTTATTTGATTATTGTTTATAAAAGCACATTCTTTTTAAAGCCTGTCAGCCAATATTCACTTTATGCCTTAGTTTAGCAGAAAACAGCATCTTGTTTCGTAAAAGATCTCTTTGAAATTGAAAGCAGAATTGCAGAGCACTTGCGTATCATTTTTCTGTACAAAAATGTGCAATTTGAGCTGTAAAATCATCCTTTCTATGATGGACAACGGTACATTTAACAATGTAATTAATTACTGTAGGAAAGGCATTTTTTGCTTTTATCTGTAATGCACCGCGCAAGTTCAATTAACTTCATCTAAATATGATATTGCCATGCATTATATTATACGCATAATGTGTGAAATATGTCATGGGGTAATTGGCTATACTTTGGCCTGTTGTTTTTGTTAGTTTGTGAGTGAAAACAAGTGAACTTCTTTGTTAGTTGGCATAGGCGAAACGTCTCAGGTTACGTGTGTAACCATGGTTCCCAGTGGGGGCGAGACACTGCGTCTAGGGGCCACTATGAGGGGAACGCCTCCAGCGTGACTCGTGCCTGAAGAAACATATGAAAAACACCATCCGTTGGCGGCGACAGCCCAGCGTCACTACCGGTAGCGACCACAATATAAGGGACGGCGGGAGAATACATCATCCGCTTCTTAGTCTGAAGCTTGCGTCGAAGCATGGCCCCAAAGCCTAGGGGCGCGGTGTCTCGTTCCCCACTCGGGGAACCATGGTTATCGTAACCTGGGGCGTTCCCCTTCATGGGAACTTCGAACTGCGTCCCTAGGGGCCACTATGAAACGTTATACCGCCATGCTGAGGGAATGCAAGCCAAATTCCCGCGGGAGGCGAGCACAAGTCAACTCTACCATTTGGCTCAGGAGTTGCCCCTGTTTGGACGGTTGATGCTGTCAGTGACATTATCCTCCTTTGGCCAAAACCCGAGCTGCATACCTGAAGTACTTACCTGCTAGGTGCCGGCATTACGGACCCAAGGTGAGCTCACAGGTTTGGAATCATTCTTATACAGAAAGATTCCTTTAAGGGGATAGGGCCAAGTACCTAGTGGTAGCCACTGGGTCCTGGCGGTCACTAGGGGCTACCGCTTGCTCTACATGAGCTTGCTGAGGGAGCTGTCTCAACAGACCCCTTGGTAGCATTACCCTTTTTAAACCAAAATATTTGGTTACATGGAGTGGGGCCCAAGGCACAAACCAGGCTTGACCAACTCAAATAAGGGCAGCTGCGTAACCCTACCCTAAGGGTTTTAGAAAGAAAGCAGAACATTCGATGTGCTAACTTACCACTGGGTGGATTTTAGAAAAATGCCCAAAGTCTAGCGTGTGCATTTACCATAGCATGGATTTTAGAAAGAGCATGAGAACATTGATGTGCGATCTTACCACTAAGTGGATTTTAGAAAGTGCCCATTGCTTTAGCGTGTGCACTTATATATATTTTATTTTTCGTTCTATGTCGGGGACTAGATGCTCAGAAGGAGCTGTATGCTCATAGATGACCCTCTAAGATGAGGGGAGCAATGCTAGCTCGACCCACCAGGCGGCGATCTACCGAACTCTGGAGTGGAGAAACTTCCGATTCTCAACAGGAGGCGGCATGCTCATGGGTGATCCTCTATAGCGAGGGGAGCAATGCTAGCTCGACCAGCAAGGCGGCGAACTACCACAGAGCTTTGAGGCGCGGAAAACTCATTCCTCAGAATGAGCTCAGGCGAAGGAATGGCATGCTCATAGGTGACCCTCTAAGTGAGGGAGGCAGCCAGCTCTACCAATAGCGAGCTCTGGAGGAGAGAACTCATTTTGAGAGGGAACTCAAACACTCAGGAGTGGAGCCCAAGGCACAAGCCGGGGCCTGACCAACTCAAATAAGGGCACGAAGCTGCGCGTAACCCTACCCTCACAGGTTTTTAGAAAGAAAGCAGAACATTCGATGTGCTAACTTACCACTGGGTGGATTTTAGAAAAGTGCCCAAAGTCTGGCGTGTGCACTTACCATAGCATGGATTTTTAGAAAGAGCATGAAACACTTGATGTGCGATCTTACCACTAAGTGGATTTTAGAAAAGTGCCCAGAGTTTAGCGTGTGCACTTATATATTGGTATTACGTTCTACTTGGAGCGGAGAACTACTCATCCCTTGGGTGAGAGTCTCAGGCGCTCAGAAGGAGGCGGCATGCTCATAGATGACCCTCTACAGTGAGGGGCAGTGCTAGCTCTACCGATGAGGAGCTCTGGAGGCGGAGAACTCAGTCTTCCGAGTAAGGGAGCTCAGATGCCCAGAAAGGGCGGCATGCTCATGGGTGACCCTCTATGGTGAGGGAGCTATGCTAGCTCAACCAACCAGGAGCAACCTCTCACAGAGCTCTAATGGGCGGAGAACTCATTCCTTAGAAGGGGAGGAATTTTGGCGCTCAGAAGGGGCGGCATGCTCATAGGTGACCCTCTAAGTGAGGGGCAGTGCTAGCTCGACCAACGGCGACCTATCACAGAGCTCTGGGAGGCGGAGAACTCATTGTACAGAGTGAGAGGATCAAGGCGAGCGAACTACCACAGAGCTTTGAGGAGGCGGAAAACTCATTCCTCAGAATGAGCTCAGGACGCTCGAAGGGAGCGGCATGCTCATAGGTGACCCTCTAAGTGAGGGGAGCAACGCCAGCTCTACCAATAGCGAGCTCTGGAGAGCGGAGAACTCATTTTGAGAGGAACTCAAAACGCTCAGGAGTGGTGCCCAAGGCACAAGCCGGGGCCTGACCAACTCAAATAAGGGCACGAAGCTGCGCGCGTAACCCTACCCTACGGGATTTTTAGAAAGAAAGCAGAACATTCGATGTGCTAACTTACCACTGGGTGGATTTTAGAAAAGTGCCCAAAGTCTAGCGTGTGCACTTACCATAGCATGGATTTTAGAAAGAGCATAAAACACTTGATGTGCGATCTTACCACTAAGTGGATTTTAGAAAGTGCCCAGAGTTTAACGTGTGCACTTATATAATTACGTTCTACTCGAGCGGTCACAGAGCTCTGGGAGCGGAGAACTCATTCTACAGAATGAGAGGAAACTCAGACGCTCAGCAGGGAGGCGGTTTTGCTCATAGATGACCCTCTGTAGTGAGGGGAGCAATGCTAGCTCGACCCGGCAAGGCGGCGACCTATCACAGAGCCTTGAGGTGGAAAACTCATTCCTCAGAATGAGCTCAGGCGTTCGAAGGAGCAGCATGCTCATAGGTGACCCTCTAGGTGAGGGAGCAATGCTAGCTCTACCCACAACGCTCAGAAGGGAGCGGCATGCTCATAGGTAACCCTCTGGGTGAGGGGAGCAATGCTAGCTCTACCAACAACGAGCTCTGGAGGGTGGAGAACTCATTCCTCAGAATGAGAAGGAATTTAGATGCTCAGAAGGGAGCGGCATGCTCATAGGTGACCCTCTAAGGTGAGGGAGCAAGGCTAGCTCGACCAACAGGAGAGCGACCAATCGCAGAGCTCTGGGAGCGGAGAACACATTCTTCAGAATAAAAGGAGAACTCAAGCGCTCAGAAGGGAGCGGCACGCTCATAGGTGACCCTCTGGTTGAGGGGAGCAATGCTAGCTCGACCAACAACGAGCTCTGGCGAGTGGAGACTTAGGCGCTCAGAAGGAGGCGGCATGCTCATAGGTGACCCTCTATGGTGAGGGGGCGATGCTAGCTCAACCCACAGGAGCGCTACTAGCCTGGATCTAGTATCGACGAGTGATGTAATCACTGCGATAGCTGATAGCCTTTAGAAATGGATCATACTCATCCATTGGTTACAGAATTAGAGAGGATCAAGAGGGCAGATGCCCCCTAAGGGAAAGGAGTAGATGTCTTACTCTGGTCCGGACGAAAGTGTCATATAGGACGCTTCATCCGAACACCTCCCTCAGGTTTTGCCTCTCTCTGACCCATGCCTCTCTTTAGCCCTACCCGCAGGCGGGGAGGGCATGAGTCGCGAGACTAGCCTTCTGAGCCCATCTCTGATCCCCAGACCGAGATGGGCTAGGACCCTGGTTGTTCGGGCTCATACCTGGACTTTACAGAAAGCCTTATCCAGGTCATTCAGCAGATCAGTCTGGTACGCCTGAAGCACCGCCATAGTGTGCAACGGCGACGATCTGACCTGCTGCTGCATATGCCCTGCCATTTAAGCAAGATTCAGGGGCTTAGATGGCAAGGAGGGAGCCTTGAGAGGATGTCTTGCCCACAGCGAGATAAGCTGGCTATCATCTATAGCACAGGGGCATCCCCTCATAGCCATTTTCATGCACCTCAATGTCAGCATAACTAGTATGCTGAAACCTATGAATCACGAGAAAAATAGCTTTTTCACTCCTTCTCAACCTCCACATCGAGATTTATGAAGAAAGGAAGGCTCGCTCGAGCTGGGGATTTATG
The DNA here is from genome assembly GCA_027564155.1 of Gymnocypris eckloni scoliostomus. NCBI lineage: Eukaryota > Metazoa > Chordata > Actinopteri > Cypriniformes > Cyprinidae > Gymnocypris > Gymnocypris eckloni. The sequence continues at coordinate 25,813,200 of CM050430.1, read as the reverse complement.
GCCAGAAAGATTTATTTTATGATCCATAACCTCCAAAAACTCATTCATATGCAGTGCAGGAGGATTGAGAGGGTTCAGTCTCAACTTCCTCACCCTCAAACATCTCCTGCTCTTCCTGGGCATAACCCAGCAGAGCACTAACCGCTGAATCTGATGATGTCAGAAAGATCGCATCATCACAATCCAGCAGCTCACTCTCGTTCTCGGCCGGCCTTGCGAAAGGGGCGGTCCTTCTCTAACTCATCGGCCATATCCAACTGCGAACCCCGCGATTTCAATCGCCTCCGTGCCTCGGCAGCGGTGGGTACCGAATCGCGGGAAGCAGACGGCTGTCCCTCTTTCCTCGAAAAGAGGGACAGACGAGAACGGAGCTTTCTCACAGTGCACGCAGATTGCCCCCTCAAAGACATCGCGTGCGTGCTCTTCGCCCAAACAAAAGACGCAACGATCGTGTGTGTCATCGGGTGTCAAATAACGAGGACACGGATCCACACACAATCTCAAACGCCTTGCTAGTGCTCGCCATGATAAATAAAGGAAAACTGTATTCCTACCAGAATGCACGTTTCTTCAAACAGACCAGTCAGTGAAGACGAAAAAGCTGATGATGTATTCTCCCGGCAGTCCTTATATTGTGGTCGCGCCGGTAGTGACGTCATGGGCTGTCGCCGGCCAACGGATGGTGTTTTTTCATATGTTTCTTCAGGCACGAGTCACGCTGGAGGCGTTCCCCATAGTGGCCCCTAGGGGACGCAGTTCGAAGTTCCCATGAAGGGGAACTAATTGATCTGGTAAATAATTGTTGCATTTATCATCCAATTACTTGATTTAATAATTCTAATAATTAAGTCAATGATTAAAGAACTAGTTTGAATGGGAATAATCACCAATGGATCCTCTGCAGTGAATGGGTGCCGTCAGAATGAGAGTCCAAACAGCTGATAAAAACATCATAATAATCCACAAGTAATCCACATCACTCCAGTCCATCATGTGAAGTGAACAGCTTCATGTTTGTGAGAAACAAATCTATAATTTAGACATATTAACTTTTGCTTCTGGCCAAAATATGAGTCCATAATCCAAAGATAATGCTTCCTCCAGTGAACAAGTCTCTTATCTGAGTCAGGAGATAAATCTGTACAGATCAGGCATCGTTTACAACCAAAACAGTTTAATAATCAATTATTGTGGATTATTGTGATGTTTTTGTCAGCTGTTTGGACTCTCATTCTGACGGCACCCATTCACTGCAGAGGATCCACTGGTGAGCAATTGATGCAATGCTACATTTCTCCAAATCTTTTCTGATAAAGAAACCAACTCATCTACATCTTGAATGGCCTGAGGGTGAGTAAATTGTCAGCTAATTTAGATTTTTTGGGTGAACTGTTCCTTTAAGAATAGTTAGTTGCACCACTGCAAGACATGAGTTGATATTGTATATAGTTTTTGATTGGGTGTAGTTTTGCACTGGCAAGGTTAGATCATACTAGTCCCAACATGAAGGGCCAATTTCAAGTGATATAAACTTGAACAGTTTAATTAAAAAGATTATAAAGAGTTTTTATCTTTGTGAATATGGGTGAGTCTCCTAAGGAGCGGCTATTGATAAATCCATCCTGAATAACCGGGTCAAACGCACATGTGCGCATTACAAGACTCTACTTTCACTCAAAGAGGCTTTGTAGAGTATTTACAGGACCGTTGGTAAATCCTGGTGAATTCCAGCCGTGTTTGGCTCAGATATATCGTGTGCTAATGGAAGGTTTTAAATATAAACCCTAATCTCTAGTGTTAGAAGACTGTCTACTGGCAGCACAAACACTGCTAATTAGTGAGATCAGCCCAGGGACGCACACATCCAGATTCTGCGCTGGGTCATGTGTTTCTCTGCTCTTTCTGAAAAGCAGCAGTTGTTGGTCTTTGATTCAGGGATGTTTAGCGTCTCAGGAGAGGCTGAAGGTGATTGGATCAGATAGGACACGTAGGGCACCGTGGGTCTCAGCAGTATTATGAATTCATGAAGTAGAAATGGAAATGGCCTTTGCACATTTAATAGCACTGTTCAAATCTTTCTGACTGTATAATTTATTGGTAGTGCTCGCTAGGGTAGGAATCACTATTATTGCTTGTACTTTGCATTGAGGATTTGAAGAACCCTCTGACACATTAACTCCTTGGTGCTGCGCACGTGAACGATTCCTTGAATCATGCGTTTGGTAAAGTCGCGGCATGCTATAACTGTTCAACGCTACCAGATTCGTTTCAGGAAAAATCTAATCAAAACTTTAAGGTGGACTCTTATCACTTTTATTATTCTTATTTTTAATTACACTTTTTATTTTATTGTTTTTATTTTAGATAATTGTAATTTTGTTGTTTTTATTTATTATTAGATTTTTTATGTTTCATTTGATTTAAAAATAAATATTTGTTTAAATACAAATAATGTTTTAGTTGATTTAAATTTATTTCTGAAAACTAGACATTTTTATTTAAACCAATACTTTTTTCCTATTTGTTTAAAAAATAGTTTTTAATTTTATTATATTTTTTTGTCACTTGGTATTTCTTTGTAATTAATTGTAAAATTTACTAGCAATTTGTGAAAATAATGAAAATAGTTTTACACCATGTTTCTCTGTATTTATATATCTAATGCATTATTATGAACAAGCTTTATTCCAATAAATGGATGTGAATGAAGCTGACAACTTGGATCTGTTTCTATAATAAAAAAATACAACACACAGAAAAATATGTGTAGAAACGATTTTCACTGTGAAATTGTTAGTACATTTCACTAATAATTATAAAGAATTGACATGTAACATTTTCAATGTTAAATTAAGTAGAAAGAAAAGTAGAAATAGCATGTTCTTGTACTCCAGTAATCTTCCGTTTTATTAACAATTTTATATATATATATATATATACACACACACAATTGTAGTTGACTTTTATAATGTATTTAAAGACGATCAGCTCCATTGATTCAGGATGCTTCTGAGCTCTTCTCAGTTCGTCACATCTATTTTGCTGTGATATCAGAGAACGAACGGCCGTTATCATGTCGTGCAGAAGCTCCGTGTGAGAGACTCTGACTGTGGAGCATTAGAGGACACCTGCAGGAGGAGATCAGGGATGATTCACTCTTTATCAAGAGCCACATTCAGAGTTCACCCGTCTGAGATCTGCTGCTTTCATCTGCGCTCTAAAGGTTACACAGAAAGACGACTCAAACACACAGAGAGGCTCAGAGACCAGCGTTTATTGAGGTTACGTCTCATACAGTCCATGGAGAATTTGTGTTAGCGTTATATTAGTATTGCCCTTGTTCAGTCATGATATGAAAGATGTATTTCTGTATGCTTAGTGGAAGGATAAACGTATGTGTCAGCAAAGCTGGTCATTGTTACAGCTGCTATGAATTAATTTGAATATTATTTTAATACTAATGTATGTATAATAAAATAAGACCACTTGAAAAGTTTCACTGGATTTTTAGGTATTGGTTGGAGTAAAATATTAATATTTATATTTTATTCTGTAAAGGTCTATTAACATGTGTTCCAAAGTTTTTTGTTTCTTTTAAGAAAATGACAGTCAAAAAACAAATGTTTTTATATGTTGTGTTAGAAAATCAGGGTTATTCCACCAAATATTGATTTTATTTAGTTAAAACATTGGAATTGTGCTGTCAAAAAAAAGAATATGAATAAGCATCTTTTTTGGTATTCTGTAATTTTATCCAAAAAACGCTCTAAATGGGAACATTTTGTTTTAACATTTGGAAGAAATGTCATCAGTAGTTTACAGAATAAAACTACAAATTATGTTTAACACATAACTATAAATCATACATCCAGAGAAAATTATATATAATGATCATTACTTTAACATGACATTAAAATTATTTTATATGTAATACAAATATAAAAATAATAATATAATATAACAAATATTTTATGATATAATTTGAATAATAACAATAGAATGGTAAAATATATTTGTACTATTATATTGTTATTAATAATATAATTTAAATATTTATAAATATAAAACATTTCAGTAAACATGATTTTAATATTCTATATATATAAACAAATTATTGACAAAACTTTAACATTTTCTATTCTGGCGGAAACCATATTTAGCATGGTCAATTTTTTTAAATTGCTAAATATACATGCATGATGCATTAGCCTGTCATGTTAAACTTCTATAATCATTTATAATATACAAAATATTCCATAAAAACGAATGTTTTACAGACATTCTAATGAGATGTGGCCGCTTTACCCACGATTCCATGCATGAACAAACACACTTGGTAACCTCACTCAGTCTGGTTGCTAGACTATAGATGCTCACCATAGCAACAGCTTGAAATGCACAAGCGTGTGGGTTCTGTACCCTTGCAGCTTTTCCCAGGTAGATCAATTGTACTTTGTCACCCTGTCTGTCCTCCTCCTCCTCCTCGATCAAGTGTGTTTCCTTTTCTCAGTCTTTACTGAAAGCCTCCTCCCACTCCATTCCATCTCTGACGCTCATGTGTGGCGTCCCTGGAGGGGCTGCTGGGATTATATCACATACAGAAGTCATCTCTGCCATGTGTGGCCATGCCGAGAGCTCTTTACATTTTAAAACGGACTCTGAATCTGATGGACGGACGGCTGGGGAATGTGTAGCGAATGGCTGTTAAATATATTCAGTCTCATTACAAACAACAGTGAGCTCAATAGAAATGAGGCGTGAAGTCGATTTCCTGTGTTTGAAGCGGTTGTGTTTAACAGGACTCGTTCTGATAGAGCCATTAAGAGGGAATGTCATTACTGTAGTGATGCTGTTGCTCATACTTGAACAAACCTGTAACCCTGTGTACTTCAGCGCATGACTGTCCTGCATTGTGTGTGTTACAGACATGAATCATAACTCAAATCCTGCTTGATCTTGGCCTGTACAATAAAACGGACAACATTTCAAGGTTCTTTTATTCGTCACATACTTAATTATACAGGGTATAATCAGTAGTGAAATGTAAATCAGGACAGGTCCGCTCAATGGACAGTGCAAAAAAAAAAAGAAACATAACACAAGAGAATATATATATAATATAGGTAAGAATAAGAAAAATAAGGAGTAAAATGTGCAATGAAATAAAATGTGCAATACAGTATACTGTGAACTTAATAAATAATAATATAAACGGGGATGTGCAAGAGGAATGTGCAAACAGGTTGTACCGGGTATGTACACATAGCAGCAATACGGATGGTGGAGAATAATTAATGTTTTACAGTTTATTAAATTGAGTCTTGTAAATGTTATGAGACTGAGTTTAGGAGCCTGATGGCCTGAGGAAGAAGCTCCTCCTCAGTCTCTCAGTGTTTGCCATCATGCTCCTGAAGCGCTTGCCAGATGGTAGTAAAATGAAAAGATGGTTACCCGGGGTGATTTGAGTCCTTGATGATTTTAGCAGCTCTGCTTTTGCAGCGTTTGAAGTAGATGTGCTGCAGAGAGAGGAGAGCAGACACTGAGATGCGCTCAGCTAAGCGCACGACTCTCTGCAGAGCTTTGCAGTCCTGATTTGTGGCGTTACTATACCACACTGAGATGCACTGAGTCAGTACACTTTCTATGACCCCTGAATAGAAAGTTTTCAGGATAGCTGGTGAGACCCTGGATTTCCTCAGCTGTCTCAGATGGTACAGTCTTTGCCTGGCTTTCTTAACCTGTGTTTGAATGTGTGTAGTCCAAGTCCTCAGAGATGTTTACATCGAGGTACTTGAAGCTGCTCACCCTCTCCACAGGGGTCCCACTGATCATAAGAGGAGTGACTAGTATTTTGACTAGTATTGATTAACATTATACTATATATTTTACTAATATATAGGCCTGTCATGGTTTGTTTTGCAATAATGACTGACTTACATAATTGCCTGAATAAACCTCTGACCCGACTCTCTGTCTGTCTTGTTGTTCTCCAGGTCTCATTGAGCTCCTGGATTTCTGCTGCACCTCTTCATTCTGTGGATCTGTAAGATAGATAGATAGAGTGTGAGACAGAAGGTTTTAAGGCTGAAGGAGCGATGTGAAGGTTGGATTCCTCCTACAGCTCACTGGCTACGATGGACCAAATCATACACTGAAACATCCCTGCTCAAGGTAAGGTCAACATTTCCTCTGTCACTGTAGCTGAAAAAGTCTGAAAGGTTTTTGTTATTGCATGCTATTTTTTCCTTGTAGATTAGTGAAGTTTTTTTCCGCTATAAGTGTAATATAGTCTAAATTTCAATTTTCCAACTCCTCCCTTACAGTTGAAAACCAGCAGTTTTTGCTACTGTAACTGTAAGACTTCATCTGTAAATGAGCTTTTTTATGATAGCCTACAGTTTGTGTAGTTGCTGTATACAGAGCAGATGTTGATACGTAAATATAATCGTTTAAATGTTGGCTCATGGTTGTGATGTCAATATAATGATTTCTGAGCAAGCCATTTTGGCAGTTTCTGAATGGAGGGATTTTTGGGTATGTTGACATAATTCGTCAAACTCTTTATTTTAAAAGAACAAGGAAAATACTGTTATATCCTGCATGGATATAAAATATGTCATCATCCTCAGGCGATCCAAGATGTATATTAATTTGTAGAAATGTTGCATTACATCACTTGCTCAGCAATGGATCCTCTGCAGTGAATGGGTGCCGTCAGAATGAGAGTCCAACAGATGATAAAAACATCACAATAATCCACTCCAGTCCATCAGTTAACATCTTGTGAAGCAAAAAGCTATGTGTTTGTATGAAACAAATCTATCATTAAGGCCTTTTAACTTTAAACTGTTGCTTCTAACCATAATCCATAATAACGCTTCCTCCAGTGAAAAATTCCATCCCCTGTTGTCTCTCACATCAATATCGACCCACATATTTGTTTAGAACTGGTATTGACTGTTTTCACTTGTAAAAGGTGCTTGATCTGTGCAGATTTCTCTCTTGATTCAGACGAGATGTCTTTTTCACCAGAGAAAGCAATATTGTGAACCGAGGAATTTTAGCCAGAGCAACGATTTGAAATTAATGTTTCTTACAAACATGCAGCTTTTCACTTCACAAGATGTTAATTGATGGACTGGAGTTGTGTAGATAACTTGTGGATTATTGTGATGTTTTTATCCGCTCTCATTCTGACGGCACCCATTCACTGCAGAGGATCCATTGCAGAGCAAGTGATGGGATATTACTTTTCTCCAATCTGTTCTAAAGAAGAAACAAACTCATCTACATCTTGGATGGCCTGCGGGTGAGGACATTATCAGCAAATTGCTATTCCTTTAAATATACTTGCCTCTGAAATTTGAAATGATACACAGACAGACACACACATGGTCTAATTTATGTTTTAAGAGCCAATTTCATCTAAACTGTCCAAGCATAGAAAGTCTGGCCTGTCGTGTTCAATTCACACGTTTCTTGTTTGTTCATCATATTTCGTGTGGTTATGAAAGCTGCATGTTCAGCACAGCACACTTTCTGATCCCCTCAGCGTTTGCAGGAATATTCAAATATTTTTCTGGTTCTTTTTGTTTTCTCATTGTTCCTGTTATTGCTGCTTCGCTGGCACAGCATCTCATTATTAGCGAACGCTCCACAGAGGCCTGAAAACATGGAGATATTCCAGTGGGTTGTGTGTAAGCATATCTGTGGATAGACAATGCGTGTGTGTCTCTCTCTGTGTGTGTGTGTTTGTGTGTGTTTCGCATCCAGGACTTGTTTAAGGAGCATGTGTGGGTGTATGTGTCATATCCAAAGGTTAAGAAGTGTGTGTCAAACTCAAGCAGGAAACCTGGCTGCACAGGAAAGGAAATAACCTATCAGCCAGCAGATGGGGGACAGCATGTGCTTACCCTGCACACACACACACACACACACACACACACACACACACACGTACATGCTGTCTCTCATCCACACTGGGGATCTGTGACATTTTTTGGCCTTTAATTATACCATTCAAAAGTTAGGGTGGGATTTGCTTAATGTTTTTGAAATGTCTTTTATACTCAGCAATTTGCTGCGTTTATTTGATCAAAAAAAAAATCTGTAATATTTTGTTAAATATTATTACAATTTAAAATATTTTTTTCAGCATCATGACTCCAGTCTTCAGTGTTACATATGCTGATTTACTGCTCAAGAAACATTTATATTATCAGTGCTGAAAACAAAAGTACTGCATTTATTTGAAATAGAAATCATTTGAATTATGAATGTTTTTACTGTCACTTTTGATCAATTTAATGCATCCCTGCTGAAAGTAGTCATTTCTTTTTTTATTGCCCAAAACCTTTGAATGGTAGTATATTTTATACAAAATAGCTTAAAGAGGTGATTGTTTCCAATTTGACATTTTACAGTTTTGCTTGATTTTATATTGTCTCAAAATCCTTGTGAATCACCCACATATTCATAAACTCTCATCACACACACACACAGACTCACAATTGCTCATTGGAAACCCTGTTTGTGTGGCTTGTCCACTTCAAATGCCAGGTCTGTAGTGCTGTTCATCTATCAGGCTGGAGATTGTTGTTCTGGTTGGCCTTCTCATTCATTGCATTGACATTTACAAGAGCTTTGCTGTTCTCTTCTGTCATGACATTTTTAAAATTAAAATTAATTCACTCGCCCTCATGTCGTTCCAAACCTGTTTCATTTCTGGGACACAAAAGGACAATGAGGATAAGGTTGAATGGAAGACAAAAATGTGTAAATGCATGATAAAAGCAGTCAATACAACTGATGCGCTATTTTCCAGGTCTTAAGTCATGTGATAACTTATGTGATGAACAGACACAAATTTAGATTGTAGTCCACATTTATTCATACTCTACTCTTCACCAAGGCTGCATTTATTTTATTTTAAGTAATATTGTGAACTATTTTTACAATTTAAATGAACCATTTTCGATTGTAATATATTTTTAAATGTAATTTATTCCTGTGATGCAAAGCTGATTTTTCAGCAATATTACTCCAGTCTTCAGTCACATGTTCATTCAGAAGTCATTCTAATATGCTGATCCACTACTTTAAAAACATTTATTTTTTATCAATGTTGGAAATAGTTTTTTCAGGATTCTGTTGATGTTGAATAAACAGTTCAACAAAACAGCATTTATTTGTAACATTTTAAATGTCTTACTGTCACTTGACAATATACTGTGTCCTTGCATAGTAACATTTATTTCCTTAAAATAATAAATATTACTGACATCAAACTTGCAAATGGTATTTCCATACCGCTACATGGGAATCAAGCTACACACTGCTTGTCTCAACATATTGATCTGGGATAGAAGGAATATTAACATACGTTACTGTAATAGTCTCCATTCAGGACAGTCACACAGAGATGTAAACCAGTGGGAGCCGTGGCATTATGACACTCTATGTTGAATCAGAAGCCCATTGTGAGAGAGAAAGAGAGTGTGTGTGTGTGTGTGTGTGTGTGTGTGACATTTTATTAATGAGACATGAAATCCATGCAGGAAACCAGGGGAGGCAATCCCAGCTCTGATTGGTCCTGAGCCGAGACACCGCAGGAAATGAAAAGACTGAAATGATCACAGAGAGAGGGGGAGACGTCTAGTGTTTTACCATCGTTAAAGATGCTGAAACGTCTGCCTATAATCAGCAGCTTAATGGAAAAGTTCAATCACGGTCCAAACCCATATAACACACTTCCTTTAGTGGGACGTTCAGAGAATATTAGTTATGCTCTTATAGTTATGAAAGTGAATGAGGACAGACAGTGATGTATTATTCATTTCTCTAATTGACATTTATGTTTAAAACTTTCATTATTACTTAACTAATTAATCATCATAATTTAATACAACGTTATTAATTAAATACATTTTCAACTTCAATTTTTTATAATTTTGTGTACATGTTTTTAAAAATGTTCATCTAATATTTATATTTTATTTCAGCTTTATTTGAAAATATTTTTTAATTGTTTGTTTTAGTTTAATAACACTTTTATTAATCAGTTCCACATGGATAAAATCCACATTAAAACAGTATCCTGTTTCATTCAGAAATATGTCAGATTTTAGAAGTAAAATTGGTTGTAAACTTTTGTTTTAAAATTTTTAAATGATAAAAGTATAAAACATTTATTTCATAATGATATTTACCCCCATTTTAAATTCTTATTATCCAAGGAAAGGTTAGATTTGTAAGTTTTTATAAAAAAACGAAATAATTAACAATGCAAATTAATTTCCACAGCCTTCTTTTATCATATTTACCTAGGGTGCCGATATTTTTGTCCATGACTATATCTATCTATCTATCTATCTATCTATCTATCTATCTATCTATCTATCTATCTATCTATCTATCTATCTATCTATCTATCTATCTATCTATCTATCTATCTATCTATCTATCTATCTATCTACTACTTATTTTACTGACATTTTTCTAAAATAAAAAACAATTTTATTTAGTAAACAAAATACAGCTTTAGTTTAGTAACAACGCTTTCATTAATCAATTCCACATTGATAAAATCAATTTTTTCAGTATCCTGTTTCTTTGAGAAATGTCAGATTTTAGAAGTAAAATGGCTTTAACTTGAACTTTATTTGTGTTAGTTTAGATTATTTACATTTGAAATTTTCAAGTAATATTTATATTTTAGTTTATTTCAACTTTATTCATTCAATATAAATAATTTTTAATAGTTTTGGTTTAACCACACTGTTGCATTAAAATCAAGTCCTGGCTTATATTTTCATTCTCGTTCCATATCCTGTTTCATTCAGAAATGTGTCAGATTTAAACATAGAAATGGGTTGCAGTTGCAGCTTCAATGTTGACTTCAAGCTGTCACAGATCTGTGATCGTCTCACAGGTGTATCGGAATGTTTACCTCTTATTCTCCCTGATTGGTCAGACGGCAGACAGTGGCCACGCCCCTCTGTATGATGCCACCCCTCATGTGACCCGGCCTGCAGGGAAAGAGACACACACTCGGTCTGTAGGGGCTGAGATCAGTGGTCTCTTGTTGTGAGAGCGGGGTTTGTTAATGTGTGTGTGAACAGGACAATAGCGCTCAGTGTAAATCCAGTGCGGTCCAGATTTGTATAGTTCTTTCTCACAAGCCAATCCGAGCGAGAAACAGCCTTATGCAACCTTAATCAACAACATGGCACTGGCAATCTGCTCCCACACGGCACGGCAGGCTGCTAGTCTGTCAGGTTGAGAGCCGGGCATCTGGAAAGCGTCTCTGAGGAATTCTGCTCACACGCTGTGATGTAGCAGGGTGAGAATGATCTGATTCAACCTGCTGTGTTACGTCCAAATAAAAGCTTTAGCGTGCTCTGAGAAGTAGTTAGGATTCATCACAGAATAAACGACTCAGAATAAAAATGATATCAACAATTAAAGGGCAAAAAGCATTTAACATGAAAGTTATTTAAATGATTCGGAGTCTTTTAAAGCAATGCAGAGGGTTTGTGGGCGTGTTCTTATACTGGGTTCATGAATATGAATTAGCTTGCACTGTTGTTGTTCTGTATTCTTTAACGACGTTATCTAATTAATATTCATGAGGGAAACATTCATTTTGGTGCTATGTACAAATTGCCTGTCTGTGTAAATGGGCATTGTAGATGTTTTAAAGTGTCAGTATCATGCCAGTGTTATGTTTGCTCAGATATTTTTACAGTATTTTTAACATCTTCAGACATAGTCCAGGGATTTCAAGACTGAACGTTCAGCATCAAAATAAAGTTAGAAATAAAACTGAGAAAATCAATTAAATAATTAAAACTGACTGGCCATTTCTCAGCATAAATCATTTCTCCTGAAATCATAGTCAGGTGTTTATTATTTTCACTTCATAAGCACAAATGATCACGTGACTTCATTTGCATAATATCTGTGAAGTTAGCGTAATAACATGTTCTCATCTGTTGAGAGATTTCAAATTTGATTCCAGTCAGATATAAAACGTGCGTAAGTTTTTGGCTCTTTGTTTCATGTGAATGGGCTGTAAAATCAGCTGAGTTGTATAATGCACAGTCAACTCCACACACTCGTTTTTAAAGAAAGCTGGTCAAGTTTGCCAGATGTTCATTGTTGGCTGTTTAACTGGTGTCTGTTTGAAATGTACTTGTGTTCAATGTTTCCGTGTTATTTGCCTTGGTCAGGTGCTGGGTCTCTTTCATGAACATGGGGTGTTTTATTGGAAAATAAGGTGTTCTGGAAAACATAACAAAAGGGCAGAAAAATATACTGTAGTTTACAACAGTGAACTTTTGCTACTTTAACAATATGGAGAGCTTTGGTTATTTGTGCTTCATAAGCAAATGTTTGGTTTTAATGGGCATATCAATGTTATTTTTGTATTATTACTTTAGTTTTTATACACATTTTAATTAAAATAATCTTCAGTTTTCATTTTACATTTTGTTAGTTTTAGCTAATTTGAACTTTTGCCATTTTATTGTTCTTTCTTTTTAGCTTTATATCAGTTTTTTTGTGTGCATATATATATATATGTATATATATATATATATATATTTATATTTTAATCAGTTTAATTTTTTTATAATGTAATATTCATATTTCATATTTCAATTAACAAAAAAATGTTTTATTTTTTTCATAATTTTTATTATAGTCATTTTATTAATATTTTATAGTTTCACTTTTAATTAACGATTACAGCATTGGTGCATGTAATTTCAGCTTATTTCCATTAGTTGTCCATTATTTGTAAAAAAATTATCATAAGAAGCATAAAAGTTTGTTTATCATCTAATACTCATATTTCATATTATTCCAGAATTTTTGTATTAATGATAACAACATTGGTTCATATGTTTAATGCAGGTTTTGTTAGAGATTCAATAAATAGTATTTCCGTTACTGTTTAGTTGATCTTTGTCCCATGCTTTTAGACTGCAGTGCTTAAAGAAACAGTTCAATATTGATAACATATCTCATTTTGACAGAAACCGTTCCTTTAAGATATAGAAAAGGAAGACAATCAATTTGTTTAAAAAAAAAAAGAGACCGTAAATAATTCATGCCCAAAACACCATTAGCTCTGGATCAAGATGACACTCTTGGCCGACCCACAAATCCAAATTGACGGTTTGGCTTCAGCAGTACTCAGATAAAACCAGAGTGATTTATTGTCAAGATCTGGCAACCAATCGTATTCGTTGTGTGAGATGTATCTATGACAGATGCAATATACTTGTATAAAGCCATAACCAGCGTTAGCTTATCATTCAATCTGCAGAAGGCTGGAGCAGAATTGATTTGCGTGTCAGATTGTGCTTCTCCAGGAAAGATTTCAGCAAGCGCCAACTAAAAATACCCTTTGTACATGAATTTCATGGTCAATATGTTTGACAGAGTGATGAAATATAGCTTCCCCAAAACAGTTTTGTTTTCACCATTGCCTACGAACAGAGTTTAGATATTTCCTCGTTTGTTTGTGCGTGTGTGTTTGACATGCAGAACCCAAGGCCAAGTCTTTATCAAACCACACCGGTTTCCACGGCAACCCTCAGGAAGATGATGAGACGACTGGCATCATTCTGGCCACTGCGCTCTGATGTGACCTCTGGTTCACGGCCTGCATTAATGAAGGCTGCATTGCACCGAAGGCGTTATTGGAAGTCGGTTGGACGGTTAGCTTGCCGGTCGAGACTCTTTTAGCGGTTAATGCGCTGTTGTTGTTTGGTGGTCGCTGTGGGTTAGTGTAATGCGATTGGGTGAGTCAACCAGGTTTCTTTCTCTTAAATAGGTCAGTGTATTAAACCCACATGACAGATGGACCAGCCTGAGAAAAGAGAGCATAAAGAACAACGAGTAATGAAACAGAAGGATGAGGCGAGATATTAATGAAAACCCAAAGATGGAACAAGCAACTTAAATGTGATCTAAAAGATTAAAATGAAAAGGCTCTTGTTCTCTGTCGGTCTGTTTTAATGCGTTCTCCAGGGTTGACTTTGCTTGAGATTTGTCTGAATTAGACGATCAGCTCGTCTTAGTTTCCTGGAGACCCGTTGGTCTGATTCACAGAGACAGCGGTGTTGTAGAAAGCGCTCAGCCAGACCAGCGAAGTTCAGACGCCGTTTAGTTGATGATTTGGCTGAAAACTTGTCTAGAACATGTCTGAGTCATATTTCATACAGATAACAAGAGAAATGAGAAACAAATTCTATTGTGCCTGAAGAAACGGAAGATTTTAACGCTTTACAGTAAGGTTTCATTTGTTAACATTAGTTGACTGCATTAGTTTTTCTTAATATCTTAATTTATTTATACATTTATAAGATCAAAAGTTGTATGTTAACATTAGTTAATGCACTGTGAACTAACACATACATGAAGAATTAACAAAAGTTAATAAATACTATACAAATATATTTTTGATTATTAGTTCATGCTATTTAATGCATTCAATTTGCATTGTTTTCATTAAACTTAAGTTTCAGCAAAAAAGACCTAGAAATAATAATGTTCTGTTTATATATTTGATCTAATAATATAACAAATATAAATGAAAATAGTCATATATAATATAATAATGAAAAATATAATAATTGTTAAAGTGACTCTTTTGATGCAGCGGAGCTCTTCCTGTGACAGAATCTCTCTTTGAGATGAAAAGAGTATGACAGAGTGTTAAAATCACACTGTGACTCTAAAGTTCATGTCCAGTTACACTTTACGCATGGAACGGTATGAGACGAGGGGAACGAGTGCTAAAAACATCTTAAACGTTGTGCAGGGTTTGAATAGCAGCAGGCAGCATCCAAAACGAAAATGAAATGAGTACATTTTGAATTGAACATTGTATTTTTATTCCTGCAGTGTTGCAGATACGTCAGCCTTCAGCTTTAAATGAACCACTGTGTTTGTGTTTTATCTGCAGTGTGTGTGTTCGTCTGATTTGGCGCACACTTGCGCTGGCATGTTGAGGTGCGGTGCATGTGGGCACTTTGTGTTTGAATGCAGACGTTTCGTAATCATTTCGGTCGTATCTCTACTGTTTTAAGTTGATGCAGGTCAGAAGTGTTTTCAGGTAGCTAAAGACAGACTCGAGTCACCTGGTGAGAAGTGTGATCGAGTGTGTCAGAGGTTGGTAATAGTGTTTTTCTGTAGTACTGCAGAGTCAGCAGTCTGAGATTACTATACTTTAAAACATTAAGACTTGTACTAAAGCTATTAAAGGATTTTTATTTATTGTATATTTTATATACATTTTGGATTTATTGTGTTTAATAAATACATATATATTACAGCTACTGGTAAATCAAGCATATTAAGTCATAAAATATTAAAATGCAGAACAAATAATAATAACCACAATTATTATTTTAAATATAATGTAATATTTTATATAATTTTATGTTAATAATTTATAATTATCCTATGTCTGTGTGTGTATGAATACTATATCTTATATATTCATATATATATATATATATTGATGATTTCAGTATTGTATTATCTATAATACTAATAATTATTATTATTCTACATTGTTGTTTTAAATTTGTAATAATTATTTATTTGCGATTTTTAAACTTAGTATTCACTGTTACACCCGTTTTATTTCTATTTATATTTGAATGCTTATTAACATATTGTATTCATAAGGAGAGCTGAATTATTTCTTATGTAGAAATTGAATCCACATCAGTGACTTCTAAGGTTTTATTTCTGTTTCAGTTTTAGAGGTTTTGGAGCAGAGAAAGACTGTATGTACAGTAGATTTAGGTGTGCTGAGAATTTGGTCTGATGCAACCTACACAAGTACATATTCGCACACTTCATCATACATAAAAATACATATACTTTCGTTCTTGCTCTCACTGATTGCATAAGGAAATGATGAGGAGCGTTCCACATTTACAGAGCGAGCGGTCGCGTGTGGGCTGAAAAACCCCACGGCAGAGCGTCATTAATTCATGGTTAGCAGCTTACACACACACACACACACACACACACACACACACACACACACACACACACACACACACACACACACACACACACACAAACAGAGATTGTCTCACTTACCATTTAATACGGCGAGTGCATCCCGGGCCGTTTCCGGCACATGTTAGAGACGGGTTAAGGCCTCACCCGAGGCTATCTGCATATCTCTTTCATATGAAAGAAGCCTGTCTGCTAGCTTTACCCCATGACCTGTTTACAAAAATGAGTCTCAGAAGTGCCCTATCCGCTGGGGGCAAAGTCATCAGGCCGGTCCTGAGCTCAGCCAGAACAAACACATCACATGCTCGCTGACGGAGAGATGTGTGGGACGCGGATGAAGGAAGAAGACTGTAATTATGTGAAGGTAAAAATGAGCTAGCATCAGGGTTGATTTTGATTAAAGCGGTCAACTGAAATCTAAATTCTGTCAGTGTTTACCTTATGCATAATACTGTACGTTGGTAACTAGTCCACTATTAGCTGACATACTGTACAATGTTATTTTTTTATGTATAATTTTTCAATATGTAATTGTGCATAGTCATTTTTCTTATTTTTACATTCAGATCACTGTACCTTTGCCATCATTTCACGTTAAAATATTTTTAAAAACTCAAAAATATTGCAGTTTTTTAATTGTACAATGTTATCTAATACGTCATCTTTATCAAATACTGTTCATATAAAATAAATATTTATTTACTCTAATGTTGTGAAGCCTAACTTCAACTGAAACATTGAAAACAGTTGATTTGATCTACACTGGCAAAATATGGGTAATTAAAACCCAACAAATGGGTTCAACTAGATTTTTTATGTTTTTGAAAGAAGTGTTTCATGCTTATCAATGCTGCATATATTTGATCAAAAACAGAAAAATAAATGAATAAAAAAAAAAAAAAAAAAATAATATATATATATATATATATATATATATAGTATATTAGAAGTTAATTGTAAATAAAGTTGTACTGTAAAAATGCAATATTGTGAAATTATTAAGATTTCAAATAACTGTTTTCGATTTTAATATATTGTAAAGTGTAATTTATTCTCTTGATGCGAAGCTGTATTTTCAGCATCATCACTCCAGTCTCCAGTGTCACATGATTCTTCAGAAATCATTCTAACATGTTGAATTACAGCTCAAGAAACTCTGTATGTTTTTTAGTATTCTTTCACTAATGTGATTATTTTTTTTGTACCTGTCACTATTTACCACTTTATTGTGTCCTTGCTATAGGACACAAATCATATGGAATGATTTCACAATATATTTGTTGTTGATTTTTTGTTGTTTTTGGAGTTTGACAGCACCTGTCTCCGTTCACTATCATTGTATGGAAAAGAGACTTTCTATAGTATTTAATAAAAGAAATAATCAGAGTAAACAATGACAGAATTGACACTTTGTGAGGTGAACTCTAAAGCAACGGGACATGGTGAAAGCAACTCACAGTCTATTAACACCCTGGACTCTGAGAGACACAGATTTGTCAGACTCATTTGGGAGTCTGTTGGCTGCTGTAAAGTGTGGCTACACAAGATTTATGTGTGTCACTGATTTGCCCCACTTACTTTAACAGTTCCCCACTGTGTCCCAGCAAAAACCCGCCAATGTGCAGGTGGTGTGTGTGTGTGTGTGTGTGTGTGTGTGTGTGTGTGTGTGTGTGTGTGTGTGTAAACTGTGTCACGGAGGAAAACGGTGCCCTTGAACAATGCATCTCACCCCAGGAGTCTCCACAGAGACAAACAGAAATCCCTCTGGACAGAAAGCACATGCTAAATTGCAAGATGGCGTTCATTTATTAGCATGCACTCAGATGCAATCCATGCACGTGTTAAATATATTCCTGCTTACCTGTGCACTTGTTTTCTCAGACACCGCTGTCGGCCTCAAGCCGCATGATACGGGGAGGGTCATTTCTTCTCATTAAAATTCTGCCATCAGTCTTAGTGCCGCTGCAGGCAGCTCCCAGGTCTTTATTAACTGCCGTGGGATACTGTACCGACTCAAATTCTCTGCCGCTGTCTGGACTCTGGGATACTATCAAAAATATGGCATTTGATCATGCTTTATCACAGCGGCTAATGCAGAAAGCACTTTATTCACAGCCTGCCTGAGAGGTTACCAGGGAGAAAGACTCGTGTGCAATGACAATGCAGCACAAAATACTTGTGTTTTAGCATCAGGGATTTGAATTGAAATGTATATTATATGCATAAATGAAAGTGTATGTTTAGGGTGCTGTAACACTCGAGTGTTGTTCTTAATTTTATAAGAAGCTTTTAGCTTCTTTGCAGTTCAGCTGTGGTGTGATGAACACATTTTGTGCCTTGTTCTGTGGTCTTTTCATTTTTAAAGTTAAAAAAGTATTAAGATTGGGGTCAGTAAGATTTAATGTCTTTTTTCTTTGAAATAAAATAATACCTTTTTAATAGGTATGGTTGCATTAAAGTGACACAATTGAAAAAATATATATATTTCTGTTTCTAATAAATGCTGTTATTTTAAACTTTCTTTTAATCAAATAATATTGAAATAAATATTGCATATTCTTGGAATAACCTGCACTAACAAATAATGCATATTTTGACCATGGATTTGTGTTTATAACCAATATAAAATAATGATTTACTTCCTTGGTCTTAGCAAACGATCAGTTCTGATGCATATAATCCTCTTTCTTTTTCTCTCATTGCAAATCCAGTTTCACTTCTAAATATGTCAAATTATAGAAGTAAAAATGTTGGTGGATGCAGTTTTGTTGACTTCTTGTTGAGATCCTAAATGGGTTAAGTTGTGATTTCATGCTGCAGATACTCCATGCAGTTCACATTCAGCTCAAATTTAGACTAAAACGGTATGCATAATTATTCACAATTCCCTGAAATGGTTTTAGATTAAACTTCATTTGAACTACCCTGTACTGTTTGAGTGGTGTGCATTGGCTCCGTCTGTAAGCGCTGTGTTATATATGCGTCGAGCTGCTTCAGTGAACTAGCAGCACCACCCACTTCATTTTCTCAATGAAGAGCATCAGCGGCTGTGCGTGGGGGTTTTGTGGAGTATCTTATCTCACTGAAGCAGCGCTGATAGCAGAGCTGAGACTGAATGAATCCCTGTGGCTTTCCCTGTCCAGAAGTAGCCCACGACATCTGTCCTCCAGATAGAGAAGATGTGCTCAAAAGCTTGCTCTGAACATCTGATGATGACGATCAAGCATCACTTTCAGTCTTAGTTTGGGCTAAAAGCATGATGCAGAACTTATTTCTGTAATACGCATTAGATCTAGTTTTGTCCTCTGCTAAATGTGTCAGTCACATAATACATAATCTGCTTTTCCCAAAAATACCCTTTCAGGTTTAATCATGCACGTTATATATTTGAACACCTCTAAATTCACAGATTAATTCAGATGCAAGGATGTTTCGTCTCAGTTTAACCCGCTTGATAGTTTGTGTAACACTTCCCAAAACTAAAACAGATTCAAATAAATAATCATTCTAATCTGTGTGAAAGTGAGGTTTATGTTTTAAATATCAGTACAGAGACCTGGAACTGTATTTGAAAGGTTTTGATGACATCTAGTGGAGAAGTTATGAAATATTGTTTTTCATGTAGTGATAGTTCTGTGTGTTTCTGCTCTGTTGTTTTTGAGTAGACTGTAATATAGAGTCATATTTAATTAGGGAAATGACACTAAATGATATGAAGATTTCTAAATAACCTGCTGATATGTTCTCTGCTTCTCTTGCAGACACAATGGTCCTTGTTTTTTTCCTGACCGTAACAACTCTACAAACCAAACACGTCCAATTCAACAGACGCAAATAACAATGGTAAGTGCTCATCAGTATTCAGAGTTAACATAATAATGGTATTAATAATAAAATGAGCATCTCTAAATCCGTTCAGTTGTAAATGCAGAGCGACGTATTTGTCAGAAATATGAAACGAGAAACCGAAGATAAAACAAGAATGTTCTTGGTTCTGATTGGCCAGTCACATCAGTTTTCGCTCATATAGTGCTACATTTTGTGTGTAAAGTAATTCCAGTTCAGTTTTTAGATTCCTTCATTTATTTCCTCCCTTCCTTCATTTTAAGTAATTCATAATTAAGGGTTATATCTCACTGCCTGTTTCCCATTCATTTTAATATTTTGATATAAAGTCACTTGTTGTGAAAAAACAACAGTAGTTTCACTAAAGGTGGCGCTAGATTTCATTCTTAAAACATTTTAAATGTATGTTTAAACATATATTATTATAACATATTTATATCATTGTACTATATTATAACATATATTATTTATTTTGGCTACATATTGATATAAAATGGGTTACTGTTGCTCATATGGCAATGCTAACAGAAATTTGATATGATGATTATTTACTTATAAACATATATATTTGTTTACAGAAATGATTAGTCATTTATTTATTTATTTATATATATTAGACATTTGTAATTTTTTTTTCAGGATTTTTTTTTTTTTAGTGATTGTAACCTCTAAGAATTGATTTCACAATGTAGGCATTACTCACACAATGACTGAAATAGTCATGGGAACTCAGTGGCTTTCTGCAGTTGTGCAGCATTTCTCAGCGAGGTGCTTTTTGAATCCTCCCTGGTCGTGTTCAGCAGTTCTGCATCACATGTGGCCGTGTGGATTTGTGTTAAATCTGCGTTGGATTACGCAGGCTGTGATTTTGGGCTGCAGTAAAGTGCTGATCTCAGGGTTAAGCGGGTGATTCATGTCAAACCTGCTGTTAAATGAATGAGCGATGCTTATCCTGCAGTCAAAACAGCACCGGGCTCTCTATTAAATCACTAATAATGCCTTGTCTTGACTGGCTGCCATACCTCACTGAAACGCTCAGCGGCTCCAGCGGCTCTGTTCACGGGCCAGTTTCCTGTTCTTTTGTTCGCTGTGGGTTTAACTGCCTCTCCTTCTTCCTTTTAGAGGACCAGGCGCAGTCCAGCATCCTGCCCATACTGCTGGTTCTGTCCATCGTGGTGCTTTTTCTGGGGTTGCTGACCTGGTTTTGCCTCAGGTACGACACGCACACACACACACACACACACACATGCTCGAAGTCAAAACTGTGAGTCTGTCATGCTTACAAGCCCTGCCTCTTTCTGATTAAGGGTGGGTCCAGGAACTGAGACATGCTGTCACACACACACACACACACACACACACACACATACACAGCCTCACGAGGTAAACCCTCAGATTGGTAGAGAGTGTGTTGTGTAGCGTGTGTTTGTGGAGAACCAGCACCTCTGATGAAAAAGAGCTCGAGTTTCCGTTGGTGAGACAGATTTGATGTTAGGAGATCGTCTCATGTGTTGTCTTCATGTTTAAAACCTTATGTTCTTCATTTCTTTTAGGTTGAAAAACCAGAGGAAAGTTGTAATCACAGCCGTCGACAAGAAAGTACCAAATGGCATCCTGGAAGAGCAAGGTAAGCGGTCTCGTTATCTGCTTGGAACCGGTTTAGTTTAAGTTGAAGATATATAAAGGCAACTTGTGGTTTTGAGCGCTCTGTTGTAAGTAAGACGTCTTGGCAAGTTTCACTTTATCAAATGTGCTGTATTCGGCTTCCTGTTGCCTCAAGATATTTTGAGAGCAGGACGTGAGCTTTTTTGTGAGCTACATGTGCTATTCGATATCAAACGGCTCTATAATTGCACTAAAATTCACTTTGGCTGAGGTTTATGGGTCATATTATGGTTTTGATGGTGATTTTTTGAGGATTGTGCTCATCTACGTACTAAATGTTTGAATCAATGTCCAAACCTTTGATAAAAATACATTTTTGTGTTTGAAATACATATTTTTTTATGGAAAAATCTTTACTAAATCTCTAAGCATCCCTTTAAGTACGGTGAATTCAGGTGCCACTTTCTGCCAATGAGATGAGTGAGGAAAAAATGGCCCAATTATCCTAAAAAAGACTTTTAAACGGTTCCGCTTTACTAACAGGTTCCATTCGTTAGCATTAGTTACTAAACATGAACTACTTTAACAATGAAACATACTTCTAAAGCATTTATTCATCTTAGTTCAAGTTAATTTACTAATACATCAAATGTTATATTTGTTACTTGTGTTGTGTTGTGTGTGTGCATTTTTTATTAGCTAGCGTCAACAAAGATGAAGAAATACTGTAATAAATGTGTTGCTGATTGTTAGTAAGTGTTAGTTAATGCATTCATTTCTGTTAAATA
>CM050430.1:25675917-25785917 GCA_027564155.1 Gymnocypris eckloni scoliostomus | reverse complement strand
GGGTGATATCAGACTGAAGTTTTGCCTCAGTGCTTGCCTCACACATCTAACACAACTTCTCCAAATAAAACATGAATCACTTTCAGTTCCTTACATCCTTGGCATTACTTCTATTTGTCATTTTTAAAAGCTTTTGTCTTGTAAACTCTTTCCATCAGGGTCTGAGAAGGAGCTATCAAATATGTGATTATGTATAGAAATAAACCTCTTTTTTGGTCTTTCCCGTTATCCAGATGACCATTCCAGAGTGATTTTAACACAGACGGATGGAGTCCCATGTTCAGATTATATCAACGCATCATATATCGATGTAAGTGATTTATAAAGCTGTAGAAATGCATCAGTGCACTGTGAAAATTCAATGCGTCAGTCTTTAAACATGCATTCATATGTACTTATTCAAAATACAGTTCTTGAGAATGTGAATGTTAAACACATGTTTTGTTGTAATGCATTGCATTATTTAGTGAAGCTAAATATATGCACCCCTGTTTACATTGAAATGTTGGTTTCATAATCTAGCTCTTCTTTCTTCCCAGGGTTATACAGATAAGAATAAGTTCATTGGAGCACAAGGTGAGTGCATCTACATGTAAAAATATGATTTAGTGAGCACTGAGCAGTCCATGACTGACAAGAATTTCAGAAGCTATAATAGGACTCGATAAGATGACCTCTGTGTTTCAGGTCCGAAACAAGACACGGCTGCAGACTTCTGGAGAATGATATGGGAACAGAAATCAGCTACTATTGTAATGCTAACTAATCTGAAAGAGAGAAAAGAGGTATGTGTCCTTTCTGGGATGTCTGGCCCGTTTCCTTTTGTCATGACTACTTGGTAGTAGTGATCTGCACACTGAGTTTTAATTAACTACAAGTATATACTACAAGTATATAGTATGCTAATAGTGTATTTCATTATTTGTACTTTGTCTGTTTGGTAGTAGTAGTATATTTATTGCTATTCTTCTGCATTTTTATGTCTGGTTCTCAAACCCATGTGAGGGTAAACTAGGTTTCTCACACGGTTTTCAGTGCTGAAACAGTCTAGTAATGGAGATCCAAAAACATGAACCAAAAACACTCTTTGACAAACCCAACTTGATAAAGACTTTTCTTGAACTTGACTCTACTTGTTTTTAAAAGTGTTGATGTTTTGGGAACTTGCATGGAAACCAATGGGAGTCAATAAGACCCCAACACAAAGAGCTGTACCAATATTCATACAGCCTTTCCAAAACACATCTATGTGTGGAAACTTAGCATGCACATTAATGGCCCTAAATGAGAAATATTCACCAAATTTCAAGAAGAAATGCATAGTTTAACCAGTAGTTTGAAAATCGAATTGGAGTTCAATTGACCCACAACATAACAGAAGGATTAAATGAATCATATTTCAGAACACTGCATTAAATAAAGAATATATATATATATAAATGAAAAATGTATCATTTCAATTTAAATTATAATTTTAAAATGTATTACATTTTTGCACAGCCTTCATACTTATTCCATATTGTTTAAAACAGTATGCATCAGTATGCAAATAAAATCACTAGAGACCCAGTAAAGTATATTTGATTTCACTTCAGTGTCTTTCTATAAACCCAATTTGTTGCTCTTCTTCAGTAATAAGCCACAAGTGTTTCCGTTTCGATCGTCTCTGATGTTCAGATGTCACAGGACTCGTCTTTCTCTCCTCTCCATCACATAGAAAGACGAATCAATAAGACACAGAGCGGAGAGGAGATTAAAATCAGCTTTTGGTTGGGCTTGGAATCGATGGTTTTAATAATGGCTGATAAAGCTCTCTCTGGCTTTAACCTAATTAGTCAGCAAACTCTCATTAAGAGAGATTTATCCTGCGCTCTCGGGCTGGATAATGCTGATTGACAGACAGACTGTTTTAAGAGCTCAGATAAGCATCATGTGTCTTAGAAGTCACCTTTACTCCTCTAATGCACTTACAGCTGCTCAGTGCCAGTGTTGGACTGATGTACTCCACAGGATTGACATGTAATGCGTTTATGTTTGTCTACACTTTTGACCTTGTGTCGCGTTCTCTGTTTTACAATGATTAGCAGAAGACGTTCATTTCACTGTTTTCTTGTGTTTTGTTTGCATTTTGTGTGACACTGTATGACTTTTATTAATAGCATCAACAGACATTGCTATACAGGTGCATCTCAATAAATTAAAATGTCGTGGAAAAGTTCATTTATTTCAATAATTCAACTCAAATTGTGAAACTCGTGTATTAAATAAATTCAATAAAAGATAATGAATTGGTGGGATTTTGTTAAATGTGAGTCAAAATCATCACAATTAAAAGAACCAAAGACTTAAACTTTACTTCAGTCTGTGTTAGAGGTCTGCTACCCGACCCGAACCCGCGGGTCCCAAAATACTTTCGGGTTTTTGGGTTAATGTTTAATGGATAGCTTCGGGCTCGGGTCGGGTTCGGGTTTGTAGCTAAACCAAAACTATATGCAGAGGCTTCGCTGCTTTCATAGACGCACGCACACACATATCAGAGATCGCGCACAAACAGCACGGAAACTTTTATTAGTAAAATAGCTTCGACAGGCTACTGACTCGCAAGTCACACCATTATATTTAACTGCAATGAGGCCGCTGTTTTTGAAGTAACTAAGCCTCATTGCTTGTAGAGAGAGACGCGCAGACGCAGGTTCACATGCACGCGCAACTTTCCTCTCTCTCTCTCTCTCTCTCTCTCTCTCTCTCTCTCTCTCTCTCTCTCTCTCTCTCTCTCTCTCTCTCTCAAATAAATGATTAATTCATTCAAATAAATACAATCTTATTTAAGAGCTTATGTCTGATTTAAAGTAGACAGAATCCTAACGAGCCTTAACTGACAAAAATGACCATAATTTGCACGGTCATCATCTTTCTTGTCCAAACAAAATTCATAAACTCGGCAGAATGTATGCACCGATGCACCTGATGTTCACAAACTTTCATAACTGGTAAATGTTTGTGAAATGGCAGAGCCTTGATTAATCCGTTTCTTTGGCATGCAATCGTGAAATGCAACCTTTTTCCTTGTTTTTTTGTTATTCGTTGGGGATTGGTCGGGTCGTGTTCGGGCTCTAAATTTAACCGTGCCGCTCGGGTCGGGTCGGGTCAGACGATCTCGGGTACGGGCCGGGTTCGGGCTTCAGTTTTGAGCCCGTGCAGACCTCTAGTCTGTGTGCATAGAATTGTTTTAATGCACGAGTTTCACAATTTGAGTTGAATTACTGAAATAAATGAACTTTTCCACGACATTCTAATTTATTGAGATGCACCTGTATTAGTTGATGAGTCAAAACTAAAAGTGAGATATAAACTGAACTAATGATAACTAATCACATACATGTGCTGTGTTTTTCTCTGCAGGATAAGTGTTATCAGTATTGGCCTGATCAGGGATGCTGGACGTACGGTAACATTCGTGTTGCTGTGGAAGACTTTACAGCTCTGGTGGACTACACCATACGCAAATTCTGTGTGCAATATGTAAGTCTGAACACAAGCTAGAGATATAGTGTCTGCTGCTGTTATACGTGTCTGATTCTGTAGGGGATTTTCTCTGTTAATTGTGTATTTGTGGCTTATCAACGGTCTGTTTTGTTTGTGTGTGTGTATGTGTTGTTTCCTGTGTCACCACACACTCACCCGTCTCTGTGTCCACCACAGCAGGCCAGCGACGGCACCAAAACACCTCGTCTGGTCACGCAGCTTCACTTCACCAGCTGGCCGGACTTCGGCGTTCCCTTCTCACCCATCGGCATGCTGAAGTTCCTGAAGAAGGTGAAGCAGGTGAACCCGTCGTACGCCGGGCCCATCGTGGTGCACTGCAGGTGGGTTGTGTTTCATGTGACTGCTGTACTCTTAACAGACCGTGCTCGACTGTGAGCAGAATATCAGGCGAGAACCCGAGCTGTGGAGAACGGCACGTCTGGTGTGAAGTCTGATCATTTAAATGTGAAGTGTGACTCGTTTTAGTTCATGCAAAATGCATTTGACCTTTGCTGTGTCTTGTTCTCTATTGTATGATTAACTCAAAACTGCAGTTCAAAACTATTTTCATCTACAAATATATAAAACTAACACCTTTTCATGATTTGCCTTTTTATTAGCTATGTTATGATAATATATAATGTTCAATTAAAAGTCAATGTAATCATTAACCTAATTTATACTACTAATTATAGTAGGCTACTATTACTAATATTAATATAGGACTATTACTAATACTGGTGATATAGCTTCTTTGCAAGATTTGACTTTTTGCCTTTTATTAGCTGTTATGATGATGTATAATGTTCAATTAAAAGGCATTGTTAATTGACATTATTATCAATGATGAAAACACTTATGTTGCCGAATATTTTTGTGTAAACTGTGATCATTTTTTTCAGGATTCTTTGATGAATAGAAAGTTCAAAAGAACATCAGTTGTAAATGTCACATTTGATCAGTTTATTATGTTGCCGTGTCACGTTATTGATTTATTTACACTCTAAAGTCAGTTTGTATTGGTCTGCTGTGCTCCTATTGTCTTCATGTGTTGGTGTTTTGCAGGGGTACCGGCAGAAGGACTATTTCATCGCCACACAGGGTCCTCTGGCGCACACGGTGGATGATTTCTGGAGGATGGTCTGGGAATGGAAGTGTCACTCAATCGTGATGCTGACAGAACTGCAGGAGAGAGAGCAGGTACACACACACACACACACACACCCTGATGCGACTTCCCAGAGCAAATCCTGTCAGCTTTGTCATGTGGTGTGTGTGTGTGTGCTGCAGGACAAGTGTTTTCAGTACTGGCCCACAGAGGACTCTGTGACTTACGGAGACTTCACGGTGGAGATGAAAGGAGACACGCTGTGTGACACGTTCAGTCTCAAAGATCTGCTGCTCACATACGGCCCGGTGAGCACGCATTATGAGCTGATTTGCCTTGTCATTTTGTAATAATGTTTGCATTCAGACTTCAGACTGCATTTATGGAGTCACATGGCTGAATTGTAATGCATGTGTGTGTGTGTGTTCCTGACAGGAGAAGCAGACACGTTTGGTTCGGCACTTTCATTTCCACGGCTGGCCAGAGATCGGGATCCCAGCCGAGGGTAAAGGGATGATCGACATCATCGCAGCGGTGCAGAAACAACAGCAGCAGTCGGGTAACCACCCCATCGCCGTGCACTGCAGGTGACCCACGCTTAACTAGTCTGTACACCACGGATTCCCAAAACCCTTCCACCTCAAATATTGACTCTTTTATTACTGAACTTTAAAACTAACTTCTATTTAAACATCTTTGTTGATTTTTTATTTGTACTGTTTAATTGATCAATTCACAAACTCCTTGAAGTTTTGAGATACTGTGCTCTAGACTAATTATAATTAATAAAGATTAATCAAAACCGTACCACTATAATAAAACATTTTCAGAATGAAATTTACTAATTGACTTTATCAATCATTTTTAGCTCTGATCTTTAACAATGCCACAGATTTATCCCAACAACTATCTTTATTTTTGTGTCATTATAGTTTTACTATTGTAACATTTGTTAATTTATGAATCCATTTTTAGTTTTATATTTTACGTTTTTACTTTTAGATGTTTTTTTTTTTTTGTATGTTTTGTATTTTTGTCATCTTTAGTATATGTTTATTTCTAAACTAGAATAAATGAGTAGTTTAAATGCATATATATTTATCTGAAGTAAGTAATACAGTTTAATAGGGTTCTAATGTAACCCTTTATTATGATGGTTATTTGCGTTCACCTCTGTGGGATGTGTTTGTGTGCTCTGCAGTGCCGGAGCGGGTCGGACCGGTACGTTTATCGCTCTCAGTAATATTCTGGAGCGAGTGAAAGCCGAGGGTTTGCTGGATGTGTTTCAGACTGTGAAGAGTTTACGAATGCAGCGGCCACACATGGTGCAGACAGTGGTCAGTGCAAAGCTTCATCCTCTTCATATCCATAACTCATCAAATATGAATCACAGTAATCAGTACTTTCTGTCAGAATAATTGCTGTTGTTATTGACCTCTTTCATCCCAACGATGTTCAAAGCAACTTAGTCTTAATAGGCAGCTTCATTTATTGATTAATTATAAACAAATTAATTGATCATAATAATAATTATTATTTGTACGTCTGAATTATTTGTACGTCTGAATTCTTCTATGATCAGTATTAATATCGCTCGTTCTTTCTGTCTGCAGGAGCAGTATGATTTCTGCTACAGAGTGGTACAGGACTTCGTGGACATTTTCTCAGACTATGCTAACTTCAAATGATCGAATGCCTTAAGTGTTTTTTACTGGTCAGTCGGCCCGCGGCTGGAAGATAACTGCGCTCTATTTTGCTATGCACTTCTCCTCGATGTTACTAAACACCACATCTATGTGGAATAGACTAAGGCTACTAAAGTTTTGTCTCCTTTATAGCATATTTAAATGGGTTATTTTATTTTGGTCTTTCTCATGACGGATCATTCCATTATTGTAAAATAGTGTTTTGTCGGTTTAATAATTTTATTTTTAATACGCGACTCATGTAGAATTTGTAAAGCTGTAGCTGGTTTGTATTTATGCGAACAGGATAAAACATGTATGTGAATGTTCCATGCCAATTTATTTATTCAGAGTTATCGTCTTACAATTTATGAAAGATATCATTGTGTCAACAAGTTGTTTTGTTCCTGTCTTTAACATTGTGCTCATCAGCCATCGCAAATGTGAACATTTTTGACTTTTTTGGTTTCAAAGCAGCAAATATAATTGAAGCGAGTGAGATTATTTCGTATTGTTCGTAAGACAAACACATTTACATGGTGTGACGTCAGCAAGATTTCCATTCGATGTGATCCTGCACAGAATGAGACTGATGACCTTTGACCTTAAACATCCTGTTTCCCTGAGAATGATGCTGAGAACAACTGCACAGGTTTTTCAAGCACACACACCACTGATCGTTGCCTTTTACAGAGAAATGAACAAATGCATTATGAAATCACGTCGGTGTCCTGTCTCTTGTTTGTAGTTGGATTTATTTGATACATGCATGTTTAATCACATTTAATAATAAAGTACAAATTCATATAAATGAAGAAAAATAACTGAATAATAGTAGAAAGGTTAATATGATTTTAACTACCTAATAATAACAAAAATGATAAAATAATAAAATAAGGTCAGTTTTAAAATCATTAAACTATTTTTATTTAATAAAAAAATTCAGTTATGTAAAATATTGAAAATGCTAAATCAAATGTATTTAAAATAAAATACTGAAAATACATTTGTAAGGCAAATTGCAAAATAAAGGTTTAATTATTATGTTAAAAAAGCTAATCATAAAGTATAATGATAAAATGTTACAAATGCATATTAATAAATAGAAATGACTGAATAAAGGTTCAAAGTCAGTAAGACAATAATAATATTTTTAAATAAGTGTATAATTAAAATGACAATGATGCATAATATACTTTTAACTGTGCTTTTAACAATGTTTTAACTAATACAAATAAAATAATGAAAACCAATTAAAATAATATATCAAATGATTATTTAAAACATTGAAAAACAGTTAAATATTTTTTTCCTTAAAAAATATATAACACGTTTGTAATGCTAAAAAAGGTATAATCAGCTTTAATTATTAATTTGTTTATTTTTAAATGTTAATGATAAAAATAAAATAAACATTTTATATAAAAAAATCAGGTTTTGAGAAGAGTCAAGAAGTCAAGCAAATAAACTTAATCATCATTAAAGCAGCAGCTCCTGCCATCTAGTGGACATGTTTGATACGGGTTTTTTTTAGTTTGTTTTTATATATATGAAAAAGGGTCTACTGAATCATGAGCTGTGCATATCATGCTTTTTAATTATTTATCTTATAAGTATTTATCTTTTTCTATTCATTTTAATGAGTAATTATAATTATTATAATAATATAATTATAATGATTAATTATAATAAAATTTTTATCTAAATTAAAATACTTACCTTGTATGTACAGCCCTGTTTTATGAATAATATAATGTTACACAGAAATATATACAGAATGAAAAACAAAGATGTAAATGCAGGCCAAGTATATGGTTAATATATATTAAGATTGGAGACAGAACTGAGCAAACATTCAGTGCTGATGAAGACTTCAGTCAGTAGATGTCACTGTTGTGTTTCCTAATCCACTGGAGAACCGTTCCTCGAAGAAATGGCTTCTCTCTGGACAATAACGGGAACTGAAAGAGTTTATCAGAGTTTTATTGAACAGAAATCTCGTACAGCGTCTTCACATGCAACACAATGCATGAAACTGACATCTTGATCATTTCTGGTGAGTTTAATCGTGCTTTGTGTTTGTTTTGAGCTTGTTGGGTGAAAGTGAAGCCTACATGTCTGTTTAGTTTATTCTCCCGCTCTTTTTCTGTCCACTGCATCATCATAAGCATAGAGTTTAGAGATTGTTAACATCTCAAAGTGGCTGTTAAAACTAAGAGTGTAGTGAATGAGAATCACTCAGTCCTAAGCGCTAGGGTCCCTCCAGAGCCGTGTGCTCTTCACTTCCAATCCGGATAAAGATAGACCAACTTTGGCTCTTACTTTTCCCAGCATGCCTTTGTCCAAAGTGCTTTAATAAATTCTAATTTCATACAAAAGAATAAGAAACTACAGGAGGTTAGAATGAAACTGTGGATTGGTTTCCGCCAAAGCCCATCAGAGAGCCTGTGCCCTAATAGAGCTGGGCATTAGGGGCCGATCTCTGCCAGCACGCCTCACGTAGGGGACCGCGCTTCACACTCACTGTGTTCACATGCAGTTCCAAACAAATGAAGCCGTCTCTTAAGATGAGAGCTGATTTAATCTGCTAACAGAGCCAGGTAGTCTGGAGTTTACGCCTGGAATGAACAAAATGAATTCTAGAGAAGGAGTCATTGTTCATGTGTGTGTGATTATGCATATATTATGTGTTTCCTTACAAGCCTGTTATAATTTGTACTCGCAAAAATGTTAGGATATTGAACTAGTTGGCTCGTGCAAAACCCTTTATTCCCATTTGAGACGCAACAATCAACAAACACAATTTCAAATCAATGCACTTTTTATTTTCGACTGCTATGCATGACTGTACTGTAAGAAAGGAAAAGTGAACAAATGTAATCATTCTGTATTTATTTATGCAATACAAATTACAGATGTATGTGAACACATAGGCTTATTGTAGTTAATTAAAATCATTAAAAAAAAGTTACTTGATATACAATAAATGTTAACCAAAATAAAATATAACAAAATAAACGTATTTTATTTGAGGTAGTTTCCAAGGAAACATTTCTCATTTTAATTTAACTTGATGAACTAAAATAACTCATACTAATAAATAAATAAATAAAACAATACAGTCATAATAAATAAAAATGGCAAAAAAGCATAACAAAAGTACAAAAATTGTAATTACGATTAAAGTGGAACATATACAAATAAAAACGAATGCATGCTGTCAATACTCTCTATTTGTCATATCACTAATCGATTTCAATATGATTTTCAGACCGAAATGAACTTCTGTCACCATTTTTACTCCTCTTCGTGTCGTTCCAAACCTTTATATTTTCTTGAACACATTTTGTTGAACACATGAGGAGTTACTTTGCTATTATTGTCCAATGTGAATGAGAAATAGAGCCGTTGAGCTCCAGAAAAATGACAAACAGAACCAGAAGACACAGTTCATGTGATTTGTGTGCTACATTCTACATCAGGAGTATAACACCAGTCCTGGAGTGCCGATGGCCTGCAGCGTTCGCTCCAACCCTGAACAAAAACCCCACCTGTAGACCTTGATTAGCTTGTTCAGGAGCCTGTTTCATAAAACAACTACCAAATAAGCAGGTTTATTTCAGTTAGTCTGATTCATTGTCAGTCGATTTGGTTCAAAATAAGTCAGACTAACTGAAATAAGCCTGGCTTATTTGGTAAACTTGTTCTATGAAACCGGCCCCAGGTGTGTAGAGTTGGAGCTAAACTCTACAGGACACGACACCGGCACTCCAGGACCGGCATTGCCTGCTCTACGTCCTCTCTGAAGCCTGTTTTTGGCTTTTTAGGACTTAGAAATATAGTGCATGAATTAATGCAAAGTTTTGCGTGAATCATCACACATTTGTCTTTTTTGGAGCATGGCAGTATGTAGAAAAGCACAATATGCCATATTCAACATGAGAACGGAGATATTGGCTTTATCTGGTTTGTTGTATTTATCCTTATATAGCTCAAGCATCGTGGTACTAGCAATGCAAAGGTCATGGGTTTATTTCCCAGCGAAAGCAAGAACTGATCAAATGTGTACCCAGAATGCAACGGATAAAAGCATTTGGCAAATGCCCAAGGGTTTTCATTTTAGAGCAAACGTTTTAGTCTGAAGGGCCAAAAATCTAACTCAACCGAGGGCCGTTGGTCAAAAGTAATGTGGCATTATGTCCTACTATGTTATTAAAATGACTAGGCATTTTTTAATAATTAAGAAAAAATGTAAATATTATTAAAAAAATGTTTAAATCAAATAAGTTTTTCTTGTTTTTCACATTTTAATGTGAAAAAAGTAAAAAATGTAA
Organism: Gymnocypris eckloni scoliostomus; assembly: GCA_027564155.1. Lineage (NCBI taxonomy): Eukaryota > Metazoa > Chordata > Actinopteri > Cypriniformes > Cyprinidae > Gymnocypris > Gymnocypris eckloni. The sequence continues at coordinate 25,775,265 of CM050430.1, read as the reverse complement.
TGACATGTTTTTTTTCCTTTACTTGTGATATTGCAATGTTTGGCCAAATCATAGGTCATCAAGAGCCGACTTTGGCCCCCGGGCCCTGGTTTGGGCATCTGTTTTAGAGGTATGGTGGTAACTAGTCGACAGTGTTTTGCTTCAGCTTATTGTTAGGTTTTGTGACACTATTGAAATAAAAATCACACACTTTGTGTTTACACACTTGTCAGGTAGCTGACAATGCCTTGCATGTGCATAACATTCAGACGATCCACTCCACCAGTCAGTTTTATCATCTGCAGATCCTAGCATTCATCTGCATCTTTTCCTCGTCTCTCTGTCAAGTTCTCTCTCTAATGTGCTCCTCAGAAGTGTGTGACTGGTTGTAGGTCGTCTGAAGTCGGAACGGCTCCCTCGACGCCAGACCTTGCTTCATTAAACCGCTTCTATAATTGCTCGACTCCAACACAAAACGCCTTGTATCTGTACATTTGCAAATTTCATTTAACCTTAGCCTCTCCTTCCGTACCCCGGTGGATAATCACTTTGTTTACCACAAATTAAACTCGGCCTGATTGTTTACCAGCCGCAAAGTCCCACCACATTTCTAGAAGCCTCGTTTATTTATTTCAATAATCGCAGAGCAGGGAGTCATGTATATGCCGTGCTCATCTACATGAAAATTGTACAATTAACTTTTGATTAACCAGCTTGTTCGTTTTTTTCGCGCGCTTTCCCCCACGCTCTGCCGTGTAATGGCTAGTCTGAATTTTAATAAACGCCTTTAAATTGGGAGCGGCCCTTCCTTTGAGTCGCATGAATGCGAGCGAGTTGAATAAACGCTGCTAGAACAATAGCGCAGGCTGCCAGTTTGTGGTGTCATCTTTAAGTATGCAAGGATGAAAGCCTCGCGATTTGTCCATCAAAACAAATAAGAAAGGAAGCTGCTAATTCAGATGGCAGGAAGTCAAGTGCTTTTGAGTGCCCGCACCACGTGCTCCCCCCGCGCACATCGCTAATGACTGCGCCACCGAGGGAGGTGGGGTCCTGTCTGAAATTCTCTGTCACGTAGTGTACTTATCTCAAGTCCTGAGAACAATTAGGACGGACAATAACTATAGAATGACTTTTTGTTGTGTGCCGGCTGCCTGTAGCAGCAGCGGAGCGCGATAACGCCGCCGGGAGACCGCCGGAAAGTCTCTCCAGACTCGGGCCGGGGCTGCAGACCCTCGATTTCACTCTCCGCGGCCTCCGGTGCAGCGCGCGCTGAAAGGTTGCACTTTTATCCTGCTGAATGAACGGCATATTGACACGTTTCTTCTGGGAAGCCGTGAATCCCTTTGAGGAGATGAACAATAGGAGTTGATTTGGAATACTTTTGTAAACAGGGTGGTAAACAACTGATGCAAAATCTTTGATCAGGCTCTTAAAGAAAATCTAAAGGTCACAGATTACTACAAACGCTATACAGTTAGCAGCTGCGCCAATGCTGTTTAGCTAGTACTTAATGAACTTTTGGATTTCATTGTCTTGTTGCGAATGTCAACAGTAATTCTGATGAATCGCTTTTATTTGCATTTTTAATCATTTAAAATTGTACAATTACCAGCACATTGCATTGTAGGATACAGTAATTAATTTAGCATGCTGAAAATTTAGTGTCAGCAGGGTATTATGTGCATACAGAAAATCATCTGTACTGTATACTGCACAATACTAGAATGCTATTCCTGTTTTGGACAATTTTTCCTAATGCAATATTACCAAACTGCATACTGTGCAGTATTCACTGTATATTACCTAAGCTATACTACTTTATAAAGATTAATATATATATATATATATATATATATTAGTGAAACAGTTTGTATGTCTTTCCGAATACTATCGGTGCCTTGCTATGACATTTATGTTGAATATTTAATAACTTTCAGGTACAAAATCAAAAATAACAACAGTTAATTGGAATTTTTAATCCAAATATAGGTTTATGTTACTTCTGGTTTATTCATCTCACTGGAAATGGAAGGTCAAGATGAATGCATTGCATTGTTAGATGCATTATTCGCTGTGGTATGTTTTGTATAAATGTTGCATGTCAATTTTAGTAAGTTGTCTGGATATTCTAATGTATGCATAGGCATACAGAAAATATGCATATGAGCACAGTGTACTTGGTTTATACAGCAGAAATAGTATGCATGCTCGGTGCAGTGTGAGGGTTTGGGCGTTTCAAGCTGATCAAACCTTTTTAGAAGACATTGAGTAATCATGTGCATGTGCTTTAAAGCCTTACAAACTGGATTTTTCTTCTATACCAGACATCATGTGAATTCTACTGGTTCATGTCAAGGCTTGGCTGCATAAAGAAGATTAGACTTTGAGAATGACTTGAGATTCTATTGTTTGCATCAGTTGCAGTTGGTTGAAAATTATGAACAAATCAGTGCTTCATATGTTTCTATTTGTTCATTTTAACACGTATGCATCAGTTTCCAGTGAAATTGTGTTTCTGAATGTTTAACAAACAATATAATCTGTTTTGAAATCTGACACAAAAATATGGTGCGAAAAACAGACATTGATTGTTGCAGTGTACATTAAATAAAGAGTCTGAATATATGCAAGTTTAAACAGTCAATATTCTGACCCTTTACACCACAATCGAGCGGCGTGACACAATGCGACACAGTTCTGCTTGAGTATAACAGGAGTGATGTGATTCTGTCGTGTCGCTCGCTCGCCGCTCTCAGTGTAGTCTTTGTGTGTCTCCAACACAGCTGCTTTTGTACAGCTTCATGCAGTGTTTTCATTCGAGAGGAAAAGGCAAAAACCTCAATAAAAACGAGAAGAATTGCGAGTTCTTAAGACATCGGCCCCGCTCCGTGGGGGAAAAGCACAGAAAGAGAGCAAGTGGCGTAGAGAGGAAAACAGAGCTGTGAACGGCAGCTGAGGCGAGATAAAACAAGCTTTGTGTCTTTTTTCACTTTCTGATGGCTGGCAACAAGGCCGGAGTGCCAGCAGAAGCAGGAATATCTGATAGGTTATGTGTTGTATAATGAAAGAAGCTGAGACAGGGGACATGTTAGAAAGCAAGGTGATTTGCATCCTCCCGGGATGATATTTCAGGATCCAGACGGGCACGACAGAATCTATAGAAGATCCACCGAGACTTTTGGGGTTGATCTATAGTTTATAAACTGACCAAAATAATTAGCATTCAAATGAGATTTGAGTAGCTCTTCTGACAGAGGGGGTGACGGTGCCGAATTCCCCCGACTGTCCCTCTGCATCGCAGACGCCGCTCTGATGCCCCGTTTGTCTTCTCTTACCTCTCTTTTACAACTCGGAAAGAGAGAAAAAAGCACTCGGCTGACAACACAGAGCCGCAGTCGGGCGCAGCGGAGTTGAAGAGGTGCTTTGCAAGTTTTTAGTCGCATAAATAATTTGATATCTGAACTGGCTGTTGTGCTATTGGATGTATTTTTCTGAAATCTTAACAGTGCGCCGGCTCTCTGTGTTTTAGGGGCTTCGTCTCGCTCTCTGTTACAGCTCTGCATCTTGTGTTCTCGGCCCACTTTGTTCCATCAAAATACACATTCAAGACGTAAATTAGGGGCCCACCAAGTCAGCGAATGCAGAAGCGGCGCACACACACTGTCACAAAGGGAAAAAGAGTCCAGGCAAGAGAAAGAGAGAGACAGTTGGGCGTCAGTCCAAGGCCCGCTAAGAGGCCATTGTTGGAACACAAGAGCCGCGGGCCTGGGAGGGAGATATGGGGGATTTAGCGACATGACTTGAAGCGGGGCTGCGGGAACGAGAGGATTGGGGGATGACCAGATTAACGTGTCGGCCTGGAAGCCTCGCGTCAACTTTATCTCCTTCCGCATGGCAGTCACAACAAAGAGAACAACCTCAGTGCTTAAGGCCATGAAACAAAACCTGTAGAGTCCTCAGCCTGAAGCACCCACTTCTCGCTCTTTAGCGCACACGCGCGCGCCCTGTCGCATGTAAGGCGTAGCGGCTGTCAGCGCAGACAGCTCCGCTGGGATCCGGCAGGGCAGGGATGCCGGGGAAGAGAGGAACTTTGATGTAAGCTTGTAATCGTGGCGCTACAGCCTCAAATGCAGAGTCGACAAACAGCAAACAAAGCTTGTCAGTCAGAGCGCCAAACAAACAACATAAAAACGTCTGCGGGGTGACTTCAAAAAGAATGCTGGAAAAGTTGAGGCCGGCACTACAAGAACAAAATAATTGTCTCTTTGTTCGGCGCTTTTGGAGGAGAATTCAAACAAAGGGAAATTTAGTCGCTGCGATGCATTTGAATAAGTGGAACATGAGAGCGCAGAGACGCCGCTCTGGTTATATAAGAGTTCAGGTCTTATAGGAGTCTTTGAGAAATGGAAGAAGGAATGAATGTGAAATAATTGACACTTAAGTCAGACTTACAATTGTCTGATTGACGTTGCGTTAGATATTGAACCAATTTTTATTCTCTTCATGTTTACCATTAAAAAAAATGTGGAATCTGTACGATATTTAAGAATGCATTAAATTGATCAAAAGTGACAGGAAAGGCTTTTAGATTGTTACAACAGATCTCTATTTCAAATAAATGCTGTTCTTATAACTTTCTATTCATCAGAAAATCTTGAAAAAATCAAGAGTTCCATAAAAATATCACATAAGTTACAAAAGAAGCACAACTGTTTTCAACACTGATAATAATTATAAATGTTTCTTGAGCAGCAAATCAGCATATTATAATTATTTCTGAAAGATCATGTGAAAAATCAGATTTGCATTTCACAGATAAATTACATTTTAAAATGTATCGTTATATAGATAGTTATTTCAAATGTAAATAATATTAATGTTCAATATGAGACTTTTAACACAATCTTTTGCATCGTAATGTGTATCGACAGTTCTCCTTAAGTTCACATTATTATTTTTTTCAATTCCTAATAACTTTTTTCAAACTTTGTCAAATGCTTTGCTTGCTTGCCATTTTATCTTCATTCTTTACATAAAATTGATTGCACTGTAAAAAAATTTCTGTATGTGACAAGTTGAAATAAGATGCATAGCAATATCCCTGAAAATACTTATTTCAGAGATGTAGGAGGTTACTTTATTTTAATAAAGAATCACAAAAACAACCTTATTTTAAAATGCTGTGAACTGAATAATTCACAATGAACCCTGGAACATGTTTTTAGAAAGCAAATAGTGCCAGTTATGAGCTCACGTCTGATTTCTGTGCTATCTGATTAGATATTTTATTATTATTATTCGGTACGTTTATATAGCGCTTTTCTAGGCACTCAAAGGGCTTTACATAGTAAGGGAGGAATCTCCTCATCCACCATCAGTGTACAGCATCCACCTGGATACTGTTATCTAGTCCTCTATGTGTGATTTACAGACGCCCACATAATCAGACACACTTTATGAGCATCATCTTTCTGAAAGATGGTGAGCTTCAGAATGAACTCAGCAAAAAAATACTGCAGAGATATTCATATTAGGATATTTGGAGAATATCCCAGATTTTAATCAGACTTCTATCATTTTAATAATATTGACTCCTTTTATGTCCTCCTGAGCATCTAAAAATTCATCACACTGAAATAAATGATGCCACCGCAACTTGATTTATTTAAAAAGTCGATGAATATGTCTCAATCTGGAACTTCGGACAATGTTTGCAAAGAGAGGCGAGATAAACAGCTACTGAAGTGGAAACCTTTCCAATAAAAGAGTTGAGATTTTATCTGAGCTCTCTGGTGGGTTGTGTTCAAATCGAATTCAGAAGCGCTAATAAACTGACCAGTCAATCTGAACTAGATGTTTGCTGTCTCATAAATCACAAAATGCCTTTCATTGTGCACCACGTGGTGGTCCGGCAGAGTTTTTCTCTCTCAGTGAGAGTTCAGCTCTGGACTTGAGCTTTGGGAAGAGTCGAGGCCAGGGCGGTGTTTGACCCTCACGAGGCTGAAGTCCACCTGCTGTAACGGACGAATCTGCTTCAGTCTGTTGCTCTGAATCGTTTCGACAGTCTTCAGAAGCGGCTCAGGTCGAGGTGAGGTCGTGTCTGTCAGACGTTGATTGAGGGGCGAGTTGAACATTTCTTCTCCTCGTTTCATCTTTAATTAGAGTCAGAATGTGAAATGTCCCCGTCGCTCTGAACTCCAGACTGATATGTGATTATTCTCAGAGCTGACAGTCATCGGGTCCCAGACCCCCTCAGCCCTATGAATTAAAAATGAATGTGTAATGATTCATTATTGGCATGAAATAACTTTTAATTAACTAATAGTCCAATAAAGTGTGAAAGCAGTCATGTGGAAGTTTAGATGAATTTAGTCCAAATAAGTCTAGTGGAGAAATAAGTCATGAAACATGAAAGTCAAATGTGGCATATTTCAAGAGTTGAACTACATATTTTGTGAGAAAGAGAGAAATAAAATAGCAACTATCTTGATTTTTTGATTGGATTACATTAAGAAAGTTTTGATTAGTCTGAAATGGAGATTTACTTTAGTTATGTAAAAATAAAAATCTGTTAAAGGCTGTGGACTGATGAATTTTTCACAATAAATGTGTATTTAGAAAGTAAATGAGGTGCATTTTTATTTCATGTTGACTTTATATTGATTGATGTCATATTGACTAAAGAACGTCTCAGGTTACGTATGTAACCATGGTTCCCAGTGGGGAAGCGAGACACTCGTCCCCTAGGGGTCGCTACGGGAACGCCCTCAGCGTGACTCGGTCTGAAGATACATATGTAAAAACACCACCTGTTGGCGGCGACAGCCCAGCGTCACTACCGGCGTACCACAATATAAGTGCCGCCGGAGGATACATCATCAGCTTCTTCGTCTGAAGCTTGCGTCCGAAGCATGGCTCAAAGCCCAGGGGACGCGGTGTCTCGTTCCCCACTCGGGGAACCATGGTTACATCGTAACCTGAGACGTTCCCCTTCATGGGAACTCGAACTGCGTCCCCTAGGGGTCGCTACGGGAACGTTATACCCACTTCACCATGCTGAGGGAATGCAAGCCAATTTCGCAAAAAGGCGAGCACTAAGCCAACTATACCCGGCAGGAAGTTTCCCCGGGACTGATGGCTGTCAGTGATATTATCCCCTTCGGCCAAAGGCCCGAGCTGCGTACTCTAGTACTTACCTGTTAGGCGCCGGGATTACCGGGCCTAGGGTGAAACTCAAGGTCTTGGAATCAGAAAAGATTCCTTCAAGGGGATATGGCCAGGCACCTGGCTCACCAGGTCCTGGCCGATCACTCAGGGTTACCACCTGCTCTCCCAAGCTTACTGAGGGAACTGTCTCAACAGACCTCTTGGTAGTGTACCCCCCTTTCCCTTTTTTGGACCCAACATATATGGGACAGGGGAGCGGGGCCCAAGGCACAAACCGGGCTTTAACCAGCTCAAAAAGGGCACGAAGCAGGCGTAACCCTACCCTTACGGGATTTTTAGAAAGAACGCAGAATCTTTAATGTGCGGACTTACCACTAAGTGGATTTTAGAAAAGTGCCCAAAGTCTTGCGTGTGCACTTATTAGAACGTTCTATGCCTTGGGCGGAGAACTACTCATTCCTCGGAGTGAGAGGGAACTCAGACGCTCAGAAGGGAGCGGCACGCTCATAGATGACCCTCTGGTTGAGGGAGCAATGCTGGCTCGACCAACAGGCGGCGACCTATCACAGAGCTCTGGGGGCGGAGAAACTCGGACGCTCAGACGGGAGCGGCATGCTCATAGGTGACCCTCTGGTTGAGGGGAGCAGTGCTAGCTCTACCGGACGGCGAGCTCTGGAGGCGGAGAACTCATTCCTCGGAATGAGAGGAACTCAGCTACCAATGAGGAGCTCTAGGCGGAGAACTCACTCCTCAGAGTGAGACCTATAATGAGCTCTAGAGTGGAGAACTCATTCCTCAGAATGAGAAGGCACTCCGCCGCTCAGAAGGGCGGCAAGCCCCATCATGAGCTCTGGAGGCGGGAACTCATTCCTCAGAATGAGAGGAAACTCCCGCTCAGCAGGGAGCGGCATGCTCATAGATAACCCTCTATAGTGAGGGGAGCAATGCTAGCTCGACCAGCAGGAGGCGATTATCATAGAGCTCTGAGGAGGCGGAGAACTCATTCCTCAGAATGAGAAGACACTCCGCCGCTCAGAGGGCGTCGAGCCCAACCATGAGCTCTGGAGGCGGGGAACTCATTCCTCAGAATGAGAGGATTCCAGAACTCCGCCGCTCAGAAGGGAGCGGCATGCTCATAGGTGGCCCTCTGGGTGAGGGGAGCAATGCTGGCTCTACCAACAGCGAGCTCTGGGAGGCGGAACACTCATTCCTCGGAATGAGTGGACATTCAGATGCTCGAAGGGGCGGCATACTCATAGGTAATGCTGGCTCTACCTATAACGAGCTCTGGAGGCGGAGAACTCATTCCTCAGAATGAGAAGGAACTCAGGCAGCTCAGCAGGGAGCGGCATGCTCATAGATAACCCTCTATAGTGAGGGGTAATGCTGGCTCGACCCGCAAGGAGGCGACCTATCACAGAGCTCTGAGGAGGCGGAGAACTCATTCCTCAGAATGAGTGGGAACTCAGAGCTCCGCAGGGAGCGGCATGCTCAAAGGTGACCCTCGAGGGTAGCAATGCTAGCTCTACCTATAACGAGCTCTGGAGAGTGGAGAACTCATTCCTCAGAATGAAAAGACACTCAGCCGCTCAGAAGGGAGCGGCATACTCATAGGTAACCCTCTTATCGTGAGGGGAGTAATGCTGGCTCTACCCTTGCAGTGGTGACCAGAATGACTGAAGATCCAGGAGGATCCAGAAACCTCCGAGGGACTCACGTCCAGACCATCAGTAAGGCAGTTCGAGAATACAGAACCTGCCTGAAGTCATCATAAGTCCACCTGACTGCAGTTCTAGTTGGGAACTCATTCCTCAGAATGAGAGCCTATAATGCTACCTATATCGAGCTCTGGAGGCGGAGAACTCATTCCTCAGAATGAGAAGGAACTCAGACGCTCAGCAGGAGCGGCATGCTCATAGATAACCCTCTATAGTAAGGGGAGCAATGCTAGCTCGACCAGCACGGGAGCGACCTATCACAGAGCTCTGAGGCGGAGAACTCATTCCTCAGAATGAGAGGGAACTCCGCCCGCTCACAAGGGAGCGCCTCTGGGCAGGAAACTTCCACCTAACCTCGGTCGGTGGAGTTTACGGTGGTTACAGGGAATTAGAGAGGAATGAGAGGGCTTGCCTCTCTGACCCACGCCTGTCTCACCCTAGCCGCAGGAGGGGAGGGGCATGAGTCGCGAGACTAGTTTTCTAAGCCCATCTCTGATCCTCAGACCGAGATGGGTTAGGACCCCTGGTTGTTCGGGCTCAGACCTGGACCTTATCCAGGACTTTTAGCAGGTCAGTCTGGTACGCCTTCGTGTGCAACGGCGACGGTCTGACCTGCTGCTGCATGCCCTGCCATTTAAGCGAGATTCAGGGGCTTAGATGGCCAGGAGGAGCCTTGAGAGAGGATGTCTCGCCATAGAGATAAGCTAGTTATCATCTCTTGCACAGGGGCATCCTCATAGCCATTTTCACGCATCCTCAGTGTCAGCATAACTAGTATGCTGAAACCTATGAATAGAAAAACTAGCTTTCCACTCCTTCTCAACCTCCACATCGAGATTTATGAAGAAAGGAAGGCTCACTCGAGCTGGGGGTTATTTAAATTTATAATCCATAACCTCCAAAACTCGTTCATATGCAGCGGAGCACTAGCTGCTGCATCTAATGATGTCAGAAAGATCGCATCATCACAATCCAGCAGCTCACTCTCGTTCTCGGCCGACGCGCGAAAAGGGGGCGGTCCCTTTCCAGCTTATCGGCCACCACCAACTGCGAACCCCACGATTTCATTCGCCTCCGTGCCTCGGCAACGGTGGGTCTTGAATTGCGGGAAGCAGACGGCTGCCCCTCTTTCCTCGAAAAGAGGGACAGGCGAGAGCTGAGCTTCCTCACAGAGAGCCGCTCACAATGCACGCAAACCGCCCCTCAAGGACATCGCGTCGTGCTCCATGCCCAAACAAAAGACGCAACAGTCGTGTGTGTCATCGGGTGTCAAATAACGAGGACACGGATCCACACACTTCCTAAACGCCTTGCTAGTGCTCGCCATAGTAGAGTTAGAAAACTGTACTCTTACCAGATTCACTCTGCACGCTTCAAACAAACCAGTCAGTGAAGACGAAAAAGCTGATGATGTATCCTCCCGGCGGCACTTATATTGTGGTACGCCGGTAGTGACGTCATGGGCTGTCGCCGCCAACAGGTGGTGTTTTACATATGTATCTTCAGACCGAGTCACGCTGAGGGCGTTCCCCGTAGCGACCCCTAGGGGACGCAGTTCGAGTTCCCATGAAGGGGAAGCCCGATTTTTGTAGTTCTACGCTGTAAAAAATAACAATTAAGATTTTTCAGAGTTGTAAACAGGTTTATTATAGTAAACTAAAACCATAAAACAGTTTTTGTTACTTGAAATACAATAATGTGATTTCAGCTACTTGTCAAGGTAACATTTTTCACTTCTCAAAATATGGACTAGCTAAATAAATAAATAAATAATAAAAACAACAACAATGATAAAAAATACTAATAAAAATGACAAACACAACAAAATTGCTAAAACTTTCAAACTAAAAATTAAACAAAATATAAAGATAGAAAACAATTCAAAATATTAGTAAAACTGTAATAGTATATTGTTGTAAACATACTACTAATATTAAACATTACTGGAGTGTTTCTTATATACTTGTACAAATCAAACATACTTGAATAAAATAATATTTCTGTCTTTTACCTTTGTAATTATTTGTGAAATTTGCTAGCAATTTCTGAGTGAAAATAGTTTCAAAGTCACTGTTTTCAGTGCAGTGTGTCCAAACAGAATAAAACAAATAGTGACTGAAACAATCTTAAGTAGAAAAGAGAGAAGAGGTCGGATCTCATGTCCGTTCAAGTCTTTACTATCTCCTCTCAACCTTTTGTTCAACAATCAATAGGCTTCCAGACGTGTGTGTGTGTGTGTGTGTGTGTGTGTGTGTGTGTGTGTGTGTGTGTGTGTGTGTGTGTGTGTGTGTGTGTGTGTGTGAGAGAGAGAGATAATAACAGGGCATCTAGGGATGGAGGACACTCGGAGCGAGAGAATGCAGGTGATGAAGATATATTTCTATTTCTATCTGTCCCCGTGTCATTTGCATCAGGCATTAGCCTAAATGTATCAGAGGCACAGAACTGGTGAGGAATTGCATTACCTCGGTATGAGTGATGGTAAAAGCAGCTTGCTAGCTGGGTCCACGTCAAGCCCTTAAATGGCTTGCTGTTTCGACCTTCTTAAGTAGCCAAATCTTTATTGAGTGTTGGACCGCTGGGACATTTTAGCCTTTGAGAAGGTTGTTCTTGTTACTATTGCTTTAGTGGATAAAACCCACAAGGACGTTCTTTTAACTTGTTTGGACTCCAACTGTTGTTTTATTTGATTTGAGGCCACGAGGGGGGGAGGATAATTTAAACAGGTCTGCTGTTGCTTTCATTTTGGACTTTCTAACTCGAGAAAGGCAGGCAGGTGATCTTTAGGTGCGGCGTGTTTCACTCAGACACTTTAGATTTGACCCAGACAAGCTTTTGCTCAAGCCTGCATGTGACTTCAGACGCTGGTCTTCTCAAAGCGCTCGTCCCGAGGGCTGCGCCGAGGAGAATCTGGAGACGAAACAATTGAAAATGTGCTGCGGTGCACATATAAACACAATCAGTTCAGTCGTTTTTAACACTTTTGTATTTCACAAAATCACCATTTGTATACAGCGTTTGAGAAGAGCAATAACTGATGTATCCAGTACGAAGGAAACAAATAATAAGAATATCATCTGGACTTTTTTATTATTAGCTATTATTTCAGTCATCATGCTTCACTTATTATCTTGTTTTTGATTATTATTATTATTAGTAGTAGTAGTATTATTAGTTATGTTATAGACAAAATAGAACAACTCTTTAGAGTTATGATTTCATCAAATGTATTATTATAAAAATAATTCAATTCCTTTATTTGGTATGCCATATAATAATTTATGTAGTGCAGGATAATAATAATAATAACAATACATCAGTTCTAGGCAAAGTAGACAGAAAAATGTAAAGTTTGTGGAAATGTATATTAATTTCTTCAACTTTGTAGTTATAACATAATTAAAAAAATGTAATATAACATAATTAAAAATAATAAATACAATTAAAACCCTTTACTTGATTAACCATCATAATTTATATAGTACATAATAATGATAATACAAAATCACAAAATCATTTATTATTATTATTATTAAATTGAAATGCCATAATAATTTAAATACCACATTATTTATGATGATGATGATGATAATAATAATTATAATAATAATAGTAATGCCTAAAAATATTATATTATAATATTCGTTTTTTGCAGCTTAATAAAAAACATCATTATCATCATAATACACATATTTGCAATCTTAAATATTTTTGTAAAAATTTCTAGAATAATATAACCTTGATAATTAATACATTTAACAAGAATAAACGCACCATTGTTAAAAGTATTACTTTTTAAAGAATATTTAACCATTGTTCAACATCTGAAGACTGTTTTGCAGACAGGCCGATGAAACTCTGATAACACTCAGTCCATGTGGTAATCTTTCATCATGTTAAGTGTTCATTAAGAGCTGAATGATAAGCAGAAACAAAACAAACAAAGAAAAAGAACAAACATGCCATCTGAATCATTTAAAACAAACCGAGACGATGTCAGCAGCGCCATCCACAGGGTGGCACTCTTAAGCTGTGAACCGAAAGGAAGTCAGTCTCTCTCTCTCTCTCTCTCTCTGTATCCCTCTCCTTCTTTCTTTCTCTCCCTCTCTTTCTCTCTCCCTCTCCCTTTCTCTCTCCCTCTCCTCTCTTTCTTTCTCCCTCTCCCCCTCTCCTTTCTCTCTATCTCTGTCTGTATCTCCCTCCTCTCTCTCTCCTCTCTCCTCTCTTTCTGTATCTCTCCTTTCTCTCCCTCTCTCTCTCTTTCTTTCTCTCTCTCCTCTCCCTCTCTCTTTCTCCCTCTCTCTCTCCCTCCTCTCTCTCTCTCTCTCTCTCTCTCCTCTCTCTCTCTCCTCTCTCCTTTCTCTTCTCTCTCTCTCTGTCTGTATCTCCCTCTCCTCTTTCCCTTTCTCTCTCTCTCTCTCTCTCTCTCTCTCTCTCTCTCTCTCTCTCTCTCTCTCTCTCTCTCTCTCTCTCTCTCTCTCTCTCTCTCTCTCTTTCATTTCAGAAAGCCAACACACAGGATTTGTTGAACAGCTTCACAATGATTATTGCCCTGGAAGTGGCCAAGAATAAATCTGGCACGTGTTAATACATAAATGCCATATGTTTGTATGAATTCCTGATAATGCTTTGACAGTGTGAGAGAGTGACAGGACGGTATAGGGTGAGCTCTCATTAAGGTCTGAAGCTTAGAAAAACCTGCAAGTATTTCTCCTGCTGAAATGTGAGAAAGCGGCTTGATTTGCTCTGGGTCTGGGAGGAGCAGCAAAAGATGCTGAGCTTAAACTAAACCTGATCTAAAGTATTGGAAGAGGCACTAACGGGGTAAAAGCAGGTCTCGGGGTTTCGAGTGCTGCTGGATGGGGAAGATGGGAGTCAATAACATGAAGCAGATCTTCTAAACAGACAGGTCAAGTACACTCACTTAAACACTGAGAAAAACCATTAACTTCTCTTTCTCTTGTTATTTCCCCCCTTCTCCTTTCGGGTGGGTTTTGTCAGTATATCTTTGTCATGATTACATCCCGTCACTTCTGTGTTTTTAGATATATAACAGCTTATGTTTCTTATAATAACAACATTTAGCACTCTTGGCAATATATATATATATATATATATATATATAATCATTATATATATTTTGTCAATGTTTTGCTTTCTATTTATTAAACATAACTTTAATAAAATAATAAAACAATATATTCTGCATATTCTATATTTTATGTAATCTTTATGGAGTTTTAAATAGCAGCTTAGACTTTGTTGCCAGTAATCATTATATTAATCATTATTGTCTATATGTTTTTTCCTATTTTTATATAACAAAATATCAAACCAAGTGGAAAGAATTTTGAACGTTTTAGTTTTTGAAAGAAATTAATACTTTTATTCAGAAATGATGCATTAAATTGTTCAAAGTGACAGTAAGGAAATTTAAAATGTTACAAAAAAAATATATTTCAACATAAATTCAGTTTTGTAGAATTTTCCATTCATCAAAGAATCCTGAACATGTTTTCATGATTTCCATTAAAGTACCATTAAACACAACTGTTTTCAGCATTGATAATATCATCTTTATTTGACCCTCGAACTCTAGCACTCTCTATTCTAATTTTATTTGATCTAATGTCTTCTTTTTATAAAAAAACACGCACGCATTTGACCCTCTATCAATTGCATTTTTATTCTCTAACTGCTAGCTTTTCTTGAAAAACTAACACTAAGTTTCTTTATACTCGTTTTCTTAATAAAATAAAATCTTTCTACGTGTACTGCGTTAGGGTAACCAGGACTTGTAATAGCACTTGCATGTTGTTGCTCTTTTGTTGGTTTTGATTGCTTCTATAATGTCCTCATTTGTAAGTTGCTTTGGATAAAAGTGTCTGCTAAATAAATAAATAATCATACAAACAAAAATCACTGAGCAGCAAATCAGCATATTAGAATGATTTTTGAAGGATCATGTGACTTGATGCTAAAAATTCAGCTTTGATCACAGGAATAAATTACATTTTAAAATATATTCAAATAGAAAACAGATTTATTTTGAAGTGTAATATCTTTTCACAATATAACTGTTTTTACAGCAATTTTGATCAAATAAATGCAGCCGCTGTGAGCATAAGAGACTTAAGAGTTAAAACATGTATACATGTGTTAGAGGTGTGTGTATTTATATATAATATATTAGGTGTACATATTTGTATACACCTAATATAAAAGCATAACAGAAGCATTAACCCCACCCCCAAGCTCCCTTGGTGTTCTAGTCCTGCATAACATGAAACATTATAAAACAATGTTATGCGTGAGATGGACGTCCCGTTTAATCGAGACAAGACTTTAATTTTGAGGTTGGAATCTTTCTCTGAGGGTTTGAAGCCGAGCGCACCTTAAACTGCTCGCATGGATATGATGACTTTTGTCTTTAGTGATCAAAGCGTTGCGCAAAAGTACTTGAAAGTACAAGTAAACGTGAAATATGGATGAGGCCGGCCGGTTTGATGATGACTGTGCTGAGTGTGTGAGTCAGAGGCGTTTTAGCAGAAAAGAAATGTGATTTGTTGAGGTTGGTTAGCTGACTCTGCCCTTGTCTCCTTTCTGCCGGGGAGTTTTTGCATATACATTGTTGAATGTTATATAACCATGTTTGAGGAGCAATTATATAAGCTCATATTTAGAAATGGGTCTTACGGAGGGTGAAATTTAGCACAGAGGTCTCGGACGAATAGTCATCACTTGGAAAAGGAGGACGGAGTGAAAACCAGGCCAGCGATCAGAGACACAACAACGATGGAGAGATGAAGGAACATGGGCAGAGGAGTGTGAGAGACGCCTGTAGAGACGCCGTACAGCGGCTGATACGCTGAAAGAGCCCAAATTGTGCATCTCTCAGGTGGTGGGCCTCAGGACTCTGGGGGGTCGGGCCGGATCTGCAGCGGGGTGTCTGGGGTGGCTCTGATCGGCCCGACCGGGCGGCTTAGGAACACGATTAAACTCATTACAGCTGCTGAGGGAACCGCAAAGGCCATGTACCTGGAGCCCGAGCAGCGTCCCCGGATCACAGCCGTCTCGGAGGAGTCGTCACCCTGGATCATCCTCCTCATCCTCCCACTGTGGTCTCACCGACAGCTGCAGTCCGTCTCGACTTGACTCGCTCTCAAATACTGCACAAACTTACTGTAAACGTCTGTCGAACTTTGTGCAGTTGGATTGTTCTGTTTTAGTACTACATTGGAATCACTTTCTACTTCTTCAAGAGCTTTTAAGACATGATGGTTTCTATTCAAGACATTTTCTGTCCTGATTACTGAAAAAATTTTAATAACCCCCAACTTAATTCCTATGGCCTGGCACAACATGTGTGGCCTATTGTCAATTACCTCAGACAATAAATGAATCTCATCCCTGACATGTACAAATTTGAATTGATTTTACAGTTTTTATATATATATATATATATATATATATTTATTTAAATGCTTGTTATAAAGTAAACCACACTTTCAAAATGATACATTTTCCAATTTACCCTATGCCACAAAGAAACAAAATAAAACAAAAATAATAATGTATTTGTGATTCATTCATTTCTTTTGTGACATTGTTGGTCACTCACTTTTGATCTGTTTAATGCATCCTTAATGAAAGTATATTTTTTTTCAAAAGGAAAATCTTACTGACCCCAAACTTTTGAACAGTAATGTATTGCAGTAAGTTTTCCATTTGTTCTTGTGATCTGAAGTTTTTTTCCTCCTGTAATTTCCAGCATGCTGTCCATAAAAATGGAAATGCAGTCATCATTTGTGTATAATATTCTGCTTAAGGAAGAATGAAAGTCACACCAGTTTGCAACATAATGACAGAGCTTCCAGTTTTGTGTGAACTGTTCCTTTAAGTGTAAAGTTTTCTGCTGTAGTCCACTCGCTCGTGACCTCACTTCCTGTCATAACTCTCGTCACATGTCAGCTCCCTGTCCTCTGTGAGTTTGTTCCCTCCTGTCTCATCAGTGTAATCACATTGATGCTTGTTATTCAGGCCTCTCTCAGCAGGGCCGTCTCGTTCTTTGATGGAGGCTGTGCATATGGAGCTGGAGCCGGTGGATTCGGTCACCCCTACTGACAGCCCTGACTGTGACCATCAGAGACCGACCGCGGTCAGGAACCGTGGGGTATCAGCGCTCTCCCGCCCGGCCTGTTATCCCCCGCGCCCGCCCCCTCTCCGTCCTCACCAACACCCTCTCGCCCGCTTTTGATCAGCCCCGACTCCGCCTGGGTAACGTGTAGCTGTGGAGGGGGGTGGGATGGACTACATTTGGTCATTTAGACTTCAAGGCTGGACGTACCACTGATTCTACGCTTTAATTAGAGGCTGGCATAATAATTGTTTGCTCAAGACTATAAAAGAGCCCGTTGAGAGGTGGGCCAGCGCTGGCTGTGTGTGTCCTGCTTAAAATGCCCTGCGTATAGAGGTGGTAGCAGTCAGGGAGGTCTCTAACTGCTTTATATTTATTAAAATTCAGAATAATCTAAGCAATAAGAGATAATGTACAGTCAGATGGTCATTATTGTGAAATAAACCCCGCCAGGGTGATCAGGATCAGACCTGAAGGAGATTTTGCCGTAATGACCGACTGGTGGACTGCACATTTTCTGGCTTATAATGCTACTGCTTAGAAGAAGATAAATAAATGGACATGAAATATTGATTTCAGTTGAAATTATTTTATTATGTGAGAAGAGAGAGACTGTAAGAGTTAATAAACTAGCACAGCATTTCGATTTGTACACATTTTGATTATTTTGTCCCTGTGGTTTTCAGGTGTTCAAAGATGATGTTTTCTGTCAGGCTAAAGTTACCTGAAGGATAAATGGATGGAGACATAACAGGAAGTGTTTGTTAACTTGAGTTGTGTTCATAAGACTTGCTTTTGCTCCATTTTAAAGTAATAAACCAGATAAAATCTGTTAATTTGCCACTGAAAATAATTCAGACCTACCACTTGAAATAGTTAAAACAAATAAAAATCACAGTTACAGTAAAACATTTATATTGAAAGTATTGTATATGTATGTATGTATGTATGTATGTATGTATGAATACAGTCATTAATGCACCTAGATTGCATGAATATGACACTTAAAGATTCAATTTACAATCGAGTTGCATTCATATGCAATACAACTATAGCATATAAATACAACGAGACTGTACATTTAAATAAAAGTATACTGACTGTAAATTGAAATGTATTTAGTCACCACTTGTAGTACACTTGAACCATCTTTCATACACTAGTACACTCAAGTGTACTACACGTGGGGACTAAATACATTTGTTTAAATACAGAGATAGTATGTTAAAAGCTCAATTTAGTTCATATTCATGGTGACCCAAAATAGCACAGTTGAGTACCCTTAGTTGATCTTAAGCTCATTTTAAGAAGTACTAAATAATCATTTTTGGTATATTAAGTACAAAATGTAAGTACATTATGGAAGTGTACTTTTTAAACCTTGGTAGACATTAGAGCTTGTTTTTGCATTAAACAAAGACAATTATTTTAAAATGCTCAAGTAAAAGGTGAAATGTGTATTTTCTGTGACATTGTGAAATGCGTAATTTCATTAAATAGTGGCATCAAACCGAATTTCTAAATGGAAATGACTTTTCAAGCAGAGACAAACCACATACTGTACTTGTGTGTGTGTGATTTCCGCTTCTCTTTAAACTTGTTTTTCTCATTCAATAATAATTAGTATTGTTTTGTCGCTACCAAAAGAGCCTAATATAGAACCAAAACCGTATTTGTGTCTCTCACTCTGTCTCTCTTGACCCTGGAGAAAGTGTCGGATGGTTCAGAGGAGGTCAGGCTAATATCTGTGCGCTGTAATGAAATATTGATAATCAATGATGTGGCTGACAAATGGAGGGTTACCGGGACGACCGTGCAATGACACCAGCCCCGTGGCCTGGTGAAGACGAGCTTGGTTTAATCTGGATTCAGCCAATGAAAAGGGTGTGAAATGCTCTTAAAGGTGGCCCTCTTAATGTGGGATTATCCCATCACAGGAGTGACAGAGATTAGAATTAATTCCATATCAGACACAATCCTAACAGCTCTGCTTTCGAGAGAGAGAGAGAAACGGACGTGTTTTTGTACAGATCTGGAATGGGTCAAGGATCGTAACTCACCAGAAGCCCGTTTGACCCTGCATTGAAAGCGCAGCGATGACCCGGACCTCATGAAAGACTGGAGCTGAGCAGAAGCTGCTCGAGCCGCTGAAGGTGATTGAAGATGAGTGTGACACAGATAAGGAGTTAAACGCTCGGTGTGTGTGAGTGTGTCCTCAGTAATAGTCCTGATAAGTGGTTGTGTACTGTGTCGGCTCTCCAGGGAGTAAACTCACTCAGATATACATCCATTAAAGAAACACAGCCGCGAGAGGAGGCCGAGGCTATTGCTGCAAACTGGATTTCCATAAACAACCTGTGTTTTTACAGCTCTATCTACATCTCTATTATGCAATTATTCAAATAGTATTGTAGTAACACCGTCTGTTGATTTGAACAATCTTTAGATGTGAAATTAAAATAAAAATCAATGGGGGCCAAGCAGACAGTAAATACGAGTTTAACTGCGTTCAATGTAGACCCTGTTTTCAATACTTTCATTTGTCGTAGTCATCTAGAATTGAATTCATGAGATTAAGGAGGTGTCTAAACTTGTCATTGCTCCATACTGTTAAAAGTTCCCCATTACCAAGCATTTTTTCTCCTTTGTTGAGGCGTCTTTAATGTTCTGCACCAGTATCTGACTGATAAAGCTCTGCTGCGTTTATATTTAATGGAGACCAATTCCCCATAGTTACACCATGAAACTCATTTCAGATCCACACTGCGATTATCACAATAAACATTTAGCTTTCCTCAAGTTCAACTCCTCCCAAAACAAACTCATAAAACAGATTTATTCCACACATATATAAAAATATTTCCTCAAAGCTGCCTGACTTAAAAGATTGCATTAAAAAAGTGGATTTATTCCTCTTAACAAGTTTCACACACTGTTCTCTCCCGAGGACCATCTTCGACGTCTGTAACCCTGCAAAATACCCCAATTTGATGCTGTTAAGCACAATTTCCTCCATGTATCAGAACTTTTAAAGACGAGATGTTTTTTTCTAAGCGAATGCGTATCTGGTCAATCAGTTGAGCTCCTCTCAGGAGAACCAGAAAATGACTGTAGAAACCAAAAAGATCTTAGCTCAGCCAGGACATTTGGCGAAATAAGGAGGACCGAAGGTCAGTAAAGTGCTAAATGCTGTTTCCGAGTCTCCTGACGTTCCCAGGGCACCTGTGCCGATGGGACGTCTTTCCCGTCTCCCGGCCTCCTCCTGTTCCGATGCGACGAGGCGAACTTGACTACTTTTAAGAGTAGTTTCAGAGGGGCTCGAGCGAGGCTGTTAGCCTCGGAAGATATACACGTCTGGCAAAGTGAGTGCAGATTTCTCTGCTCTTTCTCCCGGAGAACAGGAATGTTCGATATTTGATCAAGAGGCCGGCCGGCGTGCCGTTCCACTCAAACACTAAACGTTGTCAAATGAGACTGAGCGGAAAATCCGCATCCCAGAGGTCCTCTCCGCTCGCTGTTACATCTCAGAGCAAACCAAATCAGAGTCCGGTAAATGCTGAACATACCTACATTTAAGTGATGTACTGCAGCGTTTTGCCATTTTGAGCGTTTTACTGGAAATCACCAGGAGAATACTCACTTTTCTTTCCTCCTCGTCACCTCTTTTTATCTTTTCTATTTTTGCACAAATGCAGGAGTTTAGCAGCCGGTTAAAAATGAGACCATGGAAACTTCAGTTTACACAGAACTATATTTTTGATTCAAGTCACTCATTTTATCCCTTTAAATTAATCTTTGATCATCATAATTTCATTTATAACCTTGTTGAAGAACCCCGCCTCCTCTCAATCACACCTGCTCAGACTACTTGCTTCATTCAGGAGAAAAGCTCAGCAATGGTGAAATGCACATTGTTTATTTGTCTTTAAGCATATTCAAAAACAGGTAGACATGTAAACAACATTGAAAACTTGATTTTCACCTGTCTTTAGTGTTAAATGGATCTGTGTTTAATGCAGACAAACACACACCTGAGTAACATGTTTGTGCATTAGTTAAATTTAGTATTAATTTGACAAGTTTCTACATTGTTTAGCATTATTTACAGTAAAATTAAAGTTTGCCAAAATGTCCTGGTAAAAAAAATGGTTAGCTACATTTTAGATTTTATGGATTAAGCAAAAATGTACAGTTAAAAATGAAATGAAAAGTGCATTTCATGAACTGATATGTTGTGCACATGATAATGTCATGCACACCATCAAAACCATACAAAACACCATCATGCAAACACACGACACTAAAATTATACAATAAAATTTCAAATCATGGAAGATGTGTCATGCCACAGAATTAAAAAAATATAAAGATAAATATCACTATTAATCTCACAATTCTGACATTTTTATCGCAATTCTAAGGAAAAAAAAGTTAGAATGTTAACAAGTTTGTATGAAATAAAAAAATCTAAATGGTGAGATATGAATTGTGAGGGTTATTAATGTATGTAACTTATAAAAAGTACTGGCTAAAACACAGAGGATGTAGGCAATATAATTTTATTTGATTTTTTTTTATTTTTTACTGTAAGATAATTACATGAAATATCCCATTCAATTTATTACAGTTTTTCCCTGTATATATAAGGGAGTTTACTGTTAACTAATTAACAGGTTTTTACAGTAAAGTTTTTTACAGTCTTTTACTGTTACAATTATGCAGTTTTACATTGCGTGGTTCGCTTTATGAAAGCTACTAAATGTTGAGTTTCCTACAACACCAATGACTTATGCTTCATCAGCTTTGCTACGCTTCATTGTAGTTCTGTGTTCTGACAAACAGGACTACACTCTTGTGTCACGTGTCTGTAGACTGATTTGATTTTAGAAATTGCAGTTCTCCTGATGCTCGATTGTCTCAGTGTCTGTGACGTATAAACCTTGTTTCTAGCGCGGCGCTAATCTTACCAGCTGTAATCTGGTTTCCAATGTGAAGATTTGTGTTCACTTTGATGTGCTCAATCCTCTTTGCTATTGCCTTCAGCATTCACACACACTTCTCTGTGTGGTCTACGAGTCTTTGAACTCAATATTTCATTAAAAAAGATCTCCTGAGACGGGAAACCACTGTGCTTAGAAATCTATAGATCTAAATAAAACAATTAAAGTCTGAATGTGTTTGATTTCATCTTTCATCAAGTGCCAGTCAACCAGAAGCGATATGATTTCATTTTTTCATACGGTCTTTAAGTGGGTTTCAGCTATGAAGTCCTGACCCTGTGAACCTCTGAAGATAACCTTCACAAGCATGTGTATGGCTTTGCTGAATGCTAATCTTTTCATTTTAATAAACGTTCTGTGCCACTCTTTAAAAATAAGGACAAAATAGAGCCAGAAACCTTTTTTTGTCATTTTCAGCAAATGGTCAATGAAGGGATGATGTGCTTAACCTTCAGAAAATATTGATCATCAATTTCTGGAGGTCAAACTAAATATTAAATGAGATATTTTATATTGCATGTATTTTTCATGAGGTTTGTGATTTTTGCAATCCTGTTACCAGGACAGTGGGACATATTTAAATATATTCTGGGGAAAATATGACATTTCTTGTACATTTCCCTAATAATTATGAAGAAATGGCAAATGACACATTGAAAAACTATCAAGTTATTATATAGAAAGACTGACATATTATTTTATTTTAAAATGTGCTCCAGCAATCTTTTTAATCTCTTTAATCTTTTGCCATTAAAACATGAAACTTAAATAAAATGTGACGGTGTACACAAACGTGTATAAAATATATATTTTACATTGTTATTAGAATTATTTATTAGATTTTTGGCATGAAAGCATCAAAATGAAATAAAATGTTTATAAGTTAAAATAACTTTTTTAATTGTTTGGTGTGTGTTTTGATGAGCATAATTGCATATTTGTATATATATATATATATGCGTATGTATGTGTGTGTATATATATATATATATATATATATATATATGTGTATGTGTATATACACACTCATACATGCTGTTTTACTAATAACTTTTCAATGTCACATAGGGTCTGTCTGCGTAAATATATTTATTATTATTTATTACATTCAGATGTTGATTTTTTATTTATTCATATAATTGTTTTGCATGCACAGCAAAAATACATGGCACATGCACAAAGCTACTTTATGTAAACATACAGTTATTTGTACAAAAAAGTAACAAGACGCCAAACTGTATGCTGTTTGTTACCTCTTGACCCCAGTGAGGACAAAAGCAATGAGAAACACAAACTTTGTGAGTTATAGCTATCCGTGCACTGTGAAACGGAAGTTTTCACCCCAGTAATTCCCGAATGGAGGGGAAAAAGTGTAATTTCTCTTCTTTATGAGTTACAAAGTCATACTCACATGCATCAAAAGAAATAGCTTTTCACTGGCACTCAATAATGGACAGAAAATCCTTCTTGCAGCTGCTGTGGGATTGATGTTGAACACACTGGGACAGATGTCTTTGTCTGGCTTTGGGTGAATATATCTATTGTCACATTTCTGCTTTTTTCGCTTTCAATTCTCTCGCTCTCTTTTTTTTGATAAGTGTTTACTTGTATTTTAAAGCTGTTTTGATTTCATTTTTTCCTGTCTCTGGGTGCTTTGTGATTGGTTTGGGACTTTGAGTCGGTTCCACCTAATCTGTGTTTCTGCTCGAACCCGAACGCTTGATTAGTGTCGTTCAGCTCTGCGTGGCCCTGTGGTGTTTGCGTAATTTATGGAAAGTGAAATCCTGCCCTCAAATCCACACTTAAAGCATTGTATTGTGAATCTGCACGGTTTTAGCCAGCCGCGGGATGAGCGTTTGATTTAACGAGGGTAACTAGGAAGGTCACTTACAGATGCTGGCTCTTATGTGTGTTTGTAGGGAAAGTGAATGTTGCAGCTGCTTTGTACCTGACACTAATTATCACTTCAGAGCAGGTGTTTGACTGTTATTGAAATATTTAAAGGGACCGTACGTCTTGTAAATTGAGTGTGACTGGTGCAACACACCCCAATGCTGTTTTAAAGGCATCTTGAGAAATTCATGTCTTGAACATATTGAGTATGCAGGGCTCTTTGAGTCTAAGATATGAAGAATTGTGAATCGTGTTTAATTGAAACAACATTTGGGGGAATATTATTGATTTAACTGGCTAGAATGATTATATTGAACAACACTGCTAACTTGCTAAGGGTTTTAGAGTTCCCAGCATGCATTGAAACAAACTATTGCTTTAATTTTTGTTGACTTTGTTAGTTATTTTTGTTGTCATTTAGTTAGTTGTCATATTCATGCATATTTTACTTAATGTTTGTTGATTGTTACTGCAGTAATTGAGGTCTGTTTTAAATGTTGAGGTCCACATTAATGCTATTAAAAATTAATTTACAGTATGATCTTTCTTTTAGAAGAAATAGTCCAAAATGAACTTAATATACACTGTTCAAAAGTTTGCTGTTGCTGAGATTTGTTTATTGTTTTAAAATAAGAAATAACTGTTTTCTATTTTAATCTTTATTTCTGTAATGCCAAAGCTGAATTCACATGATCTTCAGAAATCATTGTAATACGCTGATTTGCCTCTCATTAAACATTTCTTATTATCATCATTATAACATTATAATTAATGTTGAAAACTGTTGCTTAATATATTTTTGGAGATCATGAATTAAAAATATATAATTTTTTTTCAGGGTTCTTTGAATAGAAAGTTCAAAATAACTTTTTTTATCTTTTGTCACAAATGTATTTAATATAACTTTTGATCAATTTAATATGTTCTTGCTGAATAAAATTATGAATTTCTTTAAAAAAATAAAATTACAAAAGTCTTATTGGCCCCAAATCTCCTAAAGAGTCAATTTTATTGTATGTATTTTATTTTATTTATTAATGTTATTTATTTATTTACAAGCTACTGTATATTGTCTTAATAATCATTTAGTGAATGAATGAAGATAATTACTAAGACTAGTTGTGAGAAAAAATCTTACTGCTTCAGTTTTTTCCATCATCCACATTTTCATCACTTTCTTCATTACAGTGGAGATGCCGACATAATAAACCCATGATCCTTTTCTCCATGTCATATGAATCATATATTTTCATTGTACAATTAACAGCAAGTCTTTCATGCCAAACCTCACTTTTGATAGAAACGCATGTTTAAGGGCTGAGAGAGAAAAATCCAGTCCAGCTTAAGATGTGAAACATGGAAATTCCCCTTCCTCTCACATGATAATGCTCCTCTTTCCCGAAAACCAAAAAGGGGACAGAATGAAAAGAAAAGTGGGTTGTAGCATACATTATATAGGCTATATCATTTTTTACACCCTCCACCCCTTTCCACAAACCCCTCTTTTCACATTGCATTCCTGAAACATAACTTGCAGAAACTTTCTGCTTGCGTGGTGGATTTTCATTTTAGATGTTGCCAACTCAAGGGCATTTGGACCAATCGATATCTGTCTGTCTTCTGGCACACACAAAGTTGGCCATTAGAAGTGAGCTTCTTATAGCAGGCTCAGCCAATACCATTAGCCCTAGCCTCAGGGCAGTTCTATCCAAGAGACAGGCAAGGCACCTGCCCCCCCTCCCCTCCCCCACCATTAAGCGTATCCCATGGGACGTCATTTGGACATATCGGGCAAAGAGCAGTTCTTTATTCTTTCCCTCTTCAACACCCAGACTCTACCAAAAATCAATAAATCTGTTCTTTGCTTATTTTCAGAACTTTGCTTCAATATAAGCAGGACTTACCTTCCAGCAACAAACTCACACGCCAGCAGGTCGTATTTTCCACCCTCTCTCTCTCTCTCTCTCTCTCTCTCTCTCTCTCTCTCTCTCTCTCTCTCTCTCTCTCTCTCTCTCTCTCTCTCTCTCTCTCTCTCTCTCTCTCTCTCTCTCTCTCTCTCTTGTTTTCTGTGATTCCCTCAAAGCCCCAATTTAAAAGCAAATAAACAGAAGTGCTTTGCTCTTCGTTTTGTTCTGCTGAGATTAAAAAGCTCCCGCTATAAGAATGGGATGCTCTCATCATCGACGTCGGTTCCCGCTCGCATCTCAGTTTGCACATTTAACTAGCGGGATCTTAACGATTTGACTTCCCCGGCGTGTGAGCGCGGGAGCGGTCAGAATTCAGCTCTCGATAGGTCAGTGGGGTGAGAGAACGAGGGGATGATTTGAAATGAATTCAGCTCTCTAAACTCATCACTGATTGACCCGGTCAAGAGACGCAAATTATATGTTTTGACCCCAACAACCTGAATATGTTTGAGTTCAGTACTGTGACTGACAAACCATTCATACACTTCTTACAATCCCATTTTAGTGAGTATTGCACTGCAACTCTCTCTCTCTCTCTCTCTCTCTCTCTCTCTCTCTCTCTCTCTCTCATTCTGTTTGTCTGTCTGTTGTTCTGTCTGTCTTTATTCAATCATTCTCTATTGTTTAATAGAATTCTTTCTTTCGTTCACTCATTCTATCCGTCTGTCTATTTATCTTTGTCTGCCTTTGTTCTGTCTGTCGTTCAATCGTTGTCTGTTGTTCACTCATTATCTTTCGTTCTGTCTGTCTGTTGTTTAATTATTCTGTCAGTCGTTCACTCACTGTCATTCAGTCATTCTGTCTGTCTTTTTATCTGTTGCTCTGTCTGTCATTCAATCGTTCTCTTTGTTCAATCATGCTGTCTGTCGCTCAGTCATTCTGTCCATCAGTTGTTCACTCATTCTTTGTTTAATCATTCTGTCTGTGAGTTCTGTCCATCAGTTGTGAACTCATTTTCTGTTGTTCAATCATCCTGTCTGTTTTTTTATCTGTCGTTCAGTTGTTCTGTCTGTCGTTCAATCGTTGTCTGTTGTTCACTCATTATCTTTCGCTCTGCTGGTCTGTTGTTTAATTATTCTGTCAGTCATTCATTCACTGCCATTCAGTCATTTAGTCTGTTGTTCAATCATTCTGTCTGTCTTTTTATCTGTTGCTCTGTCTGTCATTCAATCGTTCTCTTTGTTCAATCATTCGGTCTGTCGCTCAGTCATTCTGTCTATCAGTTGTTCACTCATTCTTTGTTTAATCGTTCTGTCTGTCATTCAATCACTGTCATTCAGTTGTTGTGTTTGTTTAATCATTCTGTCTGTCAGTTTCTG
Organism: Gymnocypris eckloni scoliostomus; assembly: GCA_027564155.1. Lineage (NCBI taxonomy): Eukaryota > Metazoa > Chordata > Actinopteri > Cypriniformes > Cyprinidae > Gymnocypris > Gymnocypris eckloni. Next base: position 25,748,085 of record CM050430.1, on the reverse strand, counting down.
TCCATCAGTTGTTAACTCATTCTCTGTTGTTCAATTGTTCTGTCGATCAATCATTGTCTGCCGTTTATTCATTCTGTCAGTCATTCACTCACTCTGTCATTCAGTCGTTCTGTCTGTCGTTCAGTAGTTCTGTCTGTTATTCAATTGTTCTCCCATTCAGTTGTTTTGTCTGTCTTAGGGTTAGGGTTAGGGTTCAATCATTCCGTCTGTTGTTTTATCCGTCTATCCATCTATCGTTCCATCATTCTATCTATCTGTCTGAATATTTCTGAGTGTGCATAACAGTCTATAGGCAGAACTTAATAACACTAGTCTCATACGAGCTCACATCAGTATATATTTCCGTGTGTATGTGTGTGATGTGATGGCGCAATCTATCAGCGTTTGTGATTAAATTGCTGTGCACCTTATTAAAAGTGACAAGAGCTTGTATTCACTGCTGCTCCATTATTTACAGGCAAGTATACTTAATATCCAAGTATTAAATCCATATCATTATGCTTTTAAAATGAGGAAATATCACTCAGATTGATTATACGATCCAGAGTGACAAATGGACATTTTGCATTCTGTCCACATCATGCATATCTTTATAATTTCATCTCTCTCTTCCTCTCTAGAGATGGTCTAATGTATGAAGAGAGAGAGAGAGTGTGTGAATGTATTCAAAGCCAGTGAGCTTCCATTCATCTGATTTGTTTTCCAGTCTTGAATTTTACAGCCACTGCAATAAGAGCAGAACAGCACTGAACAAGTGGATGAATTGAGAATAAACTAGATGAGATGTATCTATTTGTCTGTCTGTCGTTCTGTCTGTTTGTCTACCCGTCTGTCTGTGAGAGAAAGAATAAGTGAAACGCCTGTGAATGGAGAAAAGGTTTGTTTTTAGAATCAGGCAGGAACCGGAGGAGAACGTGAGCGACAGTGTGAGCTGGGAAAGACAAATAAAGATGGATAGTGAAAGTGCCATATTTTGGACAAGTGCAGGGAAGAAAAAGCTGCTAGAAAGAGAATTTCTGCTGGCTAGAGGACGGGCAGGAGGCTGAGCATGAGCGCAGTGGCCTGTATTGATCAGTTGTAACGAGCTCCAGAGGAGGAGAGGCTAATGGTGCGGCAGCTGTTGTGGACAGTACAGGAGGGAGATCCGAGATCAGCCTCTGGGGTTCAGCTCCACTCGCCCTGGTCCCAGCCCTAAGGGCACACATGCACTTGAGACTGCATCACTGCATCAAATGAACTAGACTGACGCTTCCCTCTTTCTCTCTCCCCCCATCTTTTTCCCTTTTGTCTTGTTTTTTATTCTTGAAGATGGAGCAAAAGGGTTTTTCATGTTACTGGTCAGGCTGTGAGCTGCTGTGCAGCATAATTGCATTTATTTTGTCTTGCATTTGAGAACAATGGAGAATTTTGTCTCAATTTAAATTCTCATTCAATTGTACAGGGTTATTAAATTCATAATGCATTATAATTATTTGTAAACACATTAAAGTGTTTTAATGTGAACACATTAAACACCCATTTTTTCTTTTTTTATAATATGACGTATTTCAGATTGAAAGGAATATTCCACAGAGGGAAAAATGTAAGGCGGGACTTAAATTTATCCATTAGGATTATTTGGAATTAACAAAGTGGCCGTTACGAGAATATAAATGTTCAATTTGTCTAATTATACAAAAAAGAGAAGCAAATTCTTATTGTTTATGTAAAGGCTTAGTTTCACATGATTTAACATGCACTCCATAAGACCATAAATATGTGTGAAGAAAAAAATGTAAAGGGTCAAATGTGAGTTCATGCAATTTAAGAAATGTAGAAGAAAAATACATGCAGTATGTAAAAATTATAAATAAATACATGCTTTGTTTTGTTTTGCTGATATTAAAAGCTGATATTATATTAAAAATATAAAATTTGTTCTTATACAAGAATAAAAATGAATTCATTTTAATTTCACGTTGACTTTAAATTCTGAGGAAAAAAATTAAAACATGCAAAATAAAATTTGAAAACTATTTAAAAAAATGCATTTGAATGCAAGGATCATGTGACACCTAAAGACCCGACTGAGGCGGTGCGTTTTAATTTCACATGCAAGTCAATGCAAAATTGAATCCCTAAATTTCGTGTTTTCTCATAAGCTATGAAATGCTTGAGCTGCTGACCAACACAATCCTGCCAGCATTAAAACACTCCCAGTCCAGATCAATTTGCATTTTCAAAAATGACTGGTTTCAGGCAGTGACATCATCACACAGACTCCGCCTCCTCACTGCCACAATTACAAAATGCTTCCCTTTCACCTTGCAGTGCTATATCATCTCTGTCTCTTGTTCCTGTGTCCTTTATTCACCGTGGGGGCGATACGTCCGACGGGACTCTGTCCAGGACAGCTGGTTCAAAACCTCTGCTCCTCCTCAACAAGTGTCTGGGGATCTGTCAGACCCTGAGAGAGGAACGGGCTCGCTGTGATGTGCCCTGTGAGAGCTGGCCCTGAGTCCACCTTAATTAATACGCAATTATGCTCTACATACGTGTGAGAGGGGAAGTGACCCGTGTCAAACAACACGATTACTTGAGGAACTGTGGAGACCGATGCAGAGGGCTCTATATGTCCTGCGTTTAACTGCACTGCATGCTCACAAATCCTATATACTATAGGAGCCCTGTGCTGGAAGGACATTACTGTCTAAATTCTCCACATTTATCTGTCCTGGGACCTGCTTTGTTTTGTCATCATCTTTAAGCATGCACTGGGGTACATCAACAGTGCCTTAAGGAAAGTACCTTTATTTTAGACAATGCTGCTGATGTGTAGGAGTTATTTTATTGAATATTGATCTAAACGGTGTTGATTGGGTCTTTCTATACAGTAGGTATTGAGCTAAAAGTGAAATATTTTTTTTGTCACCATATATACTGCCATGCCATTCAGAAGTTTGGGGTTCGTATGAAATTAATACTTTAATTTAGTAAGACGTGTAATGTTTCACAAGATTTATATTTCAAATAAATGTTATATTTAATTTTTTATTCATCAAAGAATCCTGAAAAATAAAATGTATTAATGTCTCCACAAAAATATGAAGTATCACAACTGTTTTCAACATGGATAATAATAATAAATGCATCTTGAAAAGCAAATCAGTATATTAGAATGATTTCTGAAGATCATGTGACACTGAAGACCTGGAGTAATGATGCTGAAAATTCAGCTTTGATCACAGGAATAAACGACATTTTGAAAATCTTAAATATATGAAAAATATATGCAAAGTCATTTTATATTTGTTATAATATTTTACAGTATTATTTTTTAAGTATTTTTGATCAAATAAATGCAGCTTTGGTCAGCAGAAGAGCCCAACCACAACATTTTGAACAGTACAGTGTTTTATTTTTTATATATTTTAAAATAACACAAAACTCTGACAGCAGTGTCCAAAAATGTTATTTTTTTTCTGTAATTATTTTATACCTCATATCATTTGAGAGTCTAAAATAGGTAAATGCACTTTTAGAAATTAATGTCTCACTGCAGAACTAATCAGAAAATTACGAGAAACTAAAAAGGTAATTAAAATACAGCAAAACTTAATGAATAATGAACATATTATTGGGATTAATTTGCAGCAGTGCCATATTTGTGGTTTATATAAATATAAATATAATGAACACATAACTTGTGTTGCTGAGCATTTCATAGTTTTATTATAGCCACAGATATATCCACAAGGTAAAGATCAGCTGAAAACAGCAGTGCAGCAGAGAGCGGAGCGTAGAGCTACTCGAGCAGTTTTTGTTTCTGTCTGTTCGCTCTCTTTTCCTCTTCACTGGTCTGTGCGGAGGACTCCGTGTTTAAGGCCTTGCTTGTTACTTCTAATTGATTTCTTTTCATGTGCTTGTCTTTCTCACCAGGGCAGTGGAGTGTTAAACGGCCCCAGCAAGAGTGCCCCCCCCCACGCGCTCGCTGCCAGCCAAACCAAATTCTACTTTAACTCCAGGAAAGACGAAATGCTGCCTCTCATGAGGGTTACTGTCTATCCAGCATCTCGCCGACATTTATGGAAGAAGAACTCGCCGTTGTGCGGCTTCCGCACGACTGACAAGCTCTGAAAAACCCAACGGTGAGTCTGTGTTTGGTTAACCTCACAAAACGCATCGGTGTGCCCCGACGCCATTCAGAAAGAGAGATATTTCTCTCCTGACCATCTCAGGTTACGTCTCGGCGTTGAGGTCTGTTTTAAATTCGCTGTGTAAGGTACGCGTCTGACTCTAGAGGTCACTTTCTGGCGATTTTCCCCTTTGACCCTAGACTGCTTTTGGGGTCCCTCTGGAACCACTCAGTTCAACACCTCCAGACACACCGTCCCACAATTGTTTCCTTTATTTTTTCTTAAAAGCTTTTTTGTCCACTCTTTTGGACCACAGTCTGATGTTATCTGTTATATCTAACTCTAGATGGGCCGTGTCACCTGATCTGTGGCAGAAGTGTCCCTTCTCTCCGATCGGGCCGTGGGAATGTAAACAGTGTTGAATACTGTCAGCGTCAGTCTGATTTAAGCCCAACGGAGACACCTCCCGGATGCTGCTGTGCAGCCACATTTATCCCAGGTGCTAAACAAGCAAAGGTTTACATGAGTTTAATACTTTTCTTGAATTATTAATATAAAACATTTTTTATTTTGTATAAGCCCATTGAAAATATTAACGAGAAATGCAAACCCTTACAAAAATGTACCATACTTTCTGAAAAAATACAATATTACTTCATATATTTATTGTACACTGTGAAAATGTTGTATTAAACACTGATGAAATATAATATTATTAATAATAATAATGAAAGGTTCTTATTCAGTGCTTTGTGGATCCCTTATTTATTTGTTTTTAAAGTTATAGTACATTTTTATATAACTTCAATTCAATGATACATAAGAATAAAACTAACAATTTTTATATTTAGTAATAATAATACATATTATATTCATTGTACGTTTAGTATTATCAACTTCTAAAAACATTTATTAATTAACAAACTTAAAAGAAATTCTGCATTAAATTACTATTTACATGTTTTTCTTTGTCTTTTCTTTGTAGAAATTATTAAAATGTATAATATTGTAGGATAAGACAACAATGAAATAGTATATAATAATACCAAAATATCAAATTACTGTTTATTGTGAACTGTGGCACTTTAGTATTAACCAACCAATCAATTATCACAATGTTTTTACATTTTTATGTGAAAATTATGATACATTTTAGTAAAGTAAAACCACAATCAAATGGCATTTACAAAAAATACTACATTATTATGTTTAATTGCAAACTGTGGCAGTTTAGTGTTAGTATATACGGTGATTAAAGCCTCCTCAACAGTGTGATGTAGATCCCATTTTAAATTAATATTTATATTTATTTTTTATTTTATTTGTGTTGGTATGGTAAATATTTTTGAGGGTAAATCCACAAATAGCTATTTAGTATTAAATAATAACAATATTATTATTAAATTTGAATTAAGTGAGATTATACTTCACTTAGCAGAAGGAAATGTATTCAAATATTAAAAATAGATATTGTGTACAAGTTGAATTGTGGTCTACATTTGGGTAAATTTGACTCTGCAGTGAGTTTTAGAAAAAAAACATAATAAAAGTGTCCAAATGCGTGTGCTCCCCTCAGTTAAACATCCAGACTGTCACGTGTTTCCATCAGTATCCCAGCGGATGCTTCGGCACGAACAACACGGTTCCTCTTACTCTTGTTCTTTTGAGTTGTTTGCGTGTAACAGTCTATTTCAGGAGCGGATCAGTTGAAGCGTTGAGCAGCGTGAGTTCATGGTGATTCCTGAGAGCAGCACCCTGTGAGCTAGACCCAGATTAACTTATCACCCAGCTAAATAGGCTGTCAGAGGGAGATGGCAGGGTTTGGCAGTGCAAATTCAAATGCATGTATATTTCCCTGGTGGCTCGCCGCAGACTATGGCGGCGCAGTCAGCGGGTGACAAGCCAAAAATGCATTAACACAGTTAAAAATATATCAGGACTGAGAATCTCATGTTTTAATAACATTTGAAAGGACAAATGATACAAGCGGCTTCCACAAATGTGTCCTTATTATGATCGTACTATCTTAGAGGAAGTATGAAAGAGGCAGTAAACCTCGGCAGATAGGACGTCAGAAGGGTCGTGTGTGGAGCCGTTATTGTGCCAGGTTGTGCCTCTAACAATTAGCAATTATCTGTCAGTGCCACGGCGAGGTCCCGCGGGGGCCGACAGCCTAACTGCAACTTAGAGAGGCAATGTTCCGATAGCCTGGTCTGCCAAATTCACTTCATCTCAAAAACAAAGAGATTAAAAACATCTCGCAGACATGATGCACCCTTCACTGCTGTAACTTTAGGAGACGCTCAGAAGGGTGGCCCTCTAATGAAGCGTCGGTGCCATTATGGTATGTGAACACATCAAGGCTGCGCTGTCAAATGCGGCCATGCTTATGTAGCTCCTTCAATCAAAACACTTGTTTCGTTGCTTCTGAATGTTCGAGAGTGACTGTGTCTTAATTGCTTTGTTGTTGTCCTTTACTTTCACTTTGCATTACTAATTAATGTCAACTTTTTGACATGCAAGGAAGAAGAAAAAAATTGACTTGCAACAATTCTAGCATGCAGTTCTTCACAACCTGCAGTTAATGAAACACTGTTAAAGTATGTTATGAATAAATAAAATAAAGTGATGCAATATTTTTATCTAACCGAACACATGGAGGATTTAAAACATAAATTACTCTAATCACCTCAAATTTCAATCCCAGCATGCAGTTCATAACCTTTAGTTAATGAAACACTGCATGTACTGTAGACTTAGAGGAACTGTAAATAAATGCATACATACAAACATACATAAATTCATGATGGGAAAATAGTTTTTTTGTTGTAATATTTAACCTTTTTTGAGAAAATTATGGTGAATTTTATATATTATATATTTTTTTGTAAGAGTAAAACCACAATTAAATGGTATTTACAAAACAATACTGCATTACTATTTATTGTGAACTCTGGAAGTGTATTATTAGCCACTGATGAAATGCGTGAATGAATGAATGAATGAATGAATATTTAGAGATCAAATAAAAAGCTGAAAAATAAGTAAATAAATCAATAAAACCCTATATAATGTAGTATGTTCACAGAAAACATATGGAAGATTTTTGTATGTTTTTACACAAATCACCGCAAACCTTTCAGTCCTAGCAATGCCGTTTTATGCCAGCTTTAGTTCATGAAAAACTGAGTGTATTGTATGTTAAATACATACAGTAACTCTCGGCAAAATAAATCAGCGTGAATAAACAAACAAATAAATAATACAACCGTAATATTTTCACAAATTACCTCAAACCTTTTTCGAATCTGTATGTGAATGAAATGTCTTTCCTTTATGACTTTAGTATATGTATATTCCTATCATTACTATAACATTTTTGTGTTCCTGTGGCTCAGTGGTAGAGCATTGCATTAGCAGCGCAAAGGTTGTGGGTTCAATTCCCAGGAACACACATACTGACAAAAACATGTATAACCTGAATGCACTGTAAGTCGCTTTGGATAAAAGCGTCTGCTAAATACATAAATGTAAACTTGAATTGTCAAACTAATCAATTCTTTTAGAAGCATTAAGCAGAGTCAAATGTACTAGTTTAGATTGATTTATTTGAGGATGCTATATTAACTCTTCAATTTCTCAATGGGTATTTAATGAAAAAAAAAAAGCAAAATAATTTTGAATGACATGAGGGTAAGTAAATTGCTAAATCTGAATATGAATAAGATTTATTTTATTCGTAATATGACTATAAAATGAATTTAGAAGCATTTAGAGGAAATATTGAATGAATTTGACTGAATAATGATGCCAAACCTATAATATAACTTTAGACGTGTTCAAAAGAGTAGAATTTTTAATGTCTATTTTGTAATTTGATTTGACACTGAATGGAAAACGGCTTCAGTAAGACTCTTCAACATGTCCCCTTCTGTCTCTTATAGAAAAGAAATAACAAAAGTGTTTGAATGACATGAGTAAATAATGACTGTTTTTATTTTTGTATGAATTACTCCTCTTTAGATATCCTAATCTGACCCGTGTCGCACCTAAAACGGCATGTCCCTATGTCACGACTTTGTCTGGTGGCTCTTCAGACATGAGAGATGTAGTTTTGAGAAGCAAACGACATTGCTTTCAATGATTTATCTTTAAACTGTCACACAGCTGTGTAAAAGAAAAAGAAAAGAGAGAGAAAGATAGCTGGGCCAATTCTCCTCCCTGTGGCATCGATGTCAAAAGTGACACTGTGAAAGCTCAGCCCATGATGTGCCTATAAAACAGATCTGTCATCTATTAATCATTCATAAACAGGAGAATGCAGACGAGTCAGACGGCATCAGCGGGGGGAGGGGGAAGAGCGAGCGAGCTGCAGGCGTGCATGTGGGGTACGGCTTTGATGCTCAAATGAACACGTCAGAGAGAGAGAGAGCGAGAGACCCTCAGTGGGAGTCTTAAACTGTAGGTTGTTTTGCACGCCCTTACACCTTGACCAGATAATTACCGTTACCTTTAACCAAGACTTCTTGCTTTTAAAGCAGAAACTGATGGAAGGGGTTATTACCCTGCAGGTGTGATATTGCTTCTGTTGACCTAGTTCGTTTATGTAGTTAAATTCAACTGGCTTCTTCTTGTGTCTCTTTTTCCTGAGCTTTTTTGTGTATTTTTTTAAGGGTCATGTTTTTTCTTCTTTAAAGAAATTAATACTTTTATTCAGCAAGGATGCATTAAACTGATCAGAAGTGCCAGTAAAGAGATTTAAAATGTTACAAAAGACTTCTATTTCAAATAAATGCTGTTATTTTGAACTGTCATCAGAGAATCCTGAAAAAAATTTAACATTTTCCATAAAAAAATATTAAGCAGCAACTTAATCAATGAACTGACCATTCGTAAAGAGCTTGATTGACAGGCGTTCTGACCAATCATAACGCCGAATCTGCCATCTTGCAAACAAATCAAATAGGAGAGTAAACTTCAAACGTCAACAAATCAAATCAATTCAACAATTCAAACTTCGGTGTGAAAACTTCAGTTTGAATGAATCATTTGAGTGAGTGATTCAATGACTCGCTCATACATGTTTTGTTTTTGTATGAACCAATGTGTTTGAATGAATCGTTTGAGTGAGTGATTCAATGACTCGCTCATACATGTTTTATTCCTGTATGAACCAATGTGTTTGAATGAATCGTTTGAGTGAGTGATTCAATGACTCACTCATACATGTTTTCTTCGAACCAGTGTGTTTGAATGAATCGTTTGAGTGAATGATTCAATGACTCGCTCATACATGTTTTGTTTTTGTATGAACCAATGTGTTTGAATGAATCGTTTGAGTGAGTGATTCAATGACTCGCTCATACATGTTTTATTCCTGTATGAACCAATGTGTTTGAATGAATCGTTTGAGTGAATGATTCAATGACTCGCTCATACATGTTTTATTCCTGTATGAACCAGTGTGTTTGAATGAATCGTTTGAGTGAGTGATTCAATGACTCGCTCATACATGTTTTATTCCTGTATGAACCAATGTGTTTAAATGAATCGTTTGAGTGAGTGATTCAATGACTCGCTCATACATGTTTTCTTCCTGTATGAACCAGTGTGTTTGAATGAATCGTTTGAGTGAGTGATTCAATGACTCGCTCATACATGTTTTCTTCCTGTATGAACCAATGTGTTTGAATGAATCGTTTGAGTGAGTGATTCAATGACTCGCTCATACATGTTTTATTCCTGTATGAACCAATGTGTTTGAATGAATCGTTTGAGTGAGTGATTCAATGACTCGCTCATACATGTTTTCTTCCTGTATGAACCAGTGTGTTTGAATGAATCGGTAATTGAATGACTCAATAAATCATTTATAAAGACGCCACCTACTGGCTTAACGAACATTTATAAATAAATACACGTTTTTATTTATTTAATTTACATTTATTATTATTATTCTCACATTTATTTTCATATTACAATTGTGGCATTCTTATACATCATCCTTTGCACATGTGGAGTGTGTGAAGTGTATGTCTGTTTCCAGTTATTTTTAGCTGTACAAAACAGCTCCATATGCTCTGTGATATTGCAAACAGGTATTTCGTATTATAATATAATGTATTGCCGTAATTATAAACACACTGGTTTATAGCACAAATAGTTTGACCATTTATTGCACTTTGTTATTTTTCTAGTTCTTTACTTCTAGCTGCTAATTGGAAGTGTCACACAATAACAGGAAAAAAACGTACTTCTGAATAGCAGAATAAAGTGGATAGATGAGGTTTGAGCTTGCCTTTTACTTAGGAAAAGTCTCATTACGTTTCTAATTAGACTTTGATATAAAATTATAGCGTTTTTTATTGATTTCATTCATTTTAATGCATGCCTCTCCGTACTAATCCAAAAGTTTCAGCCAGACCTTTTGCACGATACTTTTGAGATCTACCTGTCACTCATGACCTAGATCGGCAGTTTGCAAGGACTTAAAATAAAGCTTAAATAATAACTTGAAGCGCTGACGTCCAGGGCCGTCTCAGTCTTCCAGCGCACCGGCGACGGCCTCCCAAATTACATTATGCATGGCAGCGGAAAGTTAATTTCCACCTCATTCCCATCAACCTGTCAAAGGCCTGACAATTAAAAGCGGCTCGGCTTTAAACATTAATGAGACACGCCAATGACAATGTGCTAGAGGGGGAACCCAAAAGAACAGAGTCTCAGGCCCAGACGCCACCGCGAATCGGAGGCCCGCTTGTCATTTGTACCCAGATATCAATGCTAATCATATCGTGGCATATTTTTAATACACAGAAGTAGTATGTATAATTTACAGTTTCTTATGCCCTCAGAATGAATATTTGATGTTGCTACCTCTTTTTTTCCCCAGAAATCTCTGAATTCATTGTCTGGGGGTGTAACTCAGGTGTCTTTGAGTGTGTTTGTGCTTCCTTTGTCAAGCTGCCTTTGAAGAGAGTTTGTAGAGTTGGCAAAACTTTCCTGACAGAAGCCAAGACCAGACAATGTTGTGAATGTGTTTTCATCCCGTGTGTAAGGAAAAGGCCTTTTCACAGCATCTGTGCCGATGTAGCTAGATGAGTACAGCGCTGAACACACTTCAAAGAGTCTGTTCTGAGGCGCTTCGACTCTGACCTGGCGTCAGCTGATGCGCTAATGGGATATATGGAGATTTCCATCACAGGAGGTGTGCGGCATAGACTGTTTCAAATCTCATTTTAAAACAAACACATGCACCAATGCATCTCTGCCATTACGGTGAACTTTTTACTTGATTTGTGACTTCTATACTAATTGATACTTTTTTTTTTTTTTTTCCCCAATACAAAAAAAATCAATCTTTAATAGTTTTAATTAACAATAACAACACTGGCTACTGTGGTTTTCTACATCATTCCTAGGGGGACCACATGTCTCCACAAGTATAAGTAATACCATTGTTTTTGACCTTGTGGGGATTTTTTTGGTCACCATTAAGAAACATGCTTATAAAGTTATACATAGTGGAGATTTTTGAAGATCTAGAAATGCAGAAAGTTTTGTGTGAGAGGTAGGTTTAGGGTAAGGTGATAGAAAACAGAGTTTGCACAGTATAAAAAGCATAACGTATATGGAATATCCCCATGAAACATGGAAATGTGTGTGTGTGTGTGTGTGTGTGTGTGTGTGTGTGTGTGTGTGTGTGTGTGTGTGTGTGTGTGGTCTGGTGCTTCTGGATAAATGGCAGCTGTGTTGTCAGGCTGTGAGGATGGAGGCAGAGCAGAAAACTTGATCTGGCCTGGTAAATGGAGGTTGATTGAAGAGGTGCTTCACTGCCTGCCTGACTGATGGACTTCAGGCCTGGACGCCCTGTCTTTCTCTTTCTCTTTCTCTCTCTCTCTCTCAGCTGCACGAGAGAGGGTCTTTGTCAAGGCTTTGCCAGTCAAACTGATTGAGCTCTTGACCTCTGTCCTCCATGAGCACTGCAGTCTGTCTGTCAGAGCTTTATACTGACCAGAGATTCACAAAAACAGCCAAATCCTGGTTAAATTACAGCCTTCCCTGACATGAAGCATTCTGTAGAATTCACTAGTACTGATTAACATACTAAACCTCTGAACATCTTGTATATTGATGTTGATCTGTATTAGCAAACATTTGTTTAATACAATTAAAGTAACACAAGAAAGATGGTGATGCATTATTGTGATCAAAAACAGCTGTTGAAATTGAATTTAATACATTTTCATAATGTAAAACGTATAGGGTGTATTTAAAAAATAAATGTCTGAGTTATGTTTCAGTCAAAAATCATAATAAGTTGATTAATTTGAATAATACTAATAATAATAACTGCAGTAATACAGTAAATACAAATATTTTACAATTCAAATAATATATAAAATTATAATGTTTTCATTTATAATAACTTTATAATGTATATTTAATTATAATATTAAAAACTATATGTTTTTGTTTTACAATTGTAGTATATTACTGATAAATGGGAATAAATGTGTTTAATTATGGCAAAAATATTAATTTAAAGTTTCATTTTCATTATGCAAAATGTGATTTCTTCAAATTTTGAGGGCTGAAATATCATTTCCCTTATCTATTTAATATTATATTACATAAAATGTCTTGCTCATTGATATTTGAGTGGAGGGCCAGCAGGATTTATAATTGCTTTTAATGAGCGTTATCTTGAAACAATCTGAAACATCTCAGATTGATGTGTTTTAGTTTTTTCATCAGCGGCGATTCTGCTGAGCTCTCGGTGTTACTGAGGTCGGTCAGTAATATCAGAGTGTTGAGAGGTCAATTAAAATAGATGGCAAGAGTGTGACCAGGTTAAAAATTGCCCTGCCCTTATGGAAGTAAAGGCGACAAGGCCATAAAATCCAATAACAGCACCCCGCCCACACACACACACACACACACACACACACACACACACACACACACACACACACACACACACACACACACACACACACACACACACACACACACACACACACACACACACACACACACACACACACACACACACACACACACACGGCTCTCCTTGTGTTCCACATGGTAAAGTCTGATTGTTTACCTCTGTTAGTTTGGCTGACGGCTGGCCTTGCTTATGGCTAAGGGCCAGTGACAGCAAGACTGCAGGCCTGTCCACACACACACACACACACACACACACACACACACACACACACACACAATCCCTGTCATTCAAGAGAGACATGCTGCATAGAGTTGTAATTCTTCAAGCCTCAGCTATACACAATGCGTGCAAGAAGAAAACACAAAAAGAATTGAAGTAGAATCAGTCTGAACTATGTATTGTTGTTTGTTTTTTTTACTCTAATCAATCTGTTTTTAAACAGGGCTGTGCAAAATTCAAAATGTAAGAAATGGCTCTTTCATTCATCAGTGTGAATTTGAATTGAATTTTGGCACAACTAACAGCTAGGAAGTTAATTGAGATTTGACTTGGAATTACAGGAAGTTTACAGGAATTTCAACAGGATTATATAAATCTGGGAAATTCTTCCAACCTGGTCCATAAATATATTAAATATATACATTATCATTCAAAAGTCCGGGGTTGAAAGACGTCTCGTTTGCTTACTAAAACCACATTTATTTGATAAAGTAATTTTGTGAAATATTATTACAATTAAAAATAACTGTTTTCTATTTCAATGTATTTTAAAATGTAATTTATTCCTGTCATGCGCAGCTGAATTTTCAGCATCCAGTCTTCTGTGTCACATGATCTTCAGAAATCATTCTAATATGCTGATTTGCTGCTAAAGAAACATTTCTGATTTTTAGAAATGCATAAAATAGTTGTGCTGCTTAATTTTTTTTTGTGAAAGCTGACATTTTTTTCAGGGTAGTTTGCTGAATAGAACGTTCAAAAGAACAACTTTTATTTGAAATATAAACCTTTTGTAACATTATGAATATAGATGTTAAGTGTATGTTCTGCTCTACACATGCTCTGAACGTGTAGAGCAGAACCGTATCTGATCTTCAGCATTAACTTTCAGTTCTGACAATAAATAAAGCAATCCAGAGCGTCCAGAACAGAACTGTATCTGATACACCAATCCAGATGACATCAAACTCTCCCTGAAGGCAACACACACAAAACAGCGCTTCACATCATCAGCAAACAAGAGCAAGGTGTCTGAAAGACAGTCCCGTGTTGGTTTTGGTAGCTATGCAGTGGAAATCCAGTCCAGGCTGAAACCGTTTCATCCCACCGGACTGAACCGTTGCATCCATCTTCATCGGCACAGAGTCCAATCAGAAATGCAGACATGAGCACGTCTTTGCTAGAAAGCCTCATGGAAATTTTCACACCGTCAATGTCAAGAGGTTTCACCGAGGAGTGCAGAAAACTCTTTTTCTTAGTGTTACCAACCTAAGTGCTCTCAGAGATTCCAATAGAGTCTGTCACGGCGGATCCGGCCCTCCCAACCCAAGATAGAACGCCTCATAAAAGAGAGCGGAAGCGAGCCCGTTTGTGTCTATTAGAGAGAAAAGTCCAGCAAGCCAGCCATTGCTTGTCACCGTGGAGATTCCCGCTGGATTGCACTCTCTCCACCTGCGGCTAGCGCGTTATTATTTCATCCCTTTCTGTGAACCCAGAGCTCTTTCGAAGAAGAGAAATGTATGTTTGCTCTTCACTTTACAGCTAAATTAGGCCGTGGACTGTGAGTGTGGAGGATCCTGGAACCACGGACAAACCGCTGTTATCTGGATCCACATTCCCTCTTTCAACAACTAGTAGACCTAAAAGTACTGACAAGCACTATTCTATATACTGCAGTTCTTATAACTGGTGCTCTTTTACAGTTGTATCACACGCAACATTGTTTCAGTCAGTGATGTGAGTTTGATGAGTTTTATCTGTCCAACCAGCCTGAAAACAGTAGTTTTACAATTCTATTTGATGCAGAAATTGCATGGAAAATCATTTTTATACAGTGTTTACCTTTCTTGCAGATTTTTGATGCAGTTTCAGACATGGAGTCAGGTTATTATAGTTC
Source organism: Gymnocypris eckloni scoliostomus (assembly GCA_027564155.1). Lineage (NCBI taxonomy): Eukaryota > Metazoa > Chordata > Actinopteri > Cypriniformes > Cyprinidae > Gymnocypris > Gymnocypris eckloni. The sequence goes on along the minus strand of CM050430.1, from coordinate 25,732,904 downwards.
AAAACTAAGATCATAAAAGTATAATAATAATAATAATAATAATAATAATAATAAACATTAACCAATAGAAAAAAACATAACAACTTTTTTCCAAGTGAACATCTCTATTTCATTTAGTTTAACTTAATTAACTAAATTAACTAAAACTAAAAGGGAATTAAAAAATATTAAAAACTGCATTACGAAATAATATAGTAATATAATAAGACAAAAACACAACAAAATGACTAAAATTGAAACTAAAATTAAAATGAAAACAAAATATTAAAATAAAAGCTAATTCAAATGTATTAAATTATTTTGTTTAAATTTTTTTCTCAAAATATGTTTTTTATAAGAGCCATTTATTCTTATTAATTAATCATAAATATGAATAATATTAATGCCATTATTATTATTATTATTATTCACAATGGATATTGGGTTTTAGTAGTCCAACTATTTGTTTTCAAAAATATAAAAACAATTATTTATAATTTATTACAATTATAATCTTCATATTGTTTGACAAAATGAACAAACAAAATGTTGGTGTCTCATGGCACATTATCTTATTGGCATGCAATATATATATATATATATATAAATAAAAGAGCAGTATTTGATAATGTATGAAATATTCTTCAGTGACCTATAACATCATGTATATCAGTTGACTGGCTGATCTGATTCACGGCTGACAGCGGGCCTGCCGCCTGTGTAACACAGTCATATCATCTGCAGATGAGTGACCCCCAAAACTGCACATTTCCATGGATGAACAGCCCGAGCAGCTGCAGAAGAAAGATGGAGACGGAGCTGATAAAGAGAGATGAAGAAATAGAAATGAAAGGCAAACACCATTCAGAAGTGATGGCAGAGATCCATCAGGCTGCCGGCGCTCGCAGTAACGGATAAAGAAGGGAAAAACCCTCTCCAACTCAGATTCATATTGATGACTGAGGATCCTCGGTGGCCTAAAGAACAAGCGGGCGGGAATGAGGTGTATTTTCCAGCTCGAGTTCCAGGGCATGTTCCTATTAGTGGGCAGCACTCCTGAAGGAAACGGCATGAGTCTGCATGGATAGATGGCCTGTCACCCAGCCACACAATTATTCCTCTCCTGTCCTACAATGAGCCGTAATGACCCGGGAGGTGAGAGAGGGACAGAGAGAGAGAGACCGGCTATTAATCTAACATATCCTAGCTCACCTACTGATATTTCATTTTACAAATCACTACTATAAAACATGGCCTGCGTCTTTGTGCTCCGTGATCTAATGACAGCAGACTGGAAAGTTTGGCAAAGCTCATAAATGACATCAATAGATACACATTTAGTGGGACATTTACACACCGTTCACTCCGGTGTTACACTATCATACATTTGTATTGGCCACGATTCTGACAGTAGATATCTGCCGTTTTAAAGTTTGTGTGCTGTTTTTTGATAGTTTAGTAAAGAAGGATGCAATCCCATGTGAAGTTCCAGTCGTGTCTGATAACTGAATATTCTGGAGTTTGTTTTTGGATGAGCTGGGATAATATTTCTTGAAACCCTCCCAAACATGTGGTGATGTAGATGCTGTTTGGTCATTTCTTTTAAAGGTTTTCTGACCCCGAGACTCAACTATTTTCTGCAATTCTCCAGCTGTGGTCCTTGGAGTGTCTTTAGACACTCACTGCTCTAGCTCTTTTCTTAAAGCCACGTCACTAATTTGTGAAGCTCAATTATCTTTTGCTGCACATCAGAAATATATTCTTTGGTTTTTCTCTTTGTGATGGATGATTAAGGGAATTTGGGCTTTGTTTTCCCTCCTATTTATATGTCTGGGAAACAGGAAGCCATGGCTGGAAAACTTCATGTTCATAATCACCCTGGAGTGCTCAAAATTGTAAATATGAATGGGAATATACTTTATATATATATATATATATATATTATAATAGTGGTTTAAAATGGACTTTGGTGTATATATGATACGCACATGTTTGGCGTGCATATAATACGCAGTTTTCGCCAAAAAAGTTGAAAAGTTGTTCTAAAAATGTATTTTTTAAATGTTTTTTTATTAATATAACATTTTTAGTTTTCTTATATTTTATTTTGTTTCAGTTAATGCTTATTTTATTTAAAGTAACACACTTTTATGGTTTTAGTTTCAGTATGCTACACTTGAAAAATATTTGTTAAAGTTAAACAATAAATAATACAGATTATTTGAGTATTTTTAAAAGAAAAGTTTATTTAAATTTTTCCACTTCAAAATATCATGTTTACTTCAATGTGTTTGTGAAATTTACTAGCAATTTGAGCTGAATTCTTGAGTTGAACCGTTTCTAAATCCATTATTTCAGTGTATAATATCCCTGAAAAAAAAAAAAAAAATTAATAAAAAAATAAAATAACATTTGAATTAATAAAAAATAAAACGGATTATAAAATTAATACAAAATTATTTTTTAAATTTAAAATAAAAACATAATATTAAATAATGTAACTAATGGCCACCTGCATATAATCGCACACGTTACCTAAATGCCTTTGCATGTCAACACGGTAATGAGTGTTTAACATCCTCTGTCCTGACCAGCAGCTGAAACTGTCCCAGTGCGCTGCTGTCTTCTGATCCATTAGAATCTGGCTGCCCATTCACCCCAAATCCATTATCATTAGTGTGTGTGTGTGTGTGTGTGTGTGTGAGCTGCCCTGGCCCGGGCGTTTGGCTGCGGTGGTCTTATGCACAAGGGTCTTCGCTCCACTGCAGTCACCGATGAGCAACACCTGCTCCAGGCTCACTGAGACACCTCGCCGCATCTCATGCAACACTTGTTCTGTCAGAATGCGACGCAGACTGCAGCCCTGCCAGACGCCCTGCGCTCTGAGCTAGACTTTCTCACACACACACACACAAATGTCTGCGTCCGTCCGTCCACCCCTTCCCTGGAGGTCCCCGGGGCCCCTGAGGCCCGCAGCGGCGGGGACAGAAAGTGAAGTGGACAGAGGAGAGGCCCTTTGGAGGATCCAGTCAAGCGTGGCCATGAAGACCCTGGCTGTCCGATGTCACTCTCTCTATGATATCCTTCAGTGCGTCTGAGCCCATCGCCGATACCTGCATTATAAATGAGAGGCTTTTATTTCCATCACAGACAGTCCCGCTGCAAGCGTCCAGACAACAGACAATATTCTTCTCTTTCTTAGCCTGAAAGCCCGACACGAGTCACGAGTGGGGTCAGACTGAACAGATGTTAATTATGAAATACTGAAGTGCAGTTGTGAACTTATGAAGTATGGATGGATTGTGGTTGTGTTGATCTCAAAGATCTATCGACATTTTCAAAATTGCAGGGGAACAATAATAAATTAAAGAATTGTCCTTGTTAAATGATTAATTACAGTGCTTTTCAGGAGTTTTGACATAAATACTTATTTTTTATCATTAAAATCCAATAGCCATTTATTTTTATCATTAAAAATGAAAAATAAATAATTAGCATTCTCTGTTATATATTTACAGTATTGGAAACAGAAAATATTAATATTTATGTCAGTTTGATATTATTTTTTTATTATTAGACTTTTGTCCCCAACTTCACACTGTAATTATAGATATGCAGTACTTGTGGCAACTAACCCTCTTCTCCTCTATAATAAAAAATGTCTCTGTTAATTGCAGTAAAAAAACTAATGTAATTGCAATTTTGACTAATATATATATATATATATATATATATATATATATTGTAATTGTAGATATTCAGCCCTTGTGACAACAAGCCTCTCCTGTAATGAAACATTTCTTTGTTATAGATTTACAGTTTTGGGAAAGATAAAGTATAATTTCTAGACAAAGAATCATATCATATTCTACATGTTGTTAATGCGTGTACAAATAATTACATTACGTGAAAAATAAGTTGAAATGCCTGAAGGTGCTGAAAGTAATACTAAATCAGCCAATTATAATAACTGGAATGAAGGTCTTAAAGGATTTTTGGCCTGACCTTTATAGGATTTATTGGCTGGGATTTGCCTAGAGGGAGATGGAGGAGAACCTCGGCCAACTCCTCAAAAGTGGTTTGTTAAAAATACCAGCGACGCATTAAAAGCACTTGTTATGTACCTTTTGCCATTTGCTGATAATTTAAGTGAAGATAAAGTGGCGTCCTCCAAAGCAGAGTGGAAAACGCGCCTGTTTATCTGCGCGGAACAATGGCGAGGCCCGATCTGGCCGCCGTACAGTGGCACATTTCCTAATTAGGTTATATCGCCTGCGGTCACATTTTTCGTGAGTTCTTTCGGTGTTCAGCGGAAGACCAATTAGCACTCGTAGCCTCATGAACATGGTATAATGAGAACCCTCAACCCTGGCGGAAAGCAAATACCACGACTCTGCAATAAGGAGCTTATTTCTCCTCTTCTTTCTGCTCAAGCCAGCTGGCTCTGAAACGCCGCAAAACTGGAGGACGAGGAAGAGTGGAACAAGACAAAACAGGCTTTAGCGGGACAAGCTGTCCATGTCCCAGCATATCTGCGTGTGCCATAAGATGTCCGGTCGCCAAACAACAACTGCTGACACTGGAACTGACGACAGGGGGAGGGTTCAAACGGAACGGGTCGGGCTTTTCTCTTCCAGATTTAACATGAATAAGCTTGAATTTAGGGGATTACTGAGGATGGCGACTTGATTTGTTTCTTTCTTTCTTTGGGTGCTAACAGAGTCTGGCCGTGCCAGCAGCGTGTTCGGGGAGCCGCTCTGTCCCTCTTATCACACGCTCAATGTGCGGCCTGTTAGTTACGCTGTTTTATTGAAGATTTCCCCAAATCACTGCTGGTTCTTCCTCGTTCGTCTGCAGCTGTCTGTCAGCCAGGAAACAGACTTGAAATGAGGATTTCCAGTGCTGCAAGATTAGGAAAATTCCCTTGGTTTGGGGACCTTTTGAGTGCTATTTAAATGAATGATGAAAGTGTCCCAATTATAAAAAGTGAAATGTTAGAAGAAAGAGAAAATTGTTTTGTGCAATGCACAATAAGATCAGTATTAGACTTACAATATTATATCGATTTTTTTTACATTATATAGTTAATGTCATTGTATTATTGAATTAGACTTAAATTAAATTACACAGCTATATTTTACATAATTTAAATAATATTTCACAATTGAAATATTTGATTTAAATTAATTAATTCAAATTCCCAATTATGAAGGCTGCAATATTAGCATAAAGAAAAAAAATATTGTGCAATGTGTATGTAATATAATATAAATAATATAATATGTTTAATTAATAAATGTTTGCTAATAATTAATACAATCATGATGAAATTACCCAATTATGTAGGCTGCAATATTAGCATAAAGAAAAAAAAAAATGTCCAATGTGTATATAGTATTATATAATAAATGTTGTATTACATTATATTATTTGTAATATTATATTAAATTAGGTTTTATTTTTATATATATATAAAGTTGCAATCTAGAATTAGATTGAAAGCAGTTTTGTTTGAAGTTCATGCAAAACTTACTTTCACGATGCTAGATTGTTGTTAGAGGTTGTTAAAATATTGCATTACATTGCACTGATGTAAGTCATTCATACAAACCCCTAAACCCTAAGTATGAGTGATGCCTGCCTTAGCCTGAATATAATGTATTTTTATGAATCAAATATTACATAATCAATGTATAATTGATTTTAAAAATGGTTTAGTAGAACATCTCTGAGGACAAATGGTTAAGCTAATGTCTTCTTGATCATTACCTTTTCTGATCAGAGATATGATGACTGCCTCCCTCCCTTCAGACCAACATTAAAGTGAAGGTGGCCTGGGGATCTCTCTCTCTCTCTCTCACTCACTCACTCACTCACTCACTCACTCACTCACTCACTCACTCACTCACTCACTCACTCACTCACTCACTCACCACCCACTCACCACTCTATCTCACTCTCACTCTCTCTCTCTCTCTCTCTATCTCACTCTCTCTCTCTCTATCTCACTCTCACTCTCTCTGTGTGTCTCTATGTCTCTCTCTCTCTCTCTCTCTCTCTCTCTCTCTCTGTGTGTCTCATGTCTCTCTCTCTCTCTCTCTGTCTCTCTATCTCTCTCTTCTCTCTCTCTCTCTCTCTCTCTGTGTGTCTCTATGTCTCTCTCTCTCTCTCTCTCTCTATCTCTCTCTCTCTCTCTCTCTCTCTCTCTCTGTGTGTCTCTCTCTCTCTCTCTCTCTCTCTCTCTCTCTCTCTCTCTCTCTCTCTCTCTCTCTCTCTCTCTGTGTCTCTCTCTCTCTCTCTCTCTCTCTCTCTCTCTCTCTCTCTCTCTCTCTCTCTCTCTCTCTCTGTGTCTCTATGTCTCTCTCTCTCTCTCTCTCTCTCTCTCTCTGTCTGTGTCTCTCTCTCTCTCTCTCTCTCTCTCTCTCTCTCTCTCTCTCTCTCTCTCTCTCTCTCTCTCTCTCTCTCTCTCTCTCTCTCTCTCTCTCTCTCTCTCTCTCTCTCTCTCTCTCTCCTCCTCTCTCTCTCTCTCTCTCTCTCTCTCTCTCTCTCTCTCTCTCTCTCTCTCTCTCTCTCTCCCTATGAGCAGCCAATAAGATCAGGAGGAACAACAGCCACCGCTGCAACAACAGTGGTGACAGTTCAGCCTCAGGATAACAAGACTTTATAACCTCATGAAGAGACTGTCTGATCGTCCAGCCAGATCTTTATGATTCAGACAGAAGGAAAGAAGCCCGAGAAGAGAGGAAGGGTTCCTCGGAGAGATGCTGAGGTTATAAATGTTTGTCTCGTCCCACCTACACACCTGCTGCTCGAGTCCCTCCTCACATGAACACAAAGCAAACGTCCTGCAGAGAACAAAAAGAACAATTCAGGATAGAAACCTTTGGAGACGATGGCTCAGTTAGTGCGCTGATGCATACAAATAATCTTCTGTATAATTGAACCGATCATTGAATCGGCCCAACTTATGAACAGATCATTTTTGCAGGTTTTGTAAACTGAATCAAAAGATTGATTGAAAACATCATAGTTTTATGTGACATCACTCACATAAAACTATAATATGACTTTCTTTTTTTAGATTCAAATACATATTAAACTTCATAAAACATGTATTTAAAATAAGCATTAAATAAGCAAGAGGTTAATTTGAATTAATATATAATAATACAAATCAATGTAATAATACAAAATATTAATTATAATAATATATATACAAATTATTATTATTATCATGTAAATTACTACACATTTATTTTGAATAAAAATGTGAAATATATATATATATATTTTTTTCATATATTATTGTTTCTATTTATTAAAATTATTGAAATGATCAACCTTGAACCTGGTGGTCCACTTTTATAAATTTCACAAGGTCGCACAGGCTCTGGTGTGTTTATATATTCTTTAAAAAACAATATATGGAATTGTGCTAATATTTGGTATGACCTATTACAAGCTAGCATGACCTGAACAAAATATTTACTGTATTTATTACGTGTGCGATACTCAAAATGTGGCTCAACAGTCTGGCTAAAAACACAAGGTTTCCAACGTAATTCAACACCTGTGAACATCTTGAACAGATTATGTACCTGATTTTATCTTTCTGTTTTCAGTCTTGTTTTTGTCCCAGTATATCTGCTTCCTATATTTCCACATCACTGATTACTACAGTAAAGGCCTGTGGGATTCCTCCGCCTGTCAGTTCTGTCAGAGGGGTTTCTCCTTATTACCTTTAATATCAGCCCCCCTTTAACCCTTTTTTAACATGAGCACCTCAATCTGCTTTTAAGGACGCTTGTGCTTTCTACAGGAAGTCTCATAATTCTCCCCAGACTGGCTGCTGGGGCTCTTGGGTTTTAGCGGTAGGGCCGTATGGAGTCTGTTCAGTTCACATCATGAAGCGATCAGGGCACTGAGCCTGAACATGCCTGACAGGTCCATATACAGTACTGCCTCTTTCCCAACGCCGACCCATTCTTTCCCGTTCACGCTTCAGCGTGCGCTGACATCTGATAGATATTTCCTTCTCATTACAGCCGGCCTTCAAACTCAAATGACACGTTTTCAAAACTTCGTTCCAACTAAACATCTTTCACACCTTAATTGGCGCTTCAATGAGCTCGGTCGTCGTTAGCGTAAGTCCGAGGGATATAAAATCAATCTTTGTGATATTTTTTTTCAGTCCGTTGAAATGGTCATTGAGTCGCTGTTGTTCCCTTCAAAACTATATCAGTCAGAATAGCCTAAACTGAAGCGTTGGCGAAAAAAAGCTATTTCTTACCCTGAGGGAAACCCACGGGAGACGCTTCCTATAAATCTAAAGAAACAACATCGATATCAACATCTGGGGCATCTTCTCCTCCCAACGCAGACAACACTCTCTCTCTTACACATATCCACATAAAACACTCGCACGCGCCTCCATACTCACACATGATATGAGCGAATCGCTTCGGATGAAACATTTATGAACCGGACGTATCAAAACATTGCTGTAGAATTGCCTCGTTTTTTATTTTTCTTAGTTTTTTTTCTCTCCCAGCCATCTATATTGGCACAATATTCGCCACATATCAAAATCCATCTGATGTTAAATATGCAACACGAAACCGGAAAATGGGGGTAAAGCGTATAGAAGGGGTCTCGGTGGAATATTGAGTATCACTGAACCTCATTTGAGGTGTACGAGCCGACCCTCGGCCTCCATATCCTTGTCAGCACCCACACATCAAAACTCCCATGCAGGAAAAGCCTGCCGTTAACCTCTCAAGAGTTCTAGATCCTGCTCTTCCTGCTCCTGACCCGGGGCAATGAGCGCCGGTGACCTCTGAACCCCAAATCTGATGGGGAAAAAGGACCCAGAACTCTCCTCTTCCCAGCAGACCGTTGTGTCGCGGTGGAAACCCAGAGGAGAGACGACACTGGTGAGAAAGAGCTGCGGATGGATCACATTTCTCCCTACGATAGACACGCCAATAAATCCAGAGAAAGAGAGAGAGATGGGACTCCATATGGAGGTATTCCGTGAGGCCAGAGATCCATGATGTTGCATGGAGAAATACATGAGAAATTGAGACTCATCCGGGTGAGGTAGATAGGTGGTTAATTTTCTTATTTATATGGAAAGCTTTGCTTCAAAATCTGTTGTTTGGGAGTCTGATCACTGAAACACGCCACTGTAATCGCTTCATGTTTCTTTGAAAGACCGTCGGCCACGGCGAGCCTAAACTGAGATGTTGTTATTGATGTTTTTTGTAGTTACAGTGACACCAAAAACCTCTTGCAGCATTGTTTGTTAAAGTCTAAAGGTTGATATTTCTTTTACGTTTTTGAAAGAAGTCTTTTATGCTCACAAAGGCTGCATTTATTTGATTAAAAATACTATGAAAACAGTAATATTTTTGCTGTTTTAAATAACTGTTTTTGGTTGTAATATATTTTAAAATATAATGTATTGCTGTGATCAAAGCTGAATTTTCAGTATCATTACTCACATGATCCTTCAGAAATCATTCTAATATGCTGATTTGCTGCTCAATAAACATTTCTTAATAATATTAACGTTGAAATTTTTTCCTAAATAAAATAAATCCTACTGTAGATTATTTATTTATATAACATTTTTCATGACAATCCTTATTACAAAAACATCTAATTTGGTTAAAAAAGTAAGTTACTTTGTGAAAAAATTTATGATTTAATTTGTGAAGCGTTTATGCATCGTAGTGTTTGTTGTGTTTGCTGATTAATAATTAAATTGATTAATACTGTAATTGATTAATAAGAAAACATTTAATGAAGTTAAAAACCCTTCTAACTGAAAGTAATGAGCATCTAATGAGTCACCACTGAGAATAATGGAGATTACAAAAATGCACAAAATTAAAATGAGTGATACAGTAATGATAATTCAGAGTGAAATATGCTTGAAACACGAGCATAACAGATCTCTTTATAAAGTCTTCATGGAACCATTCTTAACTTATTTCAGTGTTCTTAATAAACTAGAACAATTGCTTTTCTTTCTTTTGGCTTTGGGGTGAAAGTGATTTCATGAGGTTCACTGACTCACACAAGCATACATAAAGACTCAGCATGTCGACTAGTGATTAAATTTACTCCTTTTTACCAACCATTACACACACACACTCCAGATGAGTAATGGTGAAAACAACAAGGTCATGGAGTGTTCTGTGCAAACAGACGTCTCTTGGAGTACCGTCCCTCCCCCGGTTACCATGGCCCTGTGTGCACGGTGCACCTGGGCAGCTCCATCACCCCCGGTGACCATATGGATGGGTCAAAGGACACACACATACACACACAGATGCACCTGGACACTCACACACACCTCCTCGTGCACAGGCGCAGAGGGAGAGAGAGATTGAGAGAGCGCACCTGTGCTTTAAACAGAACCCCGGAGGTACCTGAACATGAGGAGATTAGACTGAGAAGAGAGAAAGAGAGATTTTAGTTGCACAAGAACATATTTATCAGAGACATTGGGGGAGTATTTCAGTCTTTTCGCAGGAGTGAGGACACGTTTTCCTGAAGTGACCTAGACCTACTTGAAGCAGAACGGATCTGTGCTTCTGTGCCAAGTCTTTCTTTTGAAACCCATCTTTATTCTATTACTATTATTAGTGGTGCTTGCTTTAGCGATAACTGTTGTTATTTCCAGCCCACACAGAATCTGCAGTCTATCATTCATAAAGTTCTACATTCTTCCCCTCATGTTTTTATTAGGCATTTCGGTTCTTTAATTCTGTATTTAAGTAAATACAAGTTAAGTAATTATATCCAGTCAACATATTTTATTGTATATTCTAGAGAATTCTATTTTCTTCTTCCCAGCAAAAAACAACTGCATATTCTTTTTTTGTTGCATAAACCAAATAACTATCTCTATCATTTGTTGCAGACATGAATGATACCTTAAACCATGTGGCTTGTTGAAGACAGGTATCTTATTACACATTCATTCATTTATTTTTATTATTTTTGTTTTAAACATTTTTTTTTTCAAATTTGTTCTGTTATATTTTATTGTATTTTTATTAGATTTACTTTAGGCTTTTTTGGATGTGGGGTGGGGTGATGAGATCACAGCTTATATTTTTTTAATGATATTACATTTTTGCTGTTTATTCAACTTTTTTTATTTATTTTTAATTTAATATTTTGTCTGTACAGGACAATTTTATATAATTTGATTCGATTTTTATTAAACATGGTGGAGTGGGATGGTATGACATATATTTTATATATTTTATTTAATTATTTTGTCTGCGTTGGACATTTTGTATATAATTTGAATGTTTTGAATTTTTATTTGAATTAAATTTAAATCAAATCAACAAATCACACATTGTATGTAAATTTTGACCTAAATGACAACTTATTTGACTAATTTGTTTCCTCTCAGCACTCGGTCAAGTCTCTCCTAATGGTACTTGAGAGGATGATCATAACGATCTCATTAGGAACATATTGTTAATAAGAGTCTCTGTCATTATCTCTTCATCTGCATCTGGGCCTGATCATTTCCACATCTGTTAATGGTGTCATATCGTTGTTTTGTTTGATCGTTATCTCGCCCGTGTGTAGGCCTGCAGTGCACCACTGAGCATGCTAAAATATCTTTCAGGAGTTTTGTTTGATGACTTCAATCTTTAATATGTTTGCACTCTGTACTTTATTGCTCAAGATGCCTTTCTAAAATGGCTCATTCCTCTTACCAACACCTGTTCCACTGCAGTGTATCTGTTTACTGACAAACTACCAATGTGATAATTTACCCGGGCCCGGTCTGCGTTCCCCGTCCGTACACCTACTGCTCGGAGCTGCCGTACAGCAGATGTGTCTGTGTGAAAGAGAGGATGAGAAAAGGACAGAGTGATCTGAGAAACAGTGAGGGGGAAATGCATTTACCACCGTGTGTCTTTCATTCACTCATTTTGGCTTATCATGTAAAACTTAACAAAACTTAATATGTGAAATTATTGGCATCTGTGGTTACATGAAGAACCTGTAACGTGCATGACACCTTTCCTTTGCACAAAAGAAGAATAAGGTTCTTTAGACTATTCAAATGTTCTTCACATTAAGATTAATGTTTTTTTAGGAAACAAAATAGTTCTTGTGTGGCATACTGCGGTGTCCCTTTAAACATTTGTACTCCAACCACCTCTCATCATCAACCCTATTTTACACAATCCAATCAAAATCTGACAGGTAACCTCATGTTTTTATTAGGCTTGTTGACGGTTCTTTTAAAATTTGATATTTGTTAAATAATGCATATGTATTTTTATGTGTGCATTGTTGTTGGAACCGCTATATCAGACCTGTGAGGTCAGTAACTCCGAACACAGAGGCTTTGGCCAAGCGTTCTGCACATTAATTTATGATTTACAGCCATTAACTTTTGCTGATTAAAGTGATTATTTGGAGTTGGGTGCACTCAGGCCCAAATGATGTGTGGCACTGCTCTGTCTTCCTCCAGTGTGTCGACATCATGCCAGCGGCTTTAAAGTTCCATCAGGGATCCCTGCAGAACCTCTGCCAGACCGGCTAATCTGTAATCATTCATGGCTGACTTATACAAACTGCTCGTGCTGGTGCTCATTTCTGGCACTCGACAGCAAGCGGCGGACGCGTTCTCCATCTCCCCGCAGTAAACAAACGGCGCGTGGAAAGGTTACCCACTAGCGTGAGCAGCCAGATCTCCGAAGGAAACGGGGAATTAAGCATGCTGGAGCTTTTCAAGTCCAAAAAGGTGATTTGGGTTTCGAACTGGATGACTTTTTGTTTTACTTGTTTGCATTTTTGACGCTTGGACTGCTCCACAGGAGACTGGCTTTTCTGTCGACCCCTGCGTAAACACAGTGACACGGCCCCCTGAAGTCAAGCCTGCGTTAGTTCTGAGTGCTTTGGATCACCTCAGTTTTATATCTGCCGTAAATGTGGATGCTGTTCTTTTTAGGAGATTTGCAAAATAGGGAGTTTATTTAGAGAAAACTGCAACAGTGATGTATTAAGTGTTCAACCATCTGATGCAAATGACACTTATTTCATTAGTTTGTATGATAAAGTCCTTTAAAGTGTGATATTTAGACAGCGGCTTCATTACCTTCACAAGAACCCCAAATCACCATTTCAATGTATTATAATTTTTTTCAAAAACAAATTTGTGACGTGTTTGTTTACTCTATGATAGACAGGAATACACAATAGTATCAGAGTACAACAGTACTGTGTTTATTTGAAATTAAATCTTTAGCTGGTTAGTTCACCCTCCAAAAGTGAATTTAAATGTACATTTTAAACTGTTTGATTTTAGATTTTTTCACACAGTATTGCTAAAGCATTAACACACACACACACACACACACACACACACACACACCAATTTTTTTTTATTAATTGTTTTTTATCTATTTTTTTAAAGAAAACATCTGAAATTAGCCTATACATAATAGGAAAAAGTCAACCAATATATAATTGGACATTAAGACTACAGATAACTACAGATATTCAAATTATGAATATTCACACTGCTTTTTTTCATGAAAAAGTAAACAAAATTTGCAGATTACACAATTGACACACACTATAAATGCACAATAATGTAGTCAATACTTGATAAGTCTTCAGATTTAAACATAAATTAAAGATCCGTCCCTTCTGCTATATCTCTCAAATCTTGTATGAATTTCTGCATTGTAAAACTGTCTAATATCTCCCGTTGTGTGTGTGTTTTATTTTAGATGAAAATCATATGTGCTCAGAAGACACGAGGGTGAGTAAATAACTCCCACAACTTTCATTTTTGGGTGAACCACCCCTTCAAAGTTTAAACAAGACATCATAATGTTCAAATGTAGGTGAAAATACCTTCACACTGAGGTTTTTCCATAAGGGAATTAACACATTTTATTCACTGAATATTAATATTTTTGTGCATTCATGCAATAATTATACCAACATTCATTAGAATGTAAATACAAATATCACACTGGGAATTTAAAAGTAAGCCTGCAGGTTGTACAAAATATATGCACTGAAAAACTACAAAGTATATCGCAGGCTTAATCTACTAATTATGATTGAAATATAATTATCATTAAAGTTACTTTAAGAATGCTAAAGGTTAAATCAGTGTGTGCCGAAGTGAGATTATGTCAGCGTTCAGGTGAAGTTTGTAGGAGTCCCCAAAGGTCTGGGGTTATCGTCACTTCTGGTATTAATCTAATAAGTGAAGTTTAGGTGCTAATGGAGGGCCAGGTGCGTGTGTGTGTGGCTGGCCGGCCTTGGGGACGCTGCTCTGAGAGTGTGTGTGCATCAGGTGGGCTTGAACTGGCTCATTTGACTCAGACAGCATGCGCTTTGGACGTGTCCTAACCTGAGCGGCAGGAGGCATCTGCCTAATGATGAAAAACTGGAGTGTGCCATCTAAATGATCACCACCCTCCAGCACGCACACACACACACACACACACACACATCCCATCATCCTCCGGTGACACGGCCAGACATTCTTTTACTCCTAACATTTTTGCTTTAAATGGATTTGCTTTATGCTGTTTTCTAATCGCAATAACTTTCATTCGAAAGTATGTCAAAAAATACATGCATTAATATGAATGCCACAAATCCATGTCAAGTCATTTTATTCTTAATAAATTATAAATAAATGAGCTTTTACTTTGAGAAATGAAGCCTAGGGCTGTTTGATATTGTGGCATTATTTTACGACAAATTAGCCTGTTAATTAAATGAAATGATAATAATTATAATAATATAATCAGGGTTATTTAACTAAAAGTAAAACAGAAATTTTCATTACTTAAAATAAGCATTACCTGAAATATTTTAGCTCATTGCCTAGTCAACATTTTTCATTTTACATTAGTTTAACTTGATGTGCTAAAATAACTAAAAATAAAACTGAAACAAATCTTTTTTTTTTAAATAAAAATACATACAAAAAATATAAAAGTGACAAACACACAATAAAATTACTAAACTTTTACTAAAAATAAAATTTAATATTTTAAAATATGAAAATTAAATCTAATATTAATATAAAAATATAATAGTATATCCTACTAAAATAACTAAAATATTTAATGCATTGCAATATATACTATATTAATATAATGAAATTATTAATGTATTTGTATTCATTTTATTAGAATCTATGTGTATTCTATAGATATCTAGACTGTTTAATTTTCTTAATTGTATGCAATATATATACATATAACTTTATACAATTATTTTTTTCATAATTTTTTTATATCAAATTTGATATATATAATTTAATAACGTTGTCATTTTTTGATATAATATGTAAGATTTTCTTTAGAGATTTTTTCTACTTGAGGTAAAGTGTAATCTTTTGTAATAACGTTTTTATGACATTCACCCCTATGTACAGTAGTTTATTTACAAATACATTTAACATGCATGTTACCGCTGGGAGAACGCAAGGTCAGTCCGTCCCGACTGTACATTAAAATAACCAACCTCAATCTGACCCCATCTGACTCACGGAGGGACCTGGGGGCCGGACATTTCTGGCAAGGGCCAAATCCCTCACCCTCCCTGAGAAATAATAAATAATGGCTCCATTTTGCTCGCGACTGTGGCCCAGAGCCCACACCATTAGACATTAGAGGCAATTTGCAGTCAACTCTCAGACCTGCTTTATCTAAAATATTATCAATGAGCCTGTCAGCCTTGGCTCTAACCTTCTTTTGTTATTTTCGGCTGTTCTCTCAGTAGGATGTGCGGCTCGTAGCCCGGTTCCCCCTGCAGACCAGCAACAGGATGTCATACACCTGTTTTGCTTAAGGCGGGGACTCTGGCCCCCTCCCCGCCTCCCGCTCTTTCCCGGGCCGGCTCTGGCGCACGGGCCGGCCCGGCTGGACGGATATGTCAGGATGTGAGATGAAGGCTGGTGAAGGTGCAGCTGTTGCATAAGAAAAGTGCCAGGGGCTCGAGCTTCCCACGGTGAGCTTTAATTTGCGTCGCTCTTTCTCGGCCCCCCCCCTCCCTCTCTCTCACCTTCATCGGGCGGCTACAGATGCGGAGGCCTGACACCTTCACCCAGATGGGTCCTCCTCGCCCACGGCACTGTTTGCATGTAAGCGATTGTTTGTGCATACGTGTGCTGCGGGGATTCCCGTGGAAACACGTTATCTTCTCAACGCTGATGCGTGTCAGTCAGCTTTACATTCCTCTGATCATTTACTGCTGATGATCATCAAATAAAAGCTTTTGTGGGTCAGGTGGCTTAGAATTGGGGTGTAATGGTTAAACGTCTGATTTGGGATTATACATTTCCTATGATTACCAGCTAACTAACTTAATATTTACTAACTATTTTTTGTTTGTTTCCATGTAAGATTATATGTTTATTTAAATAGCTATGTAAACATTTAAATAAATATTTACATGTTAATATTCAATTCAAAACTACATTAAATAATTTATATAAATACAGTATACTAGAAATATAGAAATATAAATTATATATAATATACATTTCATATAATTTAAATAAATGATATAATAAAATTAAAACAATTCCCCCCAGGATTATTTCATAAATATAAAGTTTAAAAGAACAGCATTTACTTAAAATATATATATTTTTAAATATTATAAAGGTCACATTTGATCTCTCTCTCTCTCTCTCTCTCTCTCTCTCTCTCTCTCTCTCTCTCTCTCTCTCTCTCTCTCTCTCTCTCTCTCTAAATGTCTAAATATATATATTATACAATCTATACATTGCTTATATTTATACAGTTATTTTGTAACATTATGGTATAAGTGTCATTTTTGATCAATTTAATACATTCTGAATAAAGCATTCATCATAAGAATACAAAAATATACATTTTGAGCAAATATTTCTAAAACTATTAAGACAGAGCCAGTTCAGTTATATGAACTGGATTCATAGAGACTTTTTTCACAACTATTGACTGATGCTGGTATTTTCCTGCGTAATCAAACGACTGCGGCGTGTTACATGGGATCATTTAAGATAGTGAGAAAGGTTATATATTCTCTGCGGTATTTCTCTGGAAGGCCTCAACAGGAGGCCCTTTTGTGGAGATGTCTTCCTTTCAGCCAATCAATAGCTTTTGTTGTGATCCCAGCATGCAGCAGGAATGCCGCATGTGCTGATGCTTAGCAGCAGGAAATATTTTGGATGCAGACACACACACAATTATGTGAAAGCATACAGTATATTCATCTGGGCAGTAAGTGTGCGCACTGCTACGCTGCAACAGTAGAGTTTAACTTCATTAACTGAACTCATCTGAAGTGGGAAATTCACAAACTATCCTAGACAATGAGACTTTTTTGATTGCAAAAAAAGTATTATATGTTTTTGTATAAATATGATGATCTAGTCTAAGTAAAAAAAAAAATCTGTTACTGCAAAAAAAAAGTTAAGCCAATGCATTTGGTCATATTAAAATACAAACTGTATTGCAGTATTTGCTTAAAAATAAATAGAGATCATTTTTAGTAATTCTACTGACTGATACTTTGTTTCACGTAATATAAATGGAATGCTCAAAACATTCACAGTTTTAAATGCTTATTTTTATCTATTTTTTTATTTTTTATCACCTAAATATGATAATCATAATGTAGCCAGAGTTTGGCAAATTGCAAAATATTTGGTCATGTTCAAATACAATGTAGCATTTAGATTTTTTTATTAAAAACAAATATTAAGAAATAAAATGTAATAATTTGGTTGATGTCTTAATTGATACGTTGGTCTAGATGTATTTATTTATTTAACCTAATTATGATGGCCAGATATCACCAAATAATTTTTGATCATATTCAAGTACAGTAATTAAATAATATAAATACTATTTAATATTTATATTGATTAACTGATTGATTGCTTGATATATTGAGTGCAAATATACATTTTTGAGTGAATGATATGAAACAAATATAATATATATTTAATTTTTTTATATTTAGGTTGACAAAACATATTACTGAAGAAGCTGTCCCCATGCTTTACAACACACCAGCCTCAGGTAATACAATTGTGCAATTGTAACATTTAATTTTTTGTACATTTATATAAAGTTACCAAACAATTTGTAAAAAAAAACCCATTATTTTGTGAAATTTAAATGACTTTTTATTAGCTGTTCAAATGGTTCCATTGGTCATACATTGTTGTTTTTTGAAATCCGTCCCGTCTTGTGCGTTCAGGTTATGGGTTTTGCGAGGGGGTTTATTCACATCATGACTTCCTTTACAAACATGTTTTCCTGAATAACTTCTATTCTCCGCTCCCGCTTTTGACGTCTGCTTTGCTCTCCGCCGATCGGCCTTGTTTTGAGCGCAGCGTTGTTTATGAAGAATAAGCTCCTCTTACATTCTCACTATCACACGTAACTGTCATATTATGGCCTTCTTTTCATGCCTCTATTTACCCAAGAGCAAGCGAGTTAAATGAAGTCTATTCTCCCAGCACGTCGACATGCCACGCAAGCAAAGAGATTCAATTGTCACCTTTCAGGATGTCTGGTTCTCCGGCGCCCGTACGCTCTCCACGGCCCTTACACGACTCCTTTGATGTTAGCGACTAATACACATGGTATGAAAACGCATTACGGAGAGATGCTGACAGATAAAACACCGAGCGCTGCCATTTTGCTCTCTCTCTGTATAATGAGGCGACCAGAAAGGAGAAAAGACATCAGCCCAGTCAAATTACCTCTGTGCAACTGAGTTGTGTGTGTTTCCTGACAGCCAAACACATTTCCATACAACGCTCACTGTGAAGTGCTGACACCAAATAAAAATAAAGCGATAGAGAGAACCAAAAGAGCTTTGATGAACATGTTAGTGGGAAGCCCTTTTTCCTCCGTCTGTCTCTCTCTCTGTCTCTCTCTCTATGTCTCTCTCCCCTACCGCTCTGTTCCCGACAGCAACAAAGTTCTAAAGCAGTGGGAAATGATGTTGAATCAAGCTGAACCTCAAAGCACACAAATCTCTCAGTGTGTTTACAGGAAGTGGTCCTGGAATCACAACACCTGACAGGAACATTGACATGACAACACACACTTTACATAGTCGACTGCTGCTGTAACATCCAGGTCACGATATGCAGAAGCGCTGTTGATGAAACTGCTTATACACTGTAAGATGAAGTTTAGCTTCACTCTTTCTCTCAAATAGTCATTATAAGAGGAACTACAGGGAGCAATGCATTTTTAACAGGACTGTCAAACAATTAAAACGTGTTATTGAATTAATTACTTTATATGCCAGTTAATTAATCTGATTCATCACATATACTGTATATTCAGATTTGGAGATGGATGCCTCCATGAGAGGATAATTCAGTATTGTGGCACATGTGTACATCAATAAATAGACAAAAAGAGACTTTAGAGGTCTATATAGAGTTTGTTTTATCCAAAGTAACTTACATTGTATTCAAGCTCTAAGCTGGGCATCAAACCCATGACCTTGGCTTTGCTATGCTCTGCTTTTTGAGCTACAGGAATGATATTTGCTGTATAATCCTATGTTTTATTCCCATATTCTGTCCACAGCAATCCATTTTATTATCAAGTGTGTCAACATGAAGGAGATCAGGCTCTAAGATGGCTCTGATGAACAAACAAACAAATTAATTAATTAATTAATATGATTATTATTGATTTATGATGACAAAACATATTTGAAAAACTATCCCCAGGTTATATGGTATTCCATTCCCAGGTAATGTATAGTTATAACATATATAACATGTTATTTTATGTAATTTATTACTTAAGTGTTTCTATACATTTCTTTATAATTGAATGAAATTATTATTATTTTTTAATATGCTTTTCAAGGAATTTAATATACACTTATTATCAGTCCTATTCTAACATATGAGGTGATGTATAATATGTCAGATCAAATATTTTTATTGTAATTTACAGTATTTGTTTGTTATAGTAGAAGAAGAATAAATTATAGAAATGATATGAGCATTTAACTAAATATTGTACTACAAAAAACAGCAACAAGACTCGAATAAGTGAATATTTTTTTAAACTGATTCACTTGCTAACTATCTGAATGAACCGATTCGCTAAAATGAATCTAATTTCCTAAAGATATAAACGCGAGATGCCTTCTAAGTGAGCGTTTGAGTGTCTGTAAAGCTGTACGTCACAGAAAGAGTTGTTTAGTTGGAAAAATCTAGGATGTTTTGAACGTTATGCTGTAGTGAAAAACTGTTAGTTACTGCACAACACTGTGCAGAATATGCCAGTATTTACCTCTCTATTTTCAGATGCATCTGCCTTACGAGATGCCAGCAAGTAAATATAACGGCTCCTTTGCGTTTTGTACATTTAAAAGCCATAAAGCCGAGCAGCTGTGTGCACAAACCCCTCTGTCTGCTGCCCGGGGTACAGTTGCGTCTGTTCCACTGGATGCTGACACCGTGGCTTGACGACAGGCATAACAGAAAAAGCGTTATTGCCCCCTGGATAGGTCATTTGGTGGCGTTGGCCAAAAGCTAAACTGAAAGAGAGGTTTTAAAGACGGGAACAGGTGCGAGTCACCGCGGGGGCTGGATGAGGCACAAACGCCGAGGCCCAATCGTCATTCGCAAACATTCTCCCGCTTCCTCGTAATTAGGCCACGGCTTCAATAGAAGCTAACTCAGGCCATATGGGCTAATGTAGCCGAGATGAAGACCCCCCACACAGGTAGCAGTCTGTCAGCACCGCGGACAGCTCCCGTTCAGCCAGATAACTCACCGCCGCGCCAGGCAGGAGAGCCAAAGAGAAAAACGCTACGCCGCTTAAAGGTTTGATTGAGCTTGAAGGTCAGGCCCGTCGTATGCTGCCGAGGAAAATGTGTCCCCGAATTCCATAATTAAACAAACAAATAAACAAATAAGACTCGTTCTTCACCTCGGGCCCTGAACTTTGGAGGCGGAAATGTGTGTTTGCATTTTCTCTGAAGCCAGTTGAATTGCTTGTGCGAGACCTTTAGGGTACAATGGGGCTAATGGTCATTCTTTGTGGTGTATGATGATTCAAAAATATTAATTTTCAATTGAATATACAGTATAAAGACATGGTCAAAGTTTGCTTTAATTACAAATCGTGTCACTCTTATAAATAAATGTAATAAAATGGGTTTATGCCATAGAAGAAACATTCTGGGTTCCCCAAAGAGCCTTTCAGTGAACAGTTCTTAAAATAAAACAATTTTAGTTTGAAGGATATTGTAATAATATTATGAACCTTTTTTCCACTATGAAGGATGCTTTGTACAATGGAAATATTCAATGGATGTTAAAGGCTCTTTATGGAGCCATTAATGTCAATAAAGAACCTTGTTTTTAAGAGTGTGAAGAACATTTTTATAATCTGAAGAACTTTATTGTCCACTATAATGGATCTACTGTGAAATATAAAAGTTATTCACTCTCAAAAATAAAGGTTCCAGTGAAGAACCAATTTGGGCTCCCTAAAGAACCTTTCAGTTCTTAAAAGAACCATTATTTTCTTATTGTGAAAAACATTTGAATAATCTGATGAGCCTTTTTTCTTATTATATGTATTTGTATTTATTTGTATATAAAGAACCTCTTGTGCAATGAAAAGGTTATGGGTGTTAAAGGTTCTTCATAGAACCCAAACCAAAACCTTTTTTGAATGATTGCATATACAGTACCAGGACCTTTTACAACATACTTGGTCCCCCTTGACCCCCAAGAAAACAAATCTTTTGATATAGCAAGGCACCTGGGGAACATTTAAAGGTTTACTTTGCTGTATAAGCCGATGCAGTCATGTTGATTTTTTATGAAATTGATGCAGCATCATGCAAAAGCAAATTTTATTGATGGCATTGTATAGAAAATTATACATGTCTATGAATGTAATGAATTGGAATTAAATTTAATCTGTTTTTTATGTAATTTATTACTTAAGTGTTAGACCCGCTGCATGTAAAATAAAACAACTTTTAGGCTTTTATGTAATGTGAATGAAATTATTATTATTAATTTTTTGTGCTTTTGCCATCAGGAAATATACATTTATTAAAGTACTATTCTAACATATAGAAGTAAATACTATAATATTCAGATCAAATTTACTTTTATTTTAACTGAACATAAGCACTACATACATGTTTGACAGAAAAGTGCTGGATTTGGGGGAATTTGGATAATTGTTTGCTTGTCATTCTTTTTGACAATACTGGTTACAATATTTTAAGATGACATTGTATATATATATATATATATGTATACAGATATACAATATACTCTGTAACAGTGTAAATATGTAAAGATAAATATGAATTAGCTAAATGTTACTACATGCTACATGTTTAGTGATTGTTTTAGGGTTAGTTGCTTGTAATTATAAATACAATGAAAAACATATTTGAAGAAGAAACTATTTTCACACAGCACTTAAAGAATCAGCAAGTAACCGTGAATAAAACTTACAATTTTGAAAGACTGAAATAGTTAACATACTCCAGTATTCTTGTATGTAATTTTATTTACAATTTTGAAAAGTCTCACGTATAACTACATCACCTTAACATAAAAGCGTTACCAATATTTTCACACAAAACAACCAGCTTACAAGTCTGCAATTTCACTTTCATTTACTGTACATCTACATTCTTGTTATTTATGATTTACATCAGGAACCATACATCAGGGTGCAGTTTATTGACTAAATAAATTAATTCTGTTGTTATATAGAACAAGCACAACTGAAGTCACGTAATCCGGGATTATTGAACACAGACCCAAATCACTGACTAGTAGAACTAATCGACTAGTTGACAGTACAACTCTTACTACTGTGACATATAGGTTGCATGCATTCACCAAATAAAGCAAGACTTTTAAGGCCTTTTTCATCTCAAAATGCTCATCAAAATGATATTGAAGAGTGCTGAAAGCCAAGCGAGCAGAGCGTAAACAAAAGCAGCTCTATCACGTCTGTCTGCAGCACTGGAAGACATTAGAGCTTATGGGAGCCAACATCTGTTACAGCGAGAATGCACAACAACAGGACCAAATGATGTGTGTGGGACCGCGCTAATGTGTGACTACAGGTCCAAGCAAGCTGCCTGACAGAACGTTAGCTGAGAAATATGTTGTGTTTGTTTCACAGTTTGTGGAGATCATGTCAATAAATGCTTCGGATTGAAAAAAAAGATGCTCTGCAGAAAAGCGCTAATTGATTCAGTGTGAAACCGTTAGTGTGTGTTGATAATTACGGATGCGAGAAAACACAGCTTTGGAATATTTATTAGGAGTCTCGGCTGCAATTTCAGAGACGTGAAAGAGTTTAATGAATCTATCATGAGGCGGTATCCAGCCGTCGGAAATGAGCTAACGAGGCCTGCCATGCCGAAGAGCTTCATTTCGAGAGAACGGCGTGCCGTTCATATTTCATTCCCTCACATACTGCCTAATAAAAACATAACAAGCACCAGCCAGCAAATACCAGATGAATGATGATTGTTTTACAGTTCCCAGTTTCAAAAAAGAGCGTTTTACAGTAGTCACGCTTCTCTCTCTCTCAGCTAACAAGCCATAGCAAAATCTGCTTGAATTGATCTAGAAATAAACTGCACTGCTAGGAACATGCGCTTTATTTTATCTAGTGATGAGAACAAATGTGCAAAGGAGTAAGCTATGTTAAGGTGTTGCATGAAGTTTAATGCTCAACTGATAGCGATGCTTACATTTGCATCATCACAGCATGATGCTCCTGTTATGAATTATGATTCTTCATTTTTCATCCAGGCAAATTTCACAGCTCCACCTTCTATCATTAGCAAAGGAAATGTGTTCCCCTAGCATTCCCACTGTCAGGACTGCATAAATAATGAATAAACATATTGTTCGCAAGATGCCGCTTATAAACAGAATCAAATTTAAATAAAATTGTAAAACTGCTGCAACATATTATGATGCAGATGCAAAATTAATTGTATATTCTTAGCAGATCTGGAACCACCTGTCACTCAAGTTTAGGTCACAATATTTACTTTGACAACATGTAAAGTTTTCTTTGTGTCTGCTGTCAATCAGTTAACATGGAGCCTGATGTGTAGAAGCCATTATAGCTTGGGGGTATTCTAAGTGTTAGAAATGTACATCAAGTAAAACTAAATGAAAATGTGAAATGTTGCCTTAGAAACTAGCTGAAATAAAATGAAGCATGTATTAACCTTAGTTTACGTTACTAAATAGAGATAAACATTAGCATTAGTTAATCATTAGTTGAGATTAACATTAGCTAAAATTAATAAATGCTTTTGAACTATTATATTGTTCATTGTTAGTTCGTGTTAACTAATGTATTTGTCTAATGTTAACTAATGAAACCTTACTGTTAAGTGTTTTTTATATACACACACACACACACACACACACACACACACACACACACACACATATATTTGTTTATTATTTTTTTAGTTGAAAAACACTGATATTAAACATCAGTTATGAATACAGGACAAATGTTACATCACCTAATTAATGTTCATAAGTTAGGCTGATCATGTTTATAATGTATCCTCCTGCTTGTTCCTATTCTATTTGGAATCAGTCAGAATCTAAACTCTTCCTCTTTTTTGCTGTTTCGTCTCGGTCTTGGATTGTATTTTTCTCAGCCTTGCTGTCTTCACCCCTCAGTGGGCGGAAAGCCGAGTCCTCCAGTTGCCCTCCAAACATTTTTATTCCAATAACAAGAAATGCCACTTCGGTCAAAAAACATTCATGTTTCTGCAGAGGTTGACAGTTACATTGGTTTCCACAAAGAAATGCCTCCCTTTCTGTTTAATTCATCACTGCTTTGTCACCATGTAGCTGTCGGCACGCACACACGGAAAGCGCACACACACACACACACACACACACACACACACACACACACACACACACACACACACACACACACACACACACACACACACACACACACACACACACACACACACACACACACACACAGGCGTGTATCTAACCGGTGTCAGTCATCCACATGTCTTACAGCCAGTGCTGGAGGTGCTTTTGTATCTTTGAGGCCTTGTCTTTCCCTCAGTTCATCCATTTATCGTCTTCACAGCTCTCATATTCTCTTTCTCATATCCTTTTTTTCTTGCAGATGCTGGAAACAACGACTGATGCAAAGTGGAGCCTGTCAAGCCAATGAGGATGGAAGATGAAGACAGGAAATAATGGTTTTAAATTTTCCCTTCAAGGTACAACTAGCCTCGGCGGCGGATTTGAGCGCTCATCAGATCGCAGTTTAAGCTTTTTAGAGTTCTGAGGCTCGTGAATGGTAGTGTTAAGTGACAGGAATGGAAACTGCTGCTGCTGAGGTGTATCTCTGAGTTTCTTTTAACTCACACTTCAGAGAGAAATCAGCAGAAAGCCCGTCTGTAGTCGCAGATATCAGGATTCATGTCGATCCAACAGTTTTATTTGATTCTCTCACATGCATTGTTGTAACATTAAAGAGAATATATGACGGGCTTACTTCAACAATTGCTCGCTGATGTCAGCTACAACAGCATGATCTGGTTTACATTATGATTCTTCATTTTTCATCCAATAAAAAGTTTCACAGCTCCACCTTCTATCAAATTCAACATCTACTGTCTTTAGTGATATTCTCAGCATACATAAATAATGAATAAACATATTTGGTTTCTTGAGGAACCTTTATAAACAGAATCAAACGAGAAACATGTAAAACTGCTGCAACATAGTGATGCTAGATGCAAGTTCTTGATGTTTCATTTATAGGTTCTTCAGATCGATCAGTTGGTTTCTCAAGTTTTAAGTACAGCAATATTTACTTTGACAACATGTAAAGTTTTCTTTGTGTCACTGTCAATCAGTTAACAGGGGAGATTGTGAGAAAAAGTATTTGATTTTAGTAAATTTTTCAATGAAATACAATTAAATAAATAAAACAAAAAAATATTTTTGATACTAGCCTTTAAAATCGTATTTTCCAAATATACATTTAAAGGTTTTGGGTATGTGATACATTTTTTATTTAATTGTTTTTGAAGAAATTAATGTTTTAATTCTTGCATTAAATTGATCAAAAGCTAAAATTAATAAATGTTATAGAATATTTTATTTTAAATAAATGTGTTCTTTTAAAATGTATTTGTCTAATGTGAACTAATAGTATCACATAATCATTTCCATATTGTATTACACACACACACACACACACACACACACACACACACACACACACACACACACACACACACACACACACACACACACACACACACACACACTCATGTGATCATGGAGTTATGATGTCTGACAGCCAGTGCTGGCCACAGGAATATTACATTGTTTAAAATATAAAATATAGTATAATATTACTGGTTTTTTTTATTTTGAAGTCATATCCTTTTTTCTTGCAGATGCTGGAAACAATATTTACAAAGTGGAGCCTGTCAAGCCAATGAGGATGGAAGATGATTTTTCCAAAATAAGGGTAGGCTTTTGTTAGTAAGTCCAAGCCTTACTCCACCGTTTCTACAAAAAGTTGCCATTAACACAAACAGTGTCAGAAATCATCACACTATAAGCTTTTTAGAGTTCTACAATCACTTGATTTCAAGTAAGGAATCACTGCTGCTCTGAGGTGTATCTCTGAGTTTCTTTTAACTCACACTTCAGAGAGAAATCATAAGCAGGTATCTGGGGTCCGTCTGGAGGAACTGTTGGATTAGACAGCATTCTGTTGGGTTAAAGAGGAGGTTTGAGAGGAGAACAGCTTCCTGCTGTGATGAAGTCCCTCCACCTCCAGGGCATCACTCAAGAGGGACCGAGAGAGACAAACACAGTAAACAGATGCATTGTTTCTCACCTCCTTCAAATTCTCCACATTTGACTTTTCATTTATTTGATGAGATTCTCAGCAGCTACTGAAAAGCTGTAAGTTCTTCATTGGTTTCTTGAGGAATTTTAAAGGAGAACTAAAGTGAAACATTTGTCAAGCTCTCAAGTTACAAGTAGTTCTTGATGTTTCATTTATTAGGTTCTTCAGATCGATCAGTTGAAAAGACTGAATTTTATGTCACATTCTGTGACCCCAAAAATTTGTGCAGAAACAATATTCACTCAGAAAGGGAGATTTTACAGTTAGTTGAAAAGGAAAAGACAACTATTGAAGCTTGTTTCTGCAATTAAATAAATAAAAGTAAATAATCACAGCCTTTAAAATCTCATTTTCAAATATACATTATTTTACAAGCTGGTTATTTATTTATTTAATTTTTTTTGAAGAAATTAATATTTTAATTCCTGCATTAAATTGATCAAAAGTAAAGACACGTATAATGTTATAGAATATTTTATTTTAAATAAATGCTGTTCTTTTAAAATATGTGATAATTGCCGTGAGATAGCATAATAATATTGTATTATATCACAAATCTGACTTTTTTTCTCGAAATTGCATGTTTATATCTCAAATCAGCATATTAAAATGATCTGAGGATCATGTTGCAGTTGCTGTGATTTATGTTCTTTAGATTAGAACTCACAGGAATTTTATCTGATTTAAAATATATTAAAATAAAAATAAAAGTCAGATAATATTTCTTATAACTTATAATTCTACATTTATATCTTGCAATTCAGTTTTCTGATTCCACCACATAATAAAACAAATAAAAAGGGTAAATGTGACAGTTTATCTCACAATTCTGACTTAATTCCCAATTCTGAGGAAAAAGGAAAATCTTTTGTCTGGTAAGTCCAATACCTTACTCCACCTTTTGAATATATAAGTACACACAACACACACACAGTGTCACACACACACACACACACACACACACACACACACACACACACACACACAATCACACACACACACACACACACACACACACACACACTTTTATCTGGGGTTTATTTATATATATATTAGTGGTACAGCATTCTGTTGGGTTAAAGAGGAGGTTAACGTGAGAACAGCTTCCTGCTGTGATGAAAAAATATCCACCTTAATCTCATCTCAAGAGGGACCGGAGAGACAAACACAGTAAACACGCATTGTTTCTCATGATGACTTCTCACCCTTTGATATTTCATTCCCAAATGTATACATTAGCCGAATTGCTACTGAAAAGCTTAGTTTTAAGTTTTAACTAGAGGCTCGCAGTCCGTGATGGACAGATTGTTAAGCTGGTCTATGTGGTTATACAACACTATACAGGACAGTTCAAAAGACTATATTATGCCTTCATCAAACTCAAATTTTTTCACATTCTGAAAGATGTATGTAGTACAACAATATTCACTCAGAAATTGCTGATATTGTTGTTAAAAGGAAATGACAATTATTGAAGTGTTTGTGTGGAAATAAAAAGTTTGCTGCAGGACAGGCTCACGGCAATTCATACTTATTTTAAAAGCTGGCTATTCTTGGTTTATTACAGATAAAAGTAGCCTAAACCTACATCTTTCGAATCTGTAAAGACTCTACTAAATCTTGTGTGCACTCAGAATAACCTCGTGAAATATGTATGAAGCAAACAGGAGATGCGCTTTTGGTCTCATGTGAACTTTATAGAAATCACAACTCGAATATATCTAAAAATTGCATGTTTATATCTCAGAAAAAACTTTTTCTATAGAGAGTGAAATGTCAAAAAAAAAAAATAGAAGACGTTTGTTGCAGTTGGATGATTTACTTTAGAGTTAGGAACTTTAATCTGTGCAACACTTTTATAAGATTTTTTCTTTCAGTTCAATATAATAACCCAAAACGACATTTGTTTTATTCAACTAATATAGATCTGTACTATATTTATATCTTGTAATTCAGTTATCGGCAAAAAAAAAAAAAAAAACACGGGAGTGGTAAATGTGAGTCATTTTCTCACAACGGATTTTCCTCCAATTCTGATTGGAAAAAAGAGAAAAGTTTGTGATGCATTTTGGAAACAGGAGATGAGCCCTGGTCTAAATGCGCCACCTGGCTTGAGAAACCCGTTCTCACACAGACTTACAGTCACACACACACACACACACACACACACACACACACACACACACACACACACACACACACACACACACACACCTCTAATATATATATATATATATATATATATATATATATATATATATATACATTAGTTCATGTTCTGATTCAAAATGCTGCATTTACATATTATTGCACCAGATTTGCTGCCCTTGGTTCTCGAGTGTGCTGTGAAGATCTTCATTTCTGACTGAACTTTTCCTTTAAGCAACATCACTGAAAACTTTGTGTAACCAAAAATAAGGGAAAAATCTGTGTGCATGTGCATCTGTATTGTTTAAACGTCCGCATCTCATTCATACACCTTTCTCTTCCATACACACGCACCAGTGCACACTTGTTCGGGCCTTAGCTTGTTCTGAGCATGCTCTGACATGCCCGACTCAATCCGGCGGGAATTACATCAGCCACAAAGCAAATAGCAACAAACACACACGGTAAACAAGCCAGCAGGCACTCGCTGTGCAACACACCTTTCTGGAGATCTCCCAGCCCCTTTCTGCCACTCCAAGTTTGCCGCATCTTTAAAACATCAATACGTAATTGAGAGCGAATGTACGCGCCAAAGATTTGCATCTTTTTCCGCGCGCCCCTCTCCCCGCACCTCATTTGATCCCCATTGCTCACCAGCTGGTTCCAGTACATCTCCAGTTCAACCAGTGCCTCGGAGTTCACTCTCCACACTTAATTGGTTCCCAAGGCAAGAATTAAATATTTACTTTAAAGCCCTTTAAAATTCAATTGATTTTTATCTGACAGCTGTGATGGTCTCGAGTGGGCCGATTTCAGGCGGTCTCCACAAGGTCCCACGAGCGATAGGAGAGAGCGCAACACAAACTGACAAGAATCCTCCTTCACACACACACACACACACACACACACACACACACACACACACACACACACACACACACACACACACACACACACACACACACACACACACACAGATGCTTGATCAAGCGCTGGCGTGGTCACCAGTTTCATTTCACACCCAGCTGTTGTGTGGTGGCTTTATATTCAAGACATTTGCTCGTCAGACATCAGTTAAAGGTGGAGCTAACAAGAATAAAACAAAAAAACACCTTTAATATTCTGATGTCTAAATGTGACCTTTTTTCTTCAAGGACATTTTCTAAATTGTTTAAATGTGAGAAAAAGTAAATTTCTGGGTGAAAATCATGGACCTGTGATGGTGCAGTGTCACTGGTTGAAGAAACATTTACACACAACATGATACGTTCATTTAACCCTCATGTACTCAAACAGGTGACTTCAAATTGACCCATATTGGATTCAATGTAATTCCACAAAAATACGACATATAAAAAAACATACAATCAATAATCTTTTAACAAATTATATATCATTTGAAAGGTTTTGGACTCTAGTTTTAATATTTGGTGACTGTTTATTAAAGAAATGACAGAGCAATAGATAAATAGCGATAGTCATTTTTATGTCTATGCTCAAAAACTGTGACTTACAGTTAAAAGGCTAAACAGTTTTGTTTTCACAAGTTGTTAAACTCATCAAGACACTGACACTAGGAGGACTTCAGGAATAGAGTTGAGGAGCTCTGAAATACAACAAAGGAATTTGTTGTTGTTTTGTGTGTATTTCAGTTGCTTTTGAATGGATGTCTATGCGGGTCAAATTGACCCACGAATATCACAAACGTATAATAATTTCAACCTGGTCTCATAAAAATACGTACCTCTGTGCACTTTCTGTGCGACACCGTTTAATGTACCTTACTGCACGTTTCGTGCTGTTTCAAAGAGAAATGCTCACCGAGTGGCGATAAAACTCAGGTTAAATACGTGAACCCTGGCACATTTTATTACGTAGATATAGGTACATATTACTGTTTTTATTACGTTACTACAGAAACGTATTGCGGCGGTTCAGAATTCAAATATCCGGGGTCTGTCCCTAAAAGTTAATGCTTTATCATGCCCTACACCAAACCAACCCTAAACTACCCGATAGTGTTAACAAATGAAGAACGGATATAAAAATCATATTTGTTGATGCAAGCGTGCCATTTCAACTTCCTTATATGCAGATTTGAACTGCTTTGTTGAACCGTGATTACACGGGATTCGAACCGGAGCTCCTCACCTCCTAAACTTCACCGAACAAACTTATAGTTTATGATAACCCATAGATACGAGGCTGAATATGTGTGATGCTAAAGTTCAAAAGCATCAGTTTTCATAACATGATATTCTTCAAGTAATTGTGCCAAAATTAAGCTTTTTTTTATTTGTGTGAAAGGAGTAAAAGTTGTTGGAGTTTTACCGCCTCTAGTGTTTGTTTCTTTTGGAAACTGCAGTAATATGTAGTTATTGATACATATATTGTGTCTCGCTAAAAAGTGCACCCAGGTACGTAAATGCTATGAGACCAGGTCAATTATTTCTGTATGTACATTTCACAACACATCAGTGTGTTGAAACTGTGTATGCATGTTCATGACCCTAAACGAGAAAAAGTAACACAACTTCAAGAAAAACAACTGGAGTTACATAGTATTTCAGATAGATTGAAAAAGAAATGATAGCTCGTTTTTACCACTTTGGCTGAGAAAATATTTTTCTGTATTGAAATGAGTGAGGAAAAGCTACTTTTTTTGCTTCATGGGGATTGTAAAAAACTAAAATAACAAAATATAAGCAAGAAATGTTATTATTTGGGGTCTGTAGAGTTGCCGTAGAGCATTAAAATAGGCGGGTCAAATTGACACTGGGAACACATTTTTTTTTTTTTGGACATGTCAAAACACATCAGCATGTTGAAACTGCACATGCATGTTTATGACCCTAAACGAGGAAAAGTCACTTGAAATAATTACATTTTCATATAT
This sequence comes from Gymnocypris eckloni scoliostomus, assembly GCA_027564155.1. Lineage (NCBI taxonomy): Eukaryota > Metazoa > Chordata > Actinopteri > Cypriniformes > Cyprinidae > Gymnocypris > Gymnocypris eckloni. The sequence goes on along the minus strand of CM050430.1, from coordinate 25,700,906 downwards.
ATATAATAATATAATTTATTTAATTGACATGAAAATATGAGTATTTAAAAATATATACTTTTCATAAAGTTATTCAATAAATTAAAGTAAATTTGGTGTTTAGGAAAACAGTTATACATTGAATTAATTTGACTTCTTTTTGAATTAAAAAATATTGAAATATACTCAAAAATAATTGTAATAATTTAATTGTAAAATCGCTTTCGTAAGCTTGAAAGTATTTTAAAACTGTATTATTTTTATTTTATTTAATAAAAAAGAATAAAATGTGCATAAAATCTGCCTTAAAATTTGTGTTTAAAAACAGTCATGCATTTATTTAATTTTACTTTAATTTATTAATATCATAAATTTGAAAATGAATTATTGTAATGTAATAATAAAATAAATTTATTTTGATGGTTTCAACATATTATTTAAAAAATGTATTTTATTTTATAAACTAATAAATGAGAATAAAATGAGATTAAAAATAGCCTTAATTTTTGTTTGGGAAAACAGAGTTATGCATTTAATTATTTTTACTTAAGTAATTGATTTAAAAATAAAAAAATATATAATAATATTATAGTAATAACATCTATTTAAATAATACAATATTAGTGTGTAAGACATTTTTAGAACTTATTTTACCCCTTCAATGAAACAATCTGCAAGTCATCAAAATAAGCAGAATCTGGTAAGTAACTGTGGAAGTACATTAGTAGTTTTATGTTAAGTCCATTAGAAGTAAACCCTTTTCCGGTTAATGTCCTGAAGAGAGCAAACACTGGAGCGTTTGGAGCGATCAGACACAGTGTTAGTATTACTGGTCTGTTCGTAGGAGCGTTTGGGAAACCTGTTTGGAGATTGTCATTATTTTGCTATTCCATTTAGTTCCACCAGGACAGAAATTGTTGCATAAATTACACATTGCAACTTTAAAGAAGTTCACATTAATGAACCCTTACAGGTGCAAAGAAGCACTTCTATGAACTAATAACCCATAATGTATTTCAATTCTCTGTCTGCAGTGCATGATGGCCAACTGACAACAGTCACAGCTGATGCCACAATCATTTTGAAAAGAATCCTGATTTAAAAAGGTCAGTCTCATTTCATATTGACACTATATTGTTATCAAATTGAAACTTTGATCATACACGTACAGTATAAACGTCAGTTCTGTCCGGAAACTGTATAAACTCATAAGAGCAGCGCTCCTTTGCTAGAGTCAGTCACATTATCTAGCTCCTCCGAGTCAGTCAGAGTGATTCAGTCTGCCAGGCCCTGAGTTAATAAGTTATGAATAAGTTAGAGCGCTAGCGTGAGGAACAAGGAACAGGCAGGATCTCAAGAGCTCAAGCGCAGTCAGACGCTCCCAAAGCGTTGTGCCAGCATTTCCACAAAACCTTAGGAGGGCTGTTAGCGCCTGAGGGGGAATCAATCACTGCGGACTTACCGAGCACACATTAAAATCGTATGTGGTTAATACTGCCACGTTTCAAATGCATTATATGTGCTCGTATGAAGTCCTGTGCATGCGTTCTGACAACAGCATCTGCTGAGGATCACAAGCCTTCAATGCTTTAAACCGTTAGAATCAGTGGATTTATTGAACCGATGAAAGATTTCAGTAGATGTATAGCTGTGATTTATATGACATATCATTAGACCCGTAGAGTGCATCGTTTGCGTAACAGCACTGGTGCGTTTGACGTGTAGTGATTGTATTTTCATTGTAAAGAAAATGTTTTTTACGGTGAAAGATCTTGTCGTAAAAGTTATTTATGTTCTCCATGTGATTTTAACCTGTAGATTTGTGTCTCTCATCTATTCACTTTGACTAATAGTCTTTAAATTGCTCTATTCATCTCCTTTGGTCTCCTGTGTTTTTTTCTTTATAAATGAGGAATTAATTACTTTCCCATTAACGGTCATAAATACGGTCGCCCCAGCACTGAGCGGGACGAGGTGTCACATATGGGATCTGACCCGGGTTAATATAGGTTAAATCCTGAGGAATCGATTGGATCATGACAGATTGTAAAGAAATATTGTGTATTTAAATAGGGAAGGCCGGGGCTAGTTGTCACACAGGGACGTTTTCAGTAAGGTTTTGAGACAAGTCTAATTATACATAGCGTATTAATCAGAATAAAATGTCTGTCCTTCAAACTAAATTTACAGTATACAATAATAATTCAAAGAAAACCCACTAAATTAAGACAATGTTCATATAATAAATACTCTAACTGAATAGTTCAGCTTGTTTGGAAAATGGTATTTCGCATTAATTATTTTTTATTTATTTTTCATAAATATCATCAGGGCAAGTTATCACATTTTATATGTTGTAATATCTGTCCATTTTCTCATATTTCGTACGTTTCTGATGTGTGAGCATGAGCCGAACTCAAATAGTGTCCAAATGTATAAGTAATTTCTATTAAAAATGTTTATTAATAAAATGAACTGGAAACAAATGTTAGAACATAAACTGTAAACTGTAATGCTCCAATATTACATTATGAAAACTAACGAGCATTACAGGAAATGATGTCACCATCAGTAATAAATATTAATGGAGCTTCAATTTCAAAGTTTTCAGAAATATTTAAATATTATATTGCACTTTATATACAATTATTAAATCAACATATAAAGAAATAGCAACTTGGGTCTCTTAGAGTGACAATTTGGGGTGACCGCAACAACAACAAAAATGTCATACTTTACCTATATTTTTATGAATAATTTTATTTCATAATTAGCTTTAATCTTTGAAGTAAGCTGAAAAGACTAGAAAGCTATTTCCATTGTGACAACTTACCCCATGAAGTGTGATGACAAGCCTTGCTATTGACAAAATATGTTTTTATTAATTCATTAATTCATTCATGGGTAATAGCACAGGAAATATTCAATATTTTTATTTCATTTTTTTTGTCCAGACTTTAAAATTTGTATCTACATAGAAACTGAGTATCAAAAATAAAACTGGAAAATATTCACTGGAATGAAATGTGACATCAATAATCAATAATTCAAAGTGCAGCTTTGAGTTAAGTAAAAACTTGAAACATATCTTGTGTTTTCCATATTTCGTGACGTTTGGGATCAGGATTGAGGAAAACCTGGTCTTAGAATGACCTGTATTTTCTTCAGTGTTTTTCCAGTCTCTCTCTGTGAGTGAGTTCTAACGCAGACAGGTTAATATCATGTACTTTCAGGCTCTAATGGACAGCATTTGGACATGACCGGTCCCAGCAGATCAATGAGAAAAAAACAAAAACCACTCACACTCAAAATATAGATGCAGATCTGTACCAGCTCGAGTGTTTTTATGGATCGTGTATTTAAAGGTGCTCTGTTGAAGCCACTGTCTCATCCAGCTCAGGCCTCGTGTCTCTCAAAGATTTGTTTTTCTCCTGCGTGAGACTGGCAGTCTCCGTCTCCCCGTTCATTAGCACTTCAATTAAATAAAAAAGGGATGTAGTTGTGTCTGAATCCTCTGCCAATTTGGCAGCCGGCCTGAGTGCAGCGCGGCACAGACGAGAGCCTCTTTCTACCCGTAATTCGGCCCCTAAGCAAAAGTGACAGGATCTGTCAACGCGGGCGAACGGTCCGGGGATTCACCTGAGCATCGAAGTTATATAACACAAGTCAGATTATAATTAGTGTCAGTTTTAATCTGCTCAAACGCGCCGGCATCTGTGGGCTGTTGTGTGGAGAGACAGCGAGGTGTCAGCGAGTTTGATAGCCCTCCGTTCACCCCGCCAACTCTAACCTGAGCATGAATATTTCAAGGGGATTTGGAGGACAGGAGGAAAGATTTAATTATTTCAAATTAGGGAGTACCGGGTGATTTGGGCCTAATAGCTGTGTGTTCAATCGAAAAGGTGCCCAGCTCACTTTGGGGGTTCATCAGGGAACAAGGGCGATGCAAGCCTGTGCAAAAACAGCTTCCCGGCGATGTTGGGTTCACTTAGATCAGGCAGGATTCATTATATCACACACGTGGCAGCTACAAATGTGCCATATAGAGTTAAAACCCTCCTTGTATTATCTGAGCAGGGCCACGGTGATCTGAGGTTAGCTACAACAGGACGTCATATACGTTCCTCTTCACACACTTCTGTCCTATTTCCACTGTCACACGGCCAGCAGAACACACACACACACACGCACACAGACACGCACAGACACACTCAGACACACACACACGCACGCACACGCACACACGCACAGACACACTCAGACACACACACACAGACGCACTCAGACACACACACACGCACACACACGCACACGCACACACACGCACAGACACACACAGACACACACACACACACACTCAGACACACACACACACACACACACACACACACACACACACACACACACACAGAAACAATCACGAAAGCTATAAACACCTGTAATAAGGATAATGAATAATAATGTTAAAACTATTATATTAAAACTTTGTATTTCATTATCATATATTTTTAAGGAGAGAGATAGGAGTACAATAATTTTTTTTAAATATTGTATTAAAATATTGCATTATTCAAGTGATATATTAATATGAATAATGCAGTACTTTATTTTGATTTAAAAAATATATATTGTGTACTACTAGTTTAGCAAATTTATAAAAATAATATATTAAATAATACAGAATAACATTATCATATTTTCATAATGATCATATATTTTATATATTATCATATTATTTATTGTTGAATTACTAGTTTTAAAATATTGTATTAGTTATGAAATATTGTATTATTGAAATAATCTTTGTTTAATAGCATGTAATAGTCAAATTAAGTAATTAAAAAATGTATAATAAAATATTTATTTGTATTATTATTATTACTACTGATGTATTATGTATTTTTAATACTCAAAATATGTATTTGAATGAATTGGTTTATTTATTTTATAATAATAATAATTATTATTATATAATCATATAATTATTATTATATTTCATTATTTTAAATTATGAACAGATTTTTACACAATATGTATTGCTTTTATTGAACCTGAAATATCAGATGACGTTTATTCATAAATATCCAGCTTGAATGAATGCATTTGAATTCATCATACACAATATTTGTACAATTGATTAAATCAGCGTTTCCTAGTCTTCCACATGTAAACAAACAGACAACTGTAAAAAACTCATATGATTTTGTTGCATCTTCAAAGGTTGAGTCGCATGCGATTATTGCTCCGAATGTATCCCACTCTCCAACATAACAAACTTAGATAGCTAATGCACTACATCATCTCTGCATGGCCTTATTAATGTAAATAAAGTAATATGTTGACTTCCTTCATAGATTATGGATTGTCGGGTTCATTCAGTCAGCTTAAGTAAACATACTCATTCAACGTAATGAAAGAGAGCTTACAGCGCGTAATAAAATATACATACGACCCTACTCTATATATATTGCAGCCAGCCTTCGTGTGCACTCAGATCTCTGATGTTAATTACATTTAAATAGAACAAGACTCATTTTGATTTGTTCATGTGAGTAGAAAAGTAACTCCTTAGTCCTTCTACCTGTCAGTGCTTGCACATCACAGACTAATGCTTTATTAAGAGAGTCTGCTGGGACTGCCTGATCCCGTTTTAGTACATTGGGCCCAATGTAAGACTAATTAAAAAGTGTATTTTTACATTATTAATTTCTGAGTTTCACACTTAATGAATGTGAAATGACATGCCTCCTATTTTTAAATGTACACACTCAGGACTGTGTGGCCATGGGAATACTGATACGCAGGTTTGAGAACGGGGGAGCGGGGGAGTCCAGCTGGCAGGAAACAAACCAAACAAAAGCAAGCAAACAGTTCAGACACTTTCATCAGAATTAAATGCTGAAATGATTTGACCTCCGAGTCCTTGGTATCGCTCGGCGACTTTTACAGAAGGTGCAACAAGCGTGCTGATATTTTAGAATTAAATTTATATCTGCTTGGACTCGAGCGGTTCAATTGGGCTTCTCTAATAGATGTTTGATCAAGACTCTTAGTTTTTATCTGCCTGCTGAGAGTGAGAGAGAGAGAGATAGATAGAGATAGAGAGAGAGAGAGAGAGAGAGAGAGAGAGAGAGAGAGAGAGAGAGAGAGAGAGAGAGAGAGAGAGAGAGAGAGAGAGAGAGAGAGAGAGAGAGAGAGAGAGAGAGAGAGAGGAGAGAGAGAGAGAGAGAGAGAGAGAGAGAGAGAGAGAGAGAGAGAGAGAGGGAGAGAGAGAGAGAGAGAGAGAGAGAGGGAGAGAGGGAGAGATGGAGAGAGAGAGAGACAGACACTCTCTGTAGAATAAATGTAATCAAGTGTGCGGAGATCGTTTTGCCAAAACACTGCATCTCCAAACACACATTTCCCATCTTCACTACCAAAAGGCTTTGTTCAGGAGAGACAGAGAATTGATTCAGAATTTCACAATCCTTAAGCTAGAAGTGGAAGAACAGATTGACAACAATAAGAGCATGTGTGCTGTGCTTTTGAAGAATTATGGTGGCAATGTGTGATACAAAATATTCTTATTTCATGCCATTTTTGTTGATATAAAAAAAGAAGATGTCATGCTAAATATTTAATTAGATTTATTTTTGTAAAGTAATCAATGATGAAACTGTAAATTGACAAAAATGACAAAAATATGGGCACATAAATTGTGCTTTTTAAAATATGGTGCTATTTTGTTATAAAAAGTGCTGCTATGGCATGTCATTTTTGTATTGATGTAAAATAAGAGGGCAGTGATAAAGATTCAATTTGATTTTTCTTTATTTTTTTAAGGAATCAGTGTTGAAATACTGTAACAGATTCACAAGGAGAGCATGCACGCTGTTTTATTTTGAAGTAATATAGTGGCATCTTGTTATTAGGATACTCTGTTAGTTCATGCATTTTTGTGTGTGGATATAAAATAAGGAAATATTTAATTTAATATTTAGTTGTTTGTTTGTTTTTGTAAATAAATCAGTGATGTATTACTGAAAGAATTTACAGACTGGCCACAAAATGAACATGTGGACTGTTTGTAAAGCATTGTGTTGCCATTTTATTATATACACATTTTATTTGATGCCTTTTTTAATAAAAAGGCTGTACTAGAAATTTAATTTGATTTATTGTTTTTGGAAAAAAAATCTGTGATAAAATACTATACATTTTACAGATTGGCAAGAAGAGAACGTTTATTGCTATTTTTAAGTATTATGGTTACATTTTGTTATACAAATACTATATTATTTCATGCTTTTTTTGTAGACAGAAAACAAAAAGTAAGATGTATTTATTTTTTTATTATTATCATATATTTTTGGTAAAAAATACTGTAAATATTGTATAGATTGACACTTATAAAAAAAATACCCTATTTCAATTCTATTTCATGCTATTTTTGGATCTAAAATAAGGGGCCATGCTAAGATTTAATTTGATGATGTATTTGTAAATGAATCGTGCTGAAATACTATAAACAGAACTGATTGAACAGACTGTGGCAGTACGCATGTGAACTGTGTTTTCAAAAGAGTATGGTGATATTTTTATATAAAATACAAAAAGGCATTTTTTTGTGTACATAAGGATAATTTAATCTGATCATTTTGAAAGAATCCATGATGAAATACTGTAAACTGAACTCTTTTAATATATCATTTATACATAATAAATAATAAACCCTGTTTTTGTGGGATTCAAATGTTTCAGTTTAGGAGACGCGAGTGCACGCTGCTGGATTTTCCTCATGTGTGTTTGTTTTGCTTCAAAATCCCGGAGCCTGTTTCTCCAAGGCTGTATTTTTTGTCTGACCTTCGACCCAGCGTGGGGCGTTTGTCAGTAAGGCCTTGGTCTCGTGTAAATATTAGCCGAGAGCTCGGGCTCTAACTGCAGCGCTTGTGCGAGCGGTGACTGGAGTCCCTCCAAGACAAATGCGGCTCTGCAGCGGAGGCTGCATGTGAAACATCCCTGCCGTTTATTTTCATACGCTGTTAATTTGTCAACAGCCCTTCCTGTCCGCCCGACACAGATTGCTGAAATCTTTCCTGAAGATATTTGCTGGCAAATTACACATGTTGTCATTGTAATTATTATTGCATGCGGAGAGCAGCTATTAGTGCTTTTTTTCAGCCTGTCTACATCTTTTATTTTCCTCCGCACCACAGCTGTCACATGATGGAAATATTTTGATGGATGCAAAGGAATTTGGTGTATCAATATTCTGCTTGTCAAACAGTCCATTATGGTGTAGCTCCCCGCTCAAGCTGAGGCAGAGAAATCTATCAGAATGGTCGGAGGGCAATAAACGTTTTCCAGCAGTCCATCGCTTTGCACAAATCAGCCCTGAGATGCAAACGGCCGTCTATTTATTAAATCGCTCTCTAAGGAGTTTGCACTTTCCTGCTGGATTTTCCTTATGTGCAGAGCAGCTGAGTGCAACTCTGCAGTACACACACACACACACATGCGCTCGCACTTGCAGGGGGTCCCTGTGCTGCTCTTTGGACCCGGGCTTATTAGAATAAATTCTGCCAACTTCAATGGCGGGGCCGTGTGTGTGTCTGTGCGCTTATCACTTCTCATTAGCGGATCATTGGGAGTGCCGTCCGCTGCCAAGCGTTAATCAATGTGTTTTGTGACTCTGTTAGGGCAGCTGTACAGAGATATTGTGCCCCTAGGGTTAAAACAGTCGAGCGCAGGAAATAAAACACTCCGGCCATGTCCACAACATGAGGCTCGGCATTCTCTTTAAATGAGCTGGGCAGGGCCCGCATACATATGGATTTCCTCTTGCATAAACTGTGATTGATGTCGTCAGAAAAGAAGGCCTTGCTTTCTTTCCCTTTCTTTTTTTTTGAAAGGTAGTGTGCCGTCCACAGTCAGAATTTCTTTCTTTTTTTCGTGAATTGTTGTAAATTATGCAGACTGACAGGCGCAGTGAGGAAGGGATTATTTCTGAATAAGTTCAAACACTTTACTGTTTTTCCTTTCTTTTTGCCGTAAAGAGAGAAGAAAGAAACTGCTGCTGAAAGACAAGACAGAGAAGCAGGTAATGAACAAATACCTTGTTGTTGTTATTTTTAGGAATGTTGTTGTTTGTTAAAGTATTATTATAATACATACTATTTAATCACACACACACACACACACACACACACACACACACACACACACACACACACACACACACACACAATAATAATTATCTTTATACATTGAATATATATTATAATTTTTACTGTAATTGAAATTATACTATAATTAATATAATTATTAGAAAATTTGAAATGCTTCCTTGGCAACCAACTGTAGTAAAAACTGAAATAAAATATTTAAAGATTACAAAAGCACATACAATTACACTATAATACTATATTGTAGTGTTTAAAAACACACAATTTGAATATACATAAATATAAATATAAACAATGGACATTTAAATAAAAACAGTAAACATGTAAAATTTAACAATATATAATTTATATATAAAACGGCTATATATAACTTTTATAATGTAATATGTATACATAATATGTATCTTTTCATTTATTTGACATGTTCAAATGAATCGTACTAGTAGTATGTGCTGTTTACTTTGTAATTAACATGAATGTTCAATGCCAATCTTAGAAAAAAGTATGAAAAATGATTTTCTCACATTCAGGAAACACTTCTGGCAGCAAGAATTTCCTAAAAGAGCGAATCGAGGGGACGGCTGCGGTGAACGCCAGCCCAGAATGCTCTACAGGAAGTGCCTGCGAGACTCCAGAAGCAGAGGTCAAGGCCAGGGGTCAACGGGTGACACGACAGAGATTTACACCGAGAGCAAACCCAGCCCGTTCCCAGCCTTCATCCATTTCCCGGGGAAATTAGCCATAAAGTCGCCAGTTTCATCTTTCAAGGTTTTGTCATAAACCGTCATCTTTCCCCGTCTTTGATACGAGCAGAAAAAACGGCACTAAAACATGAGAAAAGCACAACAATAGACTCGAACAGATCCTACTGTATTCTTTTCATCTCAAGTTAACCTCTGGCTTTACCGTCCGTCGTTTCCGACACGGACCACCCTATTGTTTAAAGAAGCCTGCGTGAAAAAAACAAAGTTTCACATTTTCTGAAATGTGCAGGGCTGCTCTCTGAGGTCCATTTCATTTTAACCAAATGGGGGGGAGCTTGTCTTTACCGCGGTGAGCAGATGGAACTATAAATCAAGGCAGCCGTTGCCGCCCTGTAGAGGGCCGACCACAGCTGCCACTCTCTGCGTTTCGCTGAAAATCTTTTCAGGTCCATCGTCGAGCAATCTGGGCTTCTTTTTTTCTACATGTACACCACACCTCCCCTCTCCATACAGTCGAATCCATCAAAACGACATGCACCCATCAACCTACTGCCGCGATCGATTGGCACACTTATTTGCGCGCATAGCCAATGCCCCGCTCTGGAGGTAAACCCCACGACAGGCCCCTCATTTTGGCTCTTTAGCCCCCAGCAACCACTGTGACTCTGGCAGCAGCAGGCCAGGCCTCCTCCATTAAACTTGCATTATGATGGATATCAAGGCATCCGAGCCCTGAGTGTTTTAAACGAGAGGTGACAAGAAACGCAACATGGGCTATTGTTTCTCGCTCCGTCCCTAAACACATCCTCCGGTGATTTTAACATATCGGCTGTTTTGCTATGTAAATAGACTCAATAATCTGTGCATAACCTAGAAGAAAAGGTCTTCGGTGGCCGCGGTGCCGCCCACGGCCAGATGGTGGCGCTCTAATGCCACAGATATCATCTGAGTGGAGAGCTCCAGACAAAGACTGTGAAGAGGAGAAATGTTCAAATGGAAAAACTACAATCAGTTCTTCACATACATTCATAGTTTTTACAGTATCAGCTATGATTTCCTCAAACGCGTATCAGCGTCGTGACAGCAGTTTAACTCAAAGTAAACACTCTCAAATTAGGTTCGTTTAGAGCCCGGTGTTACTCTGAGGTTAACCGCTGATAGTACATTATCTGGTTAAGAGAAATCTAATCACAGGACTGGTTTTAATTAGGTTTATTACTCAAGACAGAGCTGATCTGTGCAGGTTATTTTTGATTTGCATGTCACTTTTTGAAGCTTTTTCATTTTTGCTTTATTTCTTCATGCTGTAAAATGTTGTACATTATTTTATTTGGTCATATAAATATCACGAGATTTGCTATTTGTCAACAGCCCGTCATTATCATTATCACTCAATCAATAAGTCAATCAACGCTCAGTATATTTATACTTAATGCATGCAGATTGAACATTCAATTTCTGCTCTTAAACTCAGAGTTTAATGCCTTGGATGATTGTGATTTTTAAAACAAAAAAGATTTTGCATTTTTAAAGGTCAATACTTCGCACAAAAATTAAATAGTTATTGCAAAACGCCTTGCATAATCACATTACCACTCTTTCTCCCATGCAAGTCTAACTTGATGTGCAATTCAAATATCAGCAGTCGAATGGCACAGGGAAAGAAAATGAATATGAGCTATATTGTCAGACTCTTCTAAAATCAAGTTTTCCTTCTAGAGCTGGGAAAGCTCAGGATGATGGAACATGATTTGTTCATGAGTTGGGACACCGCTGGTCATTCATTATCCAAAGAGAGAACGAAAAAAGGGAAGGAAATGAAAGTGAAAATGACAAAGAAAGACAGAGCTGGATGTCATCTTGGTTACACGTTTCTAAGGATGTTAGATTCAGCCATTTAAAAGAAGCACACATGCTTAAAATGTAAATGATTTATATTTAACACAGTCTTCTAATCGATGCTGCTGTTTAAATTGCTCGATGTTAAAACATCTCTGTTGTGAAGTGATTCTGTGAACTTCTTAGATATGAATCCTTCACTAGAGATGGACTAGTTAAACATGCTGCTCTACACTTCTTCACACTTTGTGATTGTTGCTAGAACTAGATGCATTTTTAAAACACTTCATATTCAGAGTTTTCTTTTGACACTTTGCAATTGTGTAATTGTTGATCAGTTCAATATAGAAAGGCACATTTCCAAAATTAACTGTTAAAACATTACATTACTATTTAAGACTGGAGAGTAATGCAAACTCAAATCATAAAGAACAAGACATTTAATGTAAATAAAAGCTCAAGTATAAATAGTCAAATAATAATAATAATAAATGAAAAATTAATTAAAATGTTTAAAATATTATTTACAAATTTATATAATAAAATTATAAAATGTATATGTATATATAATATGTGTGTGTGTATATATATATATATATATATATATATACCCTAAAGTATATTATAAATTACATTATAATTAATTTAAACAAAAAATCATAAATGAGATATTGTATATTCAACTAAAAACATGTCTTGAAGGGATTTTAAACACACTTCATTGTTCTCACATGTCATTGTTTTAGATTACACATGAGTGATTCGTTTTGGATATCATTCTAGAGTAAATGCAAAGAGATGTTAAATATTGCTATTACCATCTTAAGCCAAAAATATATTTATTTTATACCGTGAAGGAGTCAATGAAATGATCACCAGCAGGAATACAGCAAAAAGCCTTCAGAAAGGACAAGTATCCCAGCATTCTTTGAGGCTGAGATGAGACCTGTGAGTTATTGCTTAAATTGGTGGAAACAAAGAAACAGTTGAACGCTCCGGTAAGCAGCTCTTCACCTGTACGAGTCCAGAGCTTGTAAATGCACATAAAACCCGTAACAAAACTGTCAGCCTCTCCGGACTCCCGCACCTCTCGCCATCAAAGTTTCCCGCCAGAGAGACTCTGAGCCAAAAACTAAACTTGTCAGCTGTACAGGTGACACTACTGGGTTTCCCACAAACCCGGGAAGTGTTGCATTTCATTTCAACAACAATGTGACATATCAGTGTGTAACAATACGAAAAAAAGAGGGAGGAAAGACATGACACTTTTGAAATATCAAAAGATCTCTCGACTGCTCTTGGGACTGAGCTACTGCCATGAAGCAGGAAGGTCACCGTCTTTGCTTTCTTTCTGCTTCTGTGTGTGTGTGTGTGTGTGTGTGTGTGTGTGTGTGTGTGTGTGTGTGTGTGGGAGTGTGTTTAGAGCCGCAGGGGTGGTGAGGAGGATGTTGTCGTTGACTTTTGAAGCGTCTGACAGGGCGAGCGAGAGGAGGAGTGAAACTGATCCCGACACTGACAAGCGGCGACCTCCGGGGTCAAAGGTCACGACCCTGGTAACGCAAAGGTAAAATTACCTATTCATGTGTCATGTGCGCTGGTGTGGCCGGCGGGCAGAGCTGCAGCTTGTCAGATGGATGGTCACCACAGTACATCCGCTGTCAAGTTCAACATCTTTCCACAAATCTTCAGCTCCGTCCGAACATGCTGTCTGAGAAAGAGAAGTCACGAATGAGCTTTATTTATCTGGATGTTTCTCCTAGAAAACAATGAGCTTGCACGGAGAGCAATGGAGAGTTATGAAACAAGTCAAATCTTAACATGAACTCTTATTAAATGTTCTTCAAACCAAATGATTAGAGCTACTATTATAACACTATTGGTCAAAGGTTTGGTGTCAGTGTTTTTTTTGAAGGAAATAATATTTTTGATTCAGCTAATGTGCATTGAATTGATCAAAAGTGACTAAAAATATGTACGAATTTACAAAATATTACTTTTTCAGATAAATGCTATTTTTTGTCATTCATGAAAGAATCCAGAAAATATGTATATTGGTTTAAAAAAATGTTAAGCAGCAATATATAAGCTGTTTTCAACATTGACAATTATAATAAATAGTTTTTGAGAAGAAAATCAGCATATTTAAATGATTTCTGAAGGATCATGTGACACCAAAGAGCTTTGCTATCACAGGAATAAATGAATAAAATAAAATATTAAGTTGTACAAAATATTCACATAGAAAACTGTTATTTTAAAATGTAAAAATATACTATATTTTGATCAAATAAATCGCTTGGTAAGCGTAAGAGTTTTTTTTCACTCATCTCATTCACAGGAATAAATTAATAAAATAAAACAAATTAAATGTATCAAATAAATGTTAAATATATAATAATAGAAAAGTTATTTTAAATATTTAACAATATTTGTTCCTGTATTTTGATTAGCACAAGAGACTTTTTGAAAAGATTAAAAACTCATACGTTTTCTCATTTATATTTCAATATTTCAAGGAGAAATATATGAGAAAAAGTTAACTAAATGAGCATTTTGTGACATTTGTGACCCTGGACCACAAAACCAGTCATGTGTCAATTTTTGGAAATTGGGATTTTACATTATGAATAAATAAGCTTCCATTGATTGATGTATGGTTTGTTATGATAGGACAATATTTGCCCGAGATACAAATATTAGAAAATCTGGAATCTGAGGGTGCAAAAAAAATCTAAATATTGAGAAAATCGCCTTTAGATTTGTCCAAATGAAGTTCTTAGAAATGCATATTACTCCTCAAAAGACTGGCAACTTAAGACTGGTTTTGTGCTCCAAGGTCTAAGTCAGGACATACTTCTCTCATTGCATTCTGGGAGAAATACTTGAAAGATGATCTCATTTGTGAAGTCATTTGTTTGTGCTCATTGGTTGCTCTTTAATAGTTTAGAATAGTTAATGACATTCTGAATTACTATATGTCTCTTACTGTTTTGTCCCTAAAATCTCCATGTAAAGTTATACTGCTCATATACTGTAGGTTCCTCTTTAATTGTTCTGGATCCTTAAAGCAGTTCAGAGCTGCTTTGGAGACATGTTCTATTGTTAACGTCTAAGAGTAAATGTAAAGATCTCACTGCTGATTTTTCTGTAGGTTTGTCTTCATGTTCTTTTGAAGGAGTTACTTTTCTAAGTCAGGAGCTGTGGTCTGGCTGTGAGTCACAGCGAACACATTCACTTAATTAGCACAGAGCAGATGAGAGCGGCGAGCGAAGCGTCTCTCCGCAGCATGAACGTTAGCGACACCTTCATCCTCTCTCATCCTCTCTCAGCACGAGTCACTGACCGGCCCCAAACACTCACAAACTGTCACTCAGACATGTCAGTCTACTGTGACTCTCGGGGAGCGGGGAGGATGGAAACTTTTAGATTGCGTGACATCAAACTTACCTTGACAGGTACGGACGGCCCGGGAGGAGTGTGACCGCCTCTCGCTGCCAGTGAGCTCAAGTGAGTGTTTCTTGAAGTCAGAGTGAAAACATCAGAGTTCATCTCTAATACTGGTGATGTTCCCACCAAAATGATGTCACTTCCTGGACCATGATGTCATTAGGAAGTGGCTTTTGTCAGTTTAGCAAAAGACAGGATGGAAAGTGATACTGAGGACACGGGGAAAGCCTGTTAAAATAAACTCGTTCAGTTACCGTAAAACGATATTCTCAAGAAAACATGGCTTGTTTGAGAAAGAAATCAGTTGAATATTTGTATAATATAAAGTCTAACACTTGTTATTGTTTAGTTCTTTTTGGATCATAAATGATACGACTGTTTTTTACAGGATTTATTCATCTAGGCAAATGTTATTTCAATGTATTCAATTCAATTTAGTCTTTTCTGTTTTAATTTGTGTTTGTTCACAATACATTAATGTTCATTTATATAATTTAGAATATAAAAAATAGTAGTGTGGAGAACATTAACTTAATAATTGTTAGTCATTTAATGTGTTAATGAATTAAATCTTACTGTAAACATTAATTATTTAATTGTAATTGAATAAAACCGTAACATTTTACATAAAGGTAGTTAATGCATTACCTAATATTAACTAGCAAGGAGCAGTACATTAGTTAGTGTTTATTAATCTTTATTAATGTTAGAAGTAAAAGTACAACTGTTTATTGTCAGTTCATATTGGCTAAGGATTTTTAAAAGATTCAAGTTTTGATTTTAATAATACATTACACAATTATCATTAATGTGTTTAAGTTGAGAAATGGAGCCTTACTGTAAAACAAATATTGAACTAATATTGAATTAAAAATGATATTTTTAAGTGGAAAAACTGACAATATCTTATCTTTTTGTTTTATTTACAACTTTGAAAAATGCATTATATAATTATATAAAATATATAATTATATATATATATATATAATTTATTTAACGGTATATATTATATAATGTATATTTTTCTGAGTTGTAAATAAAACAAATTTTTTACAAGAAAATACCGTCAGTTTGTACACTTAATGTCATGTTTAATTCAGTGTTACTTGCTGTTTCTTTGAACTTGTTGTGCCATTTACTAGAAATTTCTGAGTGCATTTTTTTCTACACCACATTTATTATAGTGTATGTACAATAAGTTTCTAGCACAGTTCTAAAAACATATTTGTGCAAATATGAATGTCGATCAGTGTTTTTTTAAGTGATAACAGAGTGTACACCACAAAATGTGACACTACTGTGAGAAAATATGAGTGTACAAAGTCTAAATGTTGATACAAAAAAGGACTTTTAGCGGCTTGTTGGTTATTTAGACATTTTAAAAAGCACTATTGTACTGCTCCATCCATCCTAAATGGGATTAGCTCGTAATCTACAGAAACAATAGTCTCTTCCATCTATTCCGCCAGGCTGAAGAGCCACAGACATGCATGCTGGAATGAAAGGAATGACGAGAGTGTGTGATTGAAGTACACTGAATGTTCCTGGCACAACTTGAGCTCCAGAAAGCTTCAGTCGAGGGTCCCAGTCTGACTGACGGAGAGTCGCTCCATGTGTCCTATACAAACAGCACCAGAATGATCCTTTATCAGCAATCCCATGCAGTACCAGTGGGCCGGCTTCACATCCCGAGTCAAGCACGTCTGATCGGGATTAAAGATGGACATGCCGCCTCTCCATGCTCCAGCGGCCTGAAATACATAACCGGATTGGATGTGTTGCACCATTAGAATTAAACCCAGCATCAAAGGCAGGCTGCTGGAAAGAGAGCTCGCTCACTGTCCAAACCTACTTAATGGAGTGGGGACGTTGGGTTGGACTGGTTGTGTTCAGGTATTGGATGCGGTGAGATGAGGTCTTCAGCCACTTATACCCAGAGCTGGAATGCCAAACACATTTCCAAAGGATTGTGGGGAATCCGACCGAGCGTGGTAAAGAGGGTTGGTATGCCATCCACTCGCTGTCCAAAATATCACCATGGGAGCAGAAAAAGAAACAAATGGAGGACAATAAATACGTAAAAAATAGGAAAAAGAAGAGAAATATAGATTTTTTTTTTTTTGTGTGTGGGGGGTGAAATATAGTATAGATGTTACTATACAAGGCACATTTTGAGTTGGAGTTCTTTTTATCATTTTTTTGTTTAAAACATTTCAAATGACTTAATATAAAAAATATATACTTATTTATTTGTTTATTCATTCATTGTATTATTTCCCAGAAAATGCATATGTTTTACAGATTTAAATATACATGTACACTGAAATTAAGGTCCGGAAGCCGTTTTACTGTATCTCAGAAGTTGCTAGTAAATTTCTGAAATGGCAAGTAACACATTGAATTAAACATCACATTTTGAAGTAGAAAGATTTCAAAAATAGAATTTTCTACACTGGAGGAGAAAAAATGTTGTGGAAACAATTTTCACTCAGAAATTGCTAATACATTTCACAATTAATTACAAAGAAATGGCAAGTAACATTAATTTATTATATATAAAAATAATACACTGGTCTAGTTTACAATGACATCATCATAAATGTAACGTTTTATTTGTCTTTTCTGTAGAGGCGCTTATTGAAAAAAAAAAAAACATCTTAGACCTCAATCATGTAATATTTCCATATATATTATGTTCCCCTGATTTAACAATGTAGTGTAGCCCAAAACAAAATCAATAAAATCAATTCTGTAAAAACAGAAATATCTTTCAGACCTATTGGAAGTGTTTTTAATCTATGTTTTATCTATGATGCAGAACTAGAGTTATCCTGTAATTATTCAGCTGAACTACTGCATGGTCTCAAACTGGAGGTGACGTTAATGAATTAACAGATGATCGGTCGGTCGTCAAATCTTTACGGGAGGAGCGCTGATGTTCGATGACAGTAATTTGAATAAAAATGAATTTGCTGCTCTTGTCTCATTTGCAGCAGATTTTCACGTCTTGCATGCCACTGGCACGGTGTGAATTCTCTCATTCTCAGACATGTATGTTGACATCACTCGTAACCTCTTTCATTTATATTGTGCAGGAACGTTTTAATACAAAAATCTGTTTTAAGAGAGAGAGAGAGAGAGAGAGAGGGACTAAGAGGCTATACGTCCCACCTCATTGATTTAAGCTGAAGGACAGATGTGGTGTCAACCTGGCTTGTTTAATTAACCCGAGCCGGAGGTGCAGATTGAAATTCAGACACCACGCTGTATGAAAATGGCAAATTAGCAAGTGCCCAATATTACAAATGTGAGAAGAGTTAGAAAAGGAATTGTTCTTGGTAA
This sequence comes from Gymnocypris eckloni scoliostomus, assembly GCA_027564155.1. Lineage (NCBI taxonomy): Eukaryota > Metazoa > Chordata > Actinopteri > Cypriniformes > Cyprinidae > Gymnocypris > Gymnocypris eckloni. The sequence continues at coordinate 25,682,431 of CM050430.1, read as the reverse complement.
TTCACGACCTAAAGATCTGAATTAACACTTCAGTTTAGGGTTAGTAAACATCTCAAGAGTTTTGACAAGATGTGCATCTGTCATATACAAAAAATAATGTGAAAGATTCAATACTTTTGAGCTCCAAAAGTCTGAGACCATATTGGCTCATTTTAACCTATAAATAAACATGCTTTGAAAACTTTATAACAAAGTTTATGATGATTTCATATCACAGATCATGCAAACTCTGGAGGCTTTTCAGGTTTTGTGTATCTCGGATATCAAATTGATATGCTGCCAACATAATTTACAATAAAACATATTATAATGAGATATATTAAAGAAATAATCTGACTTTTGGAGTCCAATTTGTATGTATATACATATAACAACAATAAATAAAGATGTATTCATCTAAACAGATACATTGAGAGACACACACACATATATATATATATGAATGAATTATTATAATTGCATTTGAACATTAAAACAGAAAGCTTAATTTTACAATTTGACAGATCAAATGTAAGCTCTATAAATCTAATTCATTCTCACCAGGTTGTATACGTGTCCGCTCTAGTACTTATGTAAATAAATATACATTCATATTAAACATATATTGTCATTTCAATTCAACTTTTTATTCAAATTGCTATGCTGATAATATAATTTTCAATGCAAACTGTGTATTAAATTAGAAAAATAAAGAAAATCATCTGACTTTTGTATCCCACAGTATATTTATAACTACAATAAAAATCACTTTCATCTAAATAGATAAATGGACGAACAACTCATACATGTATATGAAAAATAATAGCATTTTGAAATGATTCGTTTCGCTCGCTTATAGTAGTGTATTAGTTTGATAAATTGCACACAATAAAGGCAAACTCTAATGAAAACGGCACATGAATGCTGAAACGGAAGGAGAGAGTTGTTGTCATATGGAATTAGATGTAGGTTGTATTCAGCAAACGGAAACGGAAGGCATATTGGATTCATTTGTTCTGACAAATTGGTAATTTGAAGAGAAAAAAAAATAGATTGCATTTCAGGCTTTTAATCAGAGAGGCATTAGTTAATTTATCAAGCACTGTATAATTTGTCTTTGAGTGTTCCTGTATTTCTCTCAGTAATAGCATATCCAGTTTGGCTCTCTTGGGTCGTTCTCAGCTAATTAACGTGTGGCTGAATCCTATTGCATTATCACGATTGAACCTGCTGTACACAACGCTGACTGCAATAACAATGTTGAGGGAATAAAAAGAGGCATGCATACAGAAGCTGAAGTAATTCTAGGTCAACAATGATTTCCTGAAACTTCACAATGTATTTAGCAAACAATTTATCGAGCATGCATTTCAAAAAATGAAAGCATGACTCTGATTAAACACTAGAATTTTAAGTCAATGTAACCCTTTTCACGTTCTCAGTTATTCATTTCCAATAAAAGCCCTTCTGAGCATTAAGTCTTGGTTAATTTGCAATATAACATAACCTTATTATAATATTTGTACCAATATGGTCTGCTCAGTGCTTTGGGCTTTCCCAAGCTGCATTCGATATGTGGGTCAGGAACGATGCAATTAATCAAGACTTGAGAAACAACAGTTTGCATTTTCCACTGGAATAAAACAATTTATACGTAGTGAATTGATCACGGCATCGATTAACCCGTCAGCTCCGGTGCAAGCGCATAGTGTTAAGGCAGTCCAAAGCCGAGGGCTTCCCTTCGTCCGGATGCGATTGGATCGTTCAGCACCTCTCAAGAGCCTGATGAATATTCAGAGATCCAGCATAGAGGAGATGCCAGCATGACTTTTTTTCTTTTTGAGATAAAGTGCATTTATCAACAGCAGATTTAAAGATCAGTATCTGTGGATGCAAACCACATGGTGGCATAAATTATAATCCTGAAAACTCATAAGGCCAATTATTGACAATTAGTCATGCATCCTCAAGAAATGCTGTTTAAAGTGTGATGCGAGTCAGAATCAGGGTGTTTTTAGCATGCATTTTACTATTACATGACCTTTTTTGGTAAAGTAGCACAGCCTAATTGTGAAGTGCAAGCTGCTCATGCCAGGCAAAGCGAGAGAGACATTAGAAGAATGAGCACGGCACCATCTGTGGGCAGGAAGTGATGAGACGAAACCTGGCGAAAACGTGACGCGAGTCTGCTCTTCATTACATTCATAAATGCTGCTCGAGGATGCCTAAATAGTTTGGTGTCTCTTACTGCGGGCATTTCTGTAGACCTGGTCTTTATAATCTAGCAGCCAAACATTACTATTAAATCAGCATTCATAAAAATGAAGGTTCTCTTCCATGGTTTTTTGCAGCATCGTAGGTTTAGCAAAGAATAGTGAAAATAAAACAATTATGAAAGATGGCGTTTGTAATCTTGTAATATAGATTTGTATATTACAAGATATACATGATATACAAGATATATATATATATACACATACATATACAGGTGCATCTCAATAAATTAGAATGTTGTGGAAAAGTTAATTTATTTCAGTAATTCAAGTCAAATTGTGAAACTCGTGTATTAAATAAATTCAATGCACACAGACTGAAGTAAAGTTTAAGTCTTTGGTTCTTTTAATTGTGATGATTTTGGCTCACATTAACAAAAACCCACCAATTCAACAAATTAGAATACTTCATAAGACCAATACAAATTTTTTTTTTTAGTGAATTGTTGTCCTTCTGGAAAGTATGTTCATTTACTGTATATGTACTCAATACTTGGTAGGGGCTCCTTTTGCTTTAATTACTGCCTCAATCCGGCGTGGCATGGAGGTGATCAGTTTGTGGCACTGCTGAGGTGGTATGAAGCCCAGGTTTCTTTGACAGTGGCCTTCATAGATTCTCTATGTTCAGGTCTGGTGAGTTTGCTGGCCAGTCAAGCACACCAACACCATGGTCATTTAACCAACTTTTGGTGCTTTTGGCAGTGTGGGCAGGTGCCAAATCCTGCTGGAAAATTAAATCAGCATCTTTAAATAGCTGGTCAGCAGAAGGAAGCATGAAGCACTCTAACATTTCTTGGTAAACGGGTGCAGTGACGTTGGTTTTCAAAAAACACAATGGACCAACACCAGCAGATGACATTGAAATCATCACAGACTGTGGAAACTTAACACTGGACTTCAAGCAACTTGTGCTATGAGCTTCTCCACCCTTCACTCCAAACTGAGACCATTTTGAAGGCTCAGGAAACCTTTGCAGGTGTTTTGAGTTGATTAGCTGATTGTCACCATATTCTAATTTGTTGAGATGGTGAATTGGTGGGTTTTTGTTAAATGTGAGCCAAAATCATCACAATTAAAAGAACCAAAGACTTAAACTACTTCAGTCTGTGTGCATTGAATTTATTTAATACACGAGTTTCACAAATTGAGTTGAATTACTGAAATAAATTAACTTTTCCACGACATTCTAATTTATTGAGATGTTTACAATTTATTGATACATATATGTATATATACATATTGTTGTTTCTTCAAAAAAAAAATAATTAACCAATCCCAAATATTTGAATGGAAGTGCATAGAGTCAGTTCTTATAATTGGGACCATTTTAAGTATGCTTGATGACTTGGCTAAATATTTCAACCAAAATGCACCAACCTTTTTTTTTTGGCTTTAGCAACAAAACACATTGCCTGTTCTCATCCTTCCATACGGTCCCTGAGCATGAGTGTCTATCTTTCTCCAACTCCTGAAAACAACAGGTGCAGCGGCTCCAGTGGAGGATCCAGACTCGTCTCTGGTGTGTGTGGGCCGTGGAGGACTCATCTGGAGATCCATGCTGGACGGGGGGAGATGCTGAGAGTCGCGCTTCTCTCGCACGCTTATTAACTTCAGGAAACTCCTGCCAAATCACTCGAAACATTCACACTGCCTTTGTGTTCCTCACCATCACTCGCTGGTCTGTTTTCAAAAACAAAGAAAGAAACAAATGAAGCTCTCGTAACAGTCATTTGATTAAACAATAATACCGTCATCGAAGAGCAAGTTCCACATGAACAGGCATTTTCAATTCATTTTACTTCTGTAATGTGGTTTATTTCCCAGTCAAATAGAAGTTTAAAAATATAGACTTATCTATTGGGAATCGATTGGTAAAAATATATAAATAACATGTCAAAAACATACTTAAGCAGTCGTAATCACAAAGTTCCACATGTAAAGGCAATGGATTTCTGTGTGTGTGTGTGTGTGTGTGTGTGTGTGTGTGTGTGTGTGTGTGTGTGTGTGTGTGTGTGTGTGTGTGTGTGTGTGTGTGACTTATCTCTTGGGAATCAACTGGTAAACATTAGAAGAAAATGTCATTTGATGTATAACTTCCTCTTCAGTGAAATTATGATTATGTTTAGAGTGTTTAAATAGTTTCCTATGTAATGTTGTGTATAACCAAGAGAAACAAAAAAAATTAAAATATGACTTTAAATTGGGAATTGGTTGGTAAAAATGTAAAACAATGCTCTAAATATAACTTGACTTTTTAATGAACAAGAAAGAAGTTCAACATAAATAAGCCTTTTCAATCCATTGTACTTCTGTAATGTGGTGTATTTCCAAATGAAATGGCAATATGAACAATTTTAAACTTATAAAATTGGAACTGATTGATAAAATTGTAAAACATAATAATACAAATAATTAATTAATATAAATATATAAATATTTTATTTTAAAGAATATACAATAGGTAATATTGAAAATATAAGACTTATTAAATAGGAATTGATACTGAATGTTACAAACCTAATGCAGCAGTTGAAGCATTCTAAATATAATCATAACTTCATGGAAGAGAAAATTCAATTTGAACTGGCATTTGCAATATTTTTTTCTTCTGCAGTTTGATTTATATCCAAGTGAAATTGGAAATGTCTAAGAAAACAATATGATATTATTTTATATATTTTATAGGGAATTGATTATGAAAAGTAGTCCCTAAAATGACAAGTGCTTGAAAAACAAGAGGACCTGGTGACATCAGCATAGAAAGGAATAACATGCACCAGTGAATCATGTGCAAAAAAACAGTACATTAAAAAGGGTTATTTTTGATAATAACAAAAATAAAGGCCAAAATTAAAAAAAGAATGTCACATTCTTGGATCTGCATTTCCCTGATCCATGCTGTGTCCTGATGATTTGAACGTGACCATCAGTGCGGTGGGATTTAGGAGCGGCTTCCTGCACCCCCTCCATCTCCCTGATGAATATTCAGGACTCCCGTGTCTTTTCACGGCAATAATAGACCAGCCATCGCCGACCTGCCGACTTCATGAGTAGCAGATTATTTCAACCTGTGTGTGAAAGAGGCTCATTCCTTCTTAAGCTGCCTCGCAAAGGAAGAAATCTTACTTGCAAAACTTCTGTTACCGCCCCGGAGCAGCGGCCGAGACGGCTTACAGGTGGACCGCACCCCCACAGCCCTCCATCATCATCATCCTCAACTCCCAAATTATCCCGGATAGCAGGAGTGAACTGGATCCATCTCGGGCTGTTGTGTCCAAACTGGCGGCGCAGATGGGATAATGACTTTTACAAACAGCATTCTGATGAGAGGAGGGGAAAAGGAACGGTATGTAAAATGCACAAAGGCCTCCATAAGCACATCGCTGCATCTGGAACAAACTAAAAAGATGTTTAATAATTTAGAAGCAAGCAGGCAGGCCTGCTGCAGCTGTTGTGTGCAGACGAGCATGAAAGGCGTCTATGTGGCAGCTGGCTCGTGCCTCTCCCCTGGTTTCGGTGTGGTGAGGAGACGGCAGATTTGGGATTAGTCAATCCCTGATACTCCTGCCCATCTGCCACCAAGACCCCTCCGCTCACTCGCTCCTACAAAAGATGGAGGGAGAGGAGAGAGAGAAAAGAGGCAGTGCACCGGAAACTAAATTACAAAACGGAGCGTTCCAGTCCTGAGTGCTGATTGGTCAGAGTTCACGCGTGCTAAATTATACTATATAGAAATAATTATAACACAAAAACACCTGTTCATCATTGCATGATATTTGTGGCATTAATACAAAAATAATGAAATTGTGTATTTAATATATTTTAAACATTAAACGTTTAATTAACAGTATAAGGCACTGATATAGTGCTACAATAACAGATACAAGTTTGGAATATTTTTTTATATGTTTTGGGAAAAAAACAATTCGACTAAAATACTGTTACATTAATATGAAATATTATTACAGTTTATTTTTATACATTTGAAAACTATAAAAGAAAAACTTGAATGTGCTTTAAAATGTCATTTATTCCTGTGATTGAAGCTGAATTTTCAGTCCAGTCTTCAGTGTCACGATTCTTCAGAAGTTATTTTAATATGCTTATTTGCTGATACAAAAATAAATAAATAATAATTCAATATCAGTGTGAAAACAGATTTTGCTACTTGTTTTGTTTGTTTTAGAAGCCATTATATCAATTTTGGGTCAGTAAGAATATTATTTTCCTTAAGTTTTTTAAAGAAATTGATACTTTCTTTC